>SAUA01000028.1:0-316367 GCA_004335185.1 Phoma sp. RAV-16-625
GGGGATGGCGATGGGGAAGGCTTTGGGGAGGGCGATGGGGAGGGCTTTGGGAGAGTTTGGGGGTTGGAGCATGACTGAAGTGGTTAGTCAGAGGGTTGTTCTTGTTCGGAAAGGGGAGGGAAATGTGGGTGGGAATGTAGGTGGAGATATAGGTAGGTAGATATGAAGGAGGGGAGATATCCTTACACTAAATTCCGGCCTCGGTCCGCCACACTTCTGCCAGCAGTCATAAATGTTGGCATTAGCGCAGATGCAGCTTGCGGGAAAGGACTGAATGCACGTGCGGAGTTCGCATCGACACGTTGTGAACGGAGCGGTCAATCCAGATACGAGGGGAGCAAGAATTCCAGAGACAATCGCAGGGATGTTCACAGGAATGAGCATTGTGGCCTTTTGTGGAGGAGCTTGCGGCTCGGGTGCTGCAGCTCGCTTTACTGGGCCATCGAATAGGTTGCTGCCGAGGGGTGGGCAAGTGTTGAGACCTGGGGAGGGGCCGCCGCATTTCTGCCAGCATGATGTCGCGATGTCGTACGCACAGTGGCAGGATTCAGGGTAGCTCTGAATACAGAACATTTGTTCGCATACACAGCCTGCAATACGAGGAGTATCAGAGAGCTTTGGGCTTTGCGGTAGAGCCGGTGTTGGTAGAACTGGCGCTGGTAGGGCGGGCGTTGGTATGCCTAGAATAGGCAAACTTGGAGTTGGTAGAGTGTTGACTGGAACTGTAGATTTTTGGGGACAAAGCTGTGGTGTGATCAACATCTCAATCCAACGTACGTTGAGGCAAGCGTACCCTCAGCCTTGTCATATTGTATTTCTGGCATCGTTTTTTGCAGTTCAGCTCAGCCATGTTGGTACAGTAGCATCCTTCCTGCCAGTGGTGTCAGTTCAAACACCTGTCCTGTAGCGTTGAAGGAAACTCACAAATGTAAGACTGTCAGGACATTTGACCTGAGGGCACTGACAAGCATCTTCTACAAGTGATTGTGCGATCGCGAGCGAGCCTAGAAGAGGTAGAGTAAGGTAAAGGAGCTTCATGGTTGAAATGCGTATGAAATCTGGGTAGTGCAGGATATGACGAGAATACGTGCTTGGGGGCTAGGAAGAATCTTGCAACTTCGATCCCTCGCTCATTCAAAAGTTGCGAAGAGATCCTTTTATGCAAAGTAAGCAAGCCTAAGCTAAGCGTTGCCTTGACATCGGTCAAGCACTTCGCGCGTTGGTATCTGTGCCGCCAAGGAACTCCATCGTGACCAAACATGGTTCTGTAGGCCAAAAGTTGGTTTACCAAGCCAATTGGTATCCTACAACAGATCGCACGAACGTTTGTTGGTCCGCAAGCAGCAAAACACAGAGCCCGCATTCCACGGCTTATGAGACCTCTACTGGCAGATGACTCGTTTGTGGTACATCTAGTAGCGAGAAATGCGTAAGTTGAGCTGGCAAGGGAGTTGATGTCGCCCGGTAAGCTAAGTATAGCCGAGGACAAGCTTTCTTAAGCTACACGTCTTCTCACGGGGTACGCCACACTCAAGTGTCGTCCGGAACTAGACTCTGATCCACGTTTGTTGGAAATGCATCGTGAGTTTATGACCTGGTGCGTGGGTGCGCGAGAATCAAAGCAGCAAGCTGCGAATAGCTGGAAGATGAGAGCGCCATTTGACTTCACACAGATTGTGGGTGAGTGAATTCACCAGATGCGGGGGAAGCGGGCCCATTGGAACTGGAACATTCACTGATGTTTGCTCAACTGTTCCTTGCAGTGATTCGAGAGAATTGGCGGCTGTCAGTCGCACGATCAAGGGAGAACGCGCTGCAATCTGATCACGTTGTAGAGGAATGATATCACTAGCGCGACCCAACATGTGCACGTTTAATAACTTCCAAATGCGGCTGCAAGCTTTGCAGTACAAAGAAAGAGGTAGAGAATTGGAAACTGGGACGCCAGTTACGTTCAGGATAAAGATTGAGCTGCCTCGGATCTTGATATGCCGATTTGCCCAACCTATGCCGCTCAACAGATGCAACGCCGTGTATTCCTAGCCGGGGGTATGTACCAATTCAATGCGATATAAAGAAAGTGTCATTCATGCGTAAGCGATGTATTGCCGATCAACGATCCCTGTCAACATCTTCTGGCGGCGGGCGTCGCTGAAGGCCAGTGCTGCTCCTAACCGCGTCAAAGCCTCGCCAGATTACTGTCGAGACAGTGGAGCTAAGATCGCGTACCGAGGTACTCAATTCGGTCGCTCTGCTCCCAGGTATTTCTCTCGCATTTGGCTGGCGTTCTCCACCGGACCAGTTTGCTTCTACGTCGTCATCGGACTCTATGCGATAGCTACTGGGCGCGGACGAAGAGATGGCCAAGGGTCGCGAAGCGGAGGGGGAGTCGTTGCGAGTCTCAGCAGCTTGGATTTGCAGCGCGTCCACCACATGTTCATCGTCAGCTAGCCGAGGTGTGGGTGACGAGGGGCCTGTATGATCCAAGTAGGCTTGCGATAGCGATCGTACCACGTCGCCTTTACAGATGGGACACGTTCGTCTGCGTGTCACGAGCCACGGTGTACTATAGCTTATTAGTGATATCATACGGCAGGCAGGGCGCGAAACTCACATGCAATCCACATGGAACTCATGGCCACATGGAAGGCTCATGACCTGGCTCACGCCATCCACGTACTCTTCGAGACAGACAACACATTCCTTCTGCCGGCCACCGTACCGGCGTCTCCATTCGGCTAAACCCGTCTCTCGTTTCTCTTCTTCTCGTTCACGGGCTGTGTGCTGTGCAGAGGAAGATGTGGCCGGCGCTTCAGGCTCGTCCCGCGATATTGGACGAGAGGTTGACGAAGTCGGCTGAATAGAAGGCCGCTGTAGAAGAGGAGTGGTGGGGGTTGCTGCTTCGGATGTCGCGGATGGTGACGAGGGCGAGTCACTTATAGTTTGGTAGGTTCGGACGGGGAGGCGTTCAACAACGGACTTTGGAGCCCTCCAACGTCGGCGTCTTATGCGAGACCGGAGGAGCAGAAGAGCGTAGACGACAGAAAGTGTGACGAGGGGACTGACGACGAGTACGAGTAGCGTATCGAAGAAAGGACTGGACGACACGTTGGTGGGTGTCAGTGTCACCCACAAACCTTCGTGTGGTCGCGCATCACCCGGAAGAGTATCGAATTCTTGACTGTCGGCGCTGGAGATGGAGGCAAAACTTCTTCGATTTGATCCAAGCCAGCTGCGCCAATGCGCCTTTGATTCGCTGTTCGGTGCTGTGTACTTGGTCTCGACCTTGTGACCACTGCTGCTGGTCGAAGAAGCAGTTGGGTTTGTAGTGGAGGTCAGTCGTGCTGGGAGAGTCGTTGTAGGCAGATTGCGGAACTTGGGGTCTCGCCAATCATCCTCACCGATCTTGAAGTTGTCTGTCAGCTTCTCTTCTCCTCTGCCAAGGCCAATGACCGATAACAGCGACTGCAGCCAGGTCTCATCAGTAATTTCTTCCTGGGTAGGTCCGAGAGGACCACCTTGTCTGCTGATAGACGGGGTAGGAGACGACGCAGACGCGATGTCAGTCGCTGTAGGCTTATTCTTCTGCTGGCTCACTTTGTTGTCAGACGGTACGATGTTGGATGATAGGGTCCTTCCGGATGGCAGTAGAGACGACAGCAGGTGCGCGGTCGTGTGCGAGGTGAACAGCGATGGGATGGTGACGTTGGATGTGTCGCCTCTGGCGTACATGCGTATGAGGGCGCCACCGCGCACGTCGTCGCCTACAATGACAGCCACGCCTCCGCGACGCTGTGCCCATTCCACCTTGGCCAGGAAGCCGCAACCGCCTCGCTTGAGCAGTACCACTTTGCCGGCGATCTCAGCGCTCTCCTGGAGTGATTGTATGTCGGCATGCTCTGAGGGGTGTCGCGTGCCCTGGTCGAGTGTTGTGTGCAGGTGGTCGTCGGTGCCATCGTCTTTGGGGGGCGCGTCAGTCGTGTCTTCCGAGGCGGACGCCCTTGGCTTGTCCTTCTTCTCGGCCAGAGGCCCAGTCCTTCTGTTTCTGACAATCGCGGCCGGCTTGGGAGGGCGGGCGAGCCCCTCGCTCTCACTGTCCCAACCAGGAATGTCGCTGCAGCCCAGCTCACCTCTGCTCAGGGTGTCGTCGCCAAAGCCACTGCCAATCCAGAGCGGTCCGCTCAGGCCGTCGCTGGGCAGCGCAGGCCCAAAAGCAGCAGGGCGGGCGAGGAAGAAGGTCGAGTTGTCGTCGGTCAGGCTTATGATGGCGGACGGAGGGAAGAGGGAGCCGGGCGAGGCGAAGGAGAAGAGGGCGTGGACGCTGGACTGCTTTGGGATGTGTGAGGCACCCTCGAGTTTCTGGTCCTGTTGCGCGCCCAGGGTCACATAGAGGAGCAGCGTGACGGCAAGCAGGCTCGTCGTCAGGGACAGCAGGAGCCGCAGTGGGCGGGGCATGCTGGCAAAGGGGGAACGTGTGGCAAAAGGTGGAGAGGGGAAGGCAGCAAAGAGCAGCAAGTTATGCTGATGCTGGGTTCTGTTGTGGTTCACGGCATCCGGTGTTGTGTGCAGAGGCGCGCCGTGAGTCGTCTCTGCGGCTCGTGATAGCCGTCGATGACGACGATGAGACGACGAGGCGGGAGGTTTCGCAGGCGCGGGGAAGGCACGGATTCGCTGGTAGAGAGGGGATGGGGTGACAACACAGCAACGCGCCAGCAGACAGCGACAACAAAACAAACACGCGTATAGGTCCCAGGTAAAAATGCGACTATCGCTATGCAAGGACGTGCGTGCAAAATTAAACCCAGGGCCAACCAAGCAAGCAACCTGCGGTCGCGCACGCCAGTCGCTCGTCATGGCTCCCGCCTTTGACGGTGCATATTAGGTACCGACGCCAAGCACCACCTGACACTTGCCCAATCGAGTTGGCATGCTTCCGTCATGCTCTAAACACCAACTGCAAACGCTCCCCAAGCCACCACCGACATGACAGGACTCACGGCAACCGCATCTCACCAGATCTCACTCGAAGCATGAGTGGTGTCCTTGCCGTTCTGGCTGATCTCATACAGTAGGCATTCTAGCTGAAGACAGCCTGCGCTTGCATACAATGTCATCGCCGTCTGAGTACAAGACGACTGTCTTTCTCAACAGCAGAGACATCGTACGAGTTTGTGCTCATGCTGTTGCAACCAAGTGCGCGAGCTCCATCTCGACCAGATGCGCAGGACCTCGAGACTACGCTCATACAATTCTTGAGATGCTCACCACGGCTTGCACTGTCACATCTGAGCCTAGAGACTGCAAATCCTGTGACAAGTCCTGCCTCAAGTGATTGTGTACCAGTATCTCGACCATGTGCACAGCAAGATGTCGTCTTCTCTCGCTCGCCTGCGCCTGCCAGCCGGTGCAGTCTTCAACTGAGGTTTCGATGGCACTGCGGCATGGCTCGCCTTATCGCGACTTCCCTCTGGGCCAGCAGTGGCATGCGCGCATCTCGTCGATGGCGTGGGCTCCTCTTCCCTACTCGCACTCTCACTCTCCTCTCCCACCCTAACTCATCTCCCACGTCTCCCCTCAGCACTCTTTTCAGTATCCTCGTATTACACCATCTCTATCCTAGCCTTATTCTACCTCGATCCTCGCCTACGCCTACGACCTCATCTCCATCTCCAGCCTGTCGTGCTTTACCTGTCTCACTCTGCGAGCGGCGACTGTTCCATACGCTTTCAGCGACACCTCCACAAACCTATTAGTATCTGCCCAGAGAACCGCACTTATCAACTTCGCACGCCCTACCCACTGACCGACGGAACGTCCTGCGGTCTTGCCAAGCATGAAGCCAGCATATACTCAAGATCCTCACCATACTGGTGAGAAGCGGCTACCAGGACTTGGATGGCTTCCAAACAGAACACGCATGTTGCTCATCGCCTTTTTGGGCGAGCTGGTTGGCACGTTCCTCTTCCTCTTCTTTGCCTTTGCAGCCACACAAACTGCCAACAACCTCCTTGGCAAACGGGGCATGGACATCCAAACGCTGATGTACATCTCGCTGGCATTTGGATTCTCACTTGCAGTCAATGTCTGGGTCTTTTTCCGCATCAGTGGAGGTCTCTTCAACCCTGCTGTAAGTCATGGCTCTCGGCTAAACCCGCTCTATACTCACCACGCTTCGCCCTTTTCATAGCTGACTCTTCTGCACAGGTCACCGTTGCGATGGCTCTCATCGGGGCCGTGCCGTGGCTCAAAGCTGCGCTGCTCATTGTTGCACAGATGTGTGGTGCCATGGCCGCTGCTGGTCTCGTTGCAGCAACCTTTCCAGGCCCACTTTCGGTTCGCACGCGCCTTAGTGCTGGCACGTCCATCACCCGTGGCGTATTCATCGAGATGTTCTTGACCGCCATGCTTGTCTTCTGTATCTTCATGCTGGCAGCCGAGAAGCACAGGTCCACTTTTATGGCCCCTATTGGTATCGGACTGGCTTTGTTCATCGCCGAGTTGGCAGGTAGGTGGCCTGTTTCAACCACTATGTCTGCGATATATTGACAATGGTAGGTGTATTGTACACTGGCGGGTCTCTCAACCCAGCACGTTCGTTCGGTCCCGATGTTGCTACCAGAAAGTTTGACGGCTACCATTGGATCTACTGGGTGGGACCACTCCTCGGCTCTCTTCTCGCTGTCTTGCTTTACCGCCTGCTCAAGATGCTTGAGTATGAGACCGCCAACCCTGACGCAGATGGTGATGGTCGTCACAGAAATGTGTACAACCACCAGAGCTCTTCAGGCCAATACGACGAACCCGTTACGACGAGTACGTGGGACCGCCACCTCATATACAGACCAGCGTACTGACTACCCAACAGCCCGCGGTGCTGGTGCTACTGACGGCACGACCGACTCCATGGACTTCGCATCTCAGCTTCGCGGTGCAAAGCACGGGCCCAAGCACAACGCCGCCTTCGCCCACAATCAGACAGACTCTGTTACCATGCCAGAGCCCATGCCAGCCTTCCACCAGGGCCATGATGGTCATCGCTCTCAGTCGACTTTCAACTCACCGGCTCATCAGCACCATGGGGCGGCGTCAGCACGCAGCTATCACAGTGGTCCCAGCGCGGAGACTGGCTCGTCGTAGTCTGACAGCATAGACTCGTTCCATTCATCGATGACATCCGGTTCCACATCTTCGTCGAGTACACAGCGTGGAGAAGACAAATGACATGAAAAGCCGTCACGGACACGCGGGCCCCTTGACGGCTGCTTGTATTTGCCATGTTGCTGGCTTCCTGGGTTCGTTTTGAGGGCTATATTCTGTCCTGGCTAGAGCGTATGTCGAGAGATTTGGTGTATGTAGTGTTTAGCCAGTGGCGACTGTCTAACATGGCGTGCAAAAGCTCTCTCTTTATAATACATAATAATACCTTGATCATCTCACGTGCAAACAGCATTTCGTTTCTGAGATGATCACAAACTCCGATCGCTTATCACGGACATGTCATTCTAACGAGAACTCAACTCCTAGATATCAGGTACAATAACGGAACAACTATGATCATCCATACATGTTGGAGAAACATGGCTCTTGACCTCGTTTGAAAACGAAGATTACACATCTGTTCATGTCGCATAAACTCAAAAACTCCATTATGCTCGGTCTGCTCGTCAAGACAATCACTTCCGGCTGCTTCCTGCCCACCTGGATCCATTCAATCCACCGTCCTTCTTCTGCTTCTGCTTCTCCGTATTTGTTGCAGACGAGGTGTTCTGGGACAAACCGACAAGTATCGTCGGGGTCGCGGGCGTAGCTGGTGTAGCAGGTTTATCAGGCACTGCAGACGCGAGTGAGGGATTTGGGCCCGTAGGCGTCTCTCCTGCTAGTTGTACCATCGACTGCTGTTGTTTCTCTGTTTTTGGGATGACTGGTGCGTCGCTCTTCTCCGCCTTCTGCTCGGCTTCTTGCTGAGCTGTGGGTTGGGCTTGCTCTGTCTTCTGGCTTTGAGCTTCTTCTTCTCCGTCTGCTGCAGCGGCATCGTTCCCGGTCACCGGAATCGCGGGACTCTTACTCGCCGTCCGAGGAGTAAAGACTGGCACATCCGCCTTCAGTGCTGAACTCGATGGCTTCACAGCACTCGGCGACGAGGGGTTAAAGGTCGGTACGTCCGCCTTCAGCGCTGAGTTGGGCGTCTTCACAGCCCACGGCGAGGATGGAGTGGAGGGCGTTGAAGGAGTAAATGGTGCAGACCGGGCTTCAAGCGATCCATCTCCAATCGCGCAGCTCTTTTCCCACTGCGCCTGCTGCTCAGCCTGGACCTTTGTCGCAGTAACCAGCCATTCTGGATCCGTGCTTGGCTTTCGCGCATATCTCCATGAAGGGGGGTATTTTATATCCGGAAAGCCTTTGGATCTCGTCCTGATCCAGCGTTTGGGCTCCCATGTGTTTTTCCACTCTCTGCACTGGACGTAGTGGTTGTTGACGAAGGTGAATGTTTCGGTGTCTGTGAAAATTCCACTGCATACGTCGCATCTATGCGTTTCGGCTGGCCCTGTTGGGATTGGAGAGGCGGCGTGGTCGGACGTTGGTGCGGGTGCGTCGGTGTAACGATGAGTACTATTCGAGGTTTGAGGTGATTGGGTGGTGGCGCTTCGTGGTGGTGTGGAATAGGGGAAAGATTGCGTGGTCGATGACTTCTGGGGTGTTGCGTGACGGCTACTACCTAACATGCGAGGCTGTGGGCTTTTGCTCGGTATCGGTACAGGTACTGGTTGAGGACTTGCTAAGTTCAGAGTGTCCGGTAGCTTGGAGGCATATCGGCTCGCCTTCATTCCCTTGAGACTATCATATGATTTCGCCAACCTAGGGCTGGGCATCGGTGAAACCGCAGTGTTTGCGCTCGGTCTTTCTGGTTTCATGGCGGGCGAGCTAACATGTTGTTCCGCTATAGTTGGAGTACTAACAGTCGCAGCTAGACTGTCCATCAGTGTTTCTGGTTTCTTTAGAATTACTGGAGTTTGGCCGTTCCTCAAGGTATCCGTTTCTGTCTTCTTATGCAGGGCTATCTCCAGCTTTTCTCCATCATTCTTTGGGCGTGTCGAGGTCTTTGCTCCTCCCGTGGTCTCATAGCCGGATTTCCGCCCTGCCTTCTTGTCTGAGGTTTGCTTAGATTTCTCCTTGAAAGGAGTGGTCTGATCGTCAATTATTGCTGCGGTGGTACCAGTCGATTGGTCCTGTGGCTCTGCAGTCGATTGTTCTGGCAATGCTACGACATTTTCCTCATTGACCGAAGTATTTGCTGTCAGAATAACAGTCGGCGAGGCTGGTGATGTTTCTTCCGTTTTAACGCCTGTATCCACTAATCCCCCAGATTGTTGTACCAAGTTTGAATGTTCGTCGCGAGAACTAGGGATTTTTTCATCGGAACCTTCGAACAAAGGTTGCAGGTCCACAATCTCGTCAGCCATCCCTTCATGTGCATTAATAGCTTCATCTTCCGCATCCTCCACTGTGTGACGAGGCGCCGGCCCAGACTTCATTATCGTAGCCTTTTCAGAATCGCTGATATGATCGTCCGCCACTTCCAACTGCGCATGCACGGCTGACTCGGCTTGTAAAAACTTCACTCGGGCTTCGAGTTTAGTGATACGATCTGATGAAATCTGCTCAATCTTTTCCTTGTCCTCCAGGGTTTTAAAAGCCAAAGCCTGTGAGGCTTGATGCTTGTACTTGTATTTTTCTACTTCTCGAACAAGCTTTGCCAATTCTGCCGGCGGAGATGTCTGTGCAGACGGAGAACGACCTTGAAGTGGTATCTGCGTACCAGTACAGTTACTTTCCCCAACTGTGGCTTTGAACAGACCAGGCGGTAGTGCATCTGAGGAGCGTGTAGGCGTACTAGGCGGAGTGTTCCTTGGATTGGCAGGTGTCTTGGGAGATGGTACGGTGGGATTGCAGACAAGATCCGGTAGAATGCTGTCGTCTGTATCTGGTATTGGTGCAGCACGATCCCTGCTTGTCCCGCTACATTTGCAGACCAACCAGACTAGGCAACAGAACAAGATGACAGTAGGGATCATAAGAAACAGAAGTGCTGTTGCGGGGTTGGCCTGAACGTAACCGTCGTCGACATAGAATCTATCTGCTTGGTTCCATGGTTTGCCAGGCGTGTAAGAGATGGAGTTGGGATGACCCCAGATGGAGGGAACAGGAAAGTCTGGAGCTGGCGGTAGAGGTACAGAAACATCTTCCACAATCACGATGTTGTCGAACATCTTCTGTTCGTCTTCGGAGACTTCGATGCCGACTGGTAGCTTGGATACTGGCTCACCGATGGTATGTTCAGACGAGCGAAGCTTTCCATAGTAAAATCCAGTCATGGCGGCGCCGCCAGTCATCATCATTAACGCTTGGGTATGCGGGTGTGCCCAGATTGCAGCAAAATGCGCGGCGTAGTTCGCTGCTGGATCTGCCATAGTGGTTGATGAGTGCTGTGCGAGTGAGGTAAAGTGGTTCGATAGTTGAAGTCGTGGCTGTCTGCAGGTGTCGATTATATGGATAGCGGTAACTTTCTTGAGATGTACGATTGTAGAGATAAGTTTTTCGAGAACCATGAACAAGCTTTACATAGGGTTTTGACTCAAGGCAAAAGTCATGTCTTAGCTTCAAGGACAATTTTTTCTTTCTTTGTCACTTTATCACGGTCAAAGGGAGGAGAGACTGGGGAAGACCAAGAACAGAAGTTTGAGCAACAAGGTCCATAACAAACGCTTTTCTTAAAGAAGCCTTACAACATCATTGTTTACCGAACGACCACCTCCACGGCCACTTCGTTGCTCCAAGATGCTTTGGAGTCGCTTTCTTTCCAAGCTCGTATCGTGTCTATTTCGAGCACATTTTCACATTTGTCGCTGATCTTGACACAGTGTCTCGCAATCGGTCTTCCAAAGATCAAAGCCATAACGTCGTCATCCAGGTTGCGCTCTCTGAGGTTAGAGATGTAGAGGCCTGCAAGGCTGTTAGTCTTGTACGCCACAACAGTCTAATCTTATGAATCACTTACCGTATGTGCCCAGTACTTTCAAGGATGTCCAGATCCGCAGTCGACCTGAGGATCGGTCGACATAGCTATCTGTGTTCACGATAGCAGCAGCTCCAGTCATCTTGCCTAAGACACCCAGATTAGCGACCTGCACTTCTTCTGGGCCCTCTGCATCATGGCTGCGCTTCAGCTTGAAAGACTGTAGTGGGAAGGCGGACAGTATCTCCCATCCTCGAGTCGGTAGTTCCAGATGAATAAACGCGTCGTTTGTTTCTCTGGCCGTAGGTTTTGTGACCTGACCGCTGGTGTGACTCCTGATAACGTACACGCCTTTTTCAGCGCCAGGGAATGAGTCCAGCCCGATCAATTCGGAAAGCGGTCGCTGTGTGCAGTTGAAGACGCCCAATATGCTCACTCCACTGTGGGCCATTCCGACGTAAGTTGCGACCTTGAGTAGCACGGGATCATCGTATGAGTTGTACGCTGAAGTGCTCTTGCCAACTGTGTGAGGGCGAAGGATAACTGTGTCGTTGCGAGGAGTGTTCCCTGACATCTGACCTATCAAGTTGATGTCGTGTTGCCCGGGCACATCGGTGATGTAGATCGGTCCACCTGACACACAACGTCCGGCGGCGTGGAAGGATGCGTAGTCATGCGAGGTCTGGAACATGTCCCAGTCAGGGAGTATATTCAAATATTGGTTGAGAATAGCGTTGTGGGCGTTGCAGAAAATGTGCCAAGGGTGGGACGCGGGAACCTCGGGGAAGAAGTCGTCTGAATTGCGTAGTAGTATACGCGGTTTGTTGGACGGAAGTTGCGAATGGAAAATCATCTGGGGTGATTGTGACATGCACGAAATAGCCCTGGCAGAGAAATAACGGAGCTGTGCAATGTTCCAAGCATCCTGGTATGACCTGATCAGACTTCGGCGATCGGGGGCATCGTCCAGCTCGTCGAGGAAGAATTGAGCATCCGTCTTAACTGAGTCGATACCGGCCGAGCTGAGGAATTGATAAAAGTCCTTATAGAAGCGGTTGACATCTTCTTCGGCAATGACGGTAAACCTGCCTCCGGATACTCCATCTTTCTTCTGGACCACGGTGGTTTTGTACTCTTTCGCAAGCTTACCCTCCGGTGCAATGCCACCCCAGTAACCGAAGATTGCGTGCCATACAGCAATATGTTTGATGTTCTTGTACTTGCTGCGAATATCGCCGACTGTCGCTTTTAGACCGCGTGGAAAACCATTTTTGGTGGCTTCAAACTCGACCCATGCGTTCTTGAATTGGTCACCACCTTCGTGGTTCTAACTTACGTCAGTGCTCGACATCTTTAGAAAGTAGAAGGTAACGTACTAATGACTGCCAATTATCATCAATAATCAAATTACTGATGTTGATCTCGTTCTTGGCCAGTGATTCGAGTGCGTCGAAAAGTTTCTGTTCGGTGAGATGCTGACCAACACCGTTCCAGGTGCAATAGGACAGCCCGTCATCTGAGATTCTACGCATCAGCTGGTCCCATACAAGAACGGTTGCGATCGTACGAGTACTTACACCAATTCTCTAACCACTCAGGCTTGAAGTCTTCTGTAAGCGCCTTGAACTCAGCTTCAGCCTCTTCGGACCCCACACCGTACTTCATAACCAGCTTTCGTGCATGGTACATCACTGCCGCTATGGCGTGATTCAGATCTTTCCCTACTGCAGCAACCAATCGGGAGATGCCATCTTCCTCACTATCGTTACGTGAGTGAATTACAATTCGTCCTTCACCATCATGCCCCAGCGTTGTTAGCACATCATCCACACCGCTTACAGCCAGAACGACTAAATGTGAGCCATCTTCACGTTCAAATGTTGCAAGAACAGCTTCCTTATCAGGTTGAAAGCGGTTCTTGCCCTGTCTTGGGGCCAGCCAAGGACTCCATAAACGCACCAGCGCAAACCATCGATTCGAATCGAGTGGTCTGCCGAGATTGTTGTTTGAATAACCCGAGGTTGATCCAGAGGCGCCATTGACAGGACTAGTGATTGACCATAGTAGCGTTTCTGGTGATTCGCTTTGTTCTCTTCGGATGTGTAGATATGGAGGTAGTCCGTCGATGTAGTGTGTCAAGTCATCGTTCAACATGTCTTCCGACTGATAGATGAGGCGTCCGTCCAAGGTGGAGAACTGCTCATTGGCCCATTTCCAGGGCTCGTCCTTGCCCGATCTGAACGTGACGGTGTACGATAGCGGACCGCCATGCTTCGGACGCCCATGTATATCAATGGTAAAGAACTGTCGACGAGTGTTTGTATGGCCAGACTTGACGACCGTGAGAGATGGTTCTGGTGCTGGCTCAAGGCTTAGACTGGCCCACTTCTCTCGGCCATCGAAGTTATGCCACAACGCAGCTTCCCATGTCTTTTCTGACCCAGCCGAGCTCTCTATCAGGACCGTGAACTTGACCGATTGCTTGTGGGCGGGTACTGTCGTGGTCTGTCCTAGGGGAGGATGGCAAGTGAGAGAAGCATACATGTTAGCGGTGTCGTGGGGGAGCAACGAAGTGGACGGTGGATGCGGCAACAAGGTTAGGATTACTGGTGCACGATGCAAGTAGTGAGAGGAGAATGCGATGGTATTGAGAGGCGAACAATCACGCAACTAGAGTCGACGTATGCATGCCTGACTAGGCAAGGAGGTGACGTGCATGAGCAGGTGCGGAGTTCGTCGGGGAAGCCAGCGCACAGACCGCTTGAATGATCGTCACTTTCGAAAAGGAAGTCGCGTTTTGTGCCGGAGCCATTGACAGCAATGTTGATGCTCAGACACCTGTCGCAGCGGCGGCAGTATGTCTGTCGACATGGCGTACGAAACCAACATACCCTTGCGCGCGGTGAACGACCGAGACAAAGATGGGCCGGCGAAGATGCAGACAAAGGTTCACGGCAGGTCGAGTGGGACGAGCATGCTAGCAAGATCAAAGCAGGCGCGCAGCAGAGCATGCTGAAGCTGCTTGAAGAGCGAGGTTTCGTCAAGGATGTTGCTGGGTAGGAGGCGTGTCACTCCAAGGCCATGTGCAGTGCTGATTGCATACAGTGGGCGCCAACCACTCGACTGGCTCCTCACCGAGAAGCGCATAGGAGTCTATGTCGGTGTCGACCCTACCGCTCCCTCGCTCCACGTCGGCCACCTTCTGCCCCTCATGGCACTATACTGGATGTACCTCCACGGCTACTACACCGTTAGCTTGGTGAGCGATCTACGCCGGAACATGTACAACACCAGGTTAATGTTGGATAGCTGGGCGGAGGCACGGTGCAGATCGGAGACCCTTCAGGGAGGACCACCGCTCGTTCGCGCCAGGGTGCAGACGTTCAGTCCATGAACATTGAAAGCATACGGCGACAGCTCGACAAGCTATGGACGCACGTCAAGTGCTTAGGAATCAAGCACCGCTATTCGCCAGAGGTCAGCAGGAAGCAGGACATTTTAAACAATCGCACATGGCTTGAGAAGCTCAGTGCTGTTGAAATGATGAGGGATTTAGGATCTGGTATGCGCCTGGGTACCATGCTCAGTCGTGACTCGTGAGTGAGCAACCGTCCCCGTACGTCGTAGCTAACCACCTCCACAGCGTCAAGCTGCGCATGGAGAGCGGCGAAGGCATGGCTATATCCGAGTTCTCGTACCCTCTCTTTCAAGCTTACGACTGGTGGAGCATGTATGAGAACAAGGGCGTGCAGATGCAGATTGGCGGCTCAGATCAATACGGCAACATCTGCGCAGGCATGGACGCCGTCTCGCACATGCGCAAGATCCGTCGTCTCAACTCTTCTCAGCAAGACGAAGAGGACCCGCGCCTCGCAGCCTACGGCCTGACTACACCACTCCTTACCACGGCTTCTGGCGAGAAGTTCGGCAAGAGCGCAGGCAACGCCGTGTGGCTCGACAAGACTATGATGAACTCCTTTGACCTGTACCAGTACTTCATGCGCACCGCTGACGTCGATGTCGAGCGCTACCTGAAGCTTTTCACCTTCCTCCCTCTCGATCAGATCTCTCTCCTCGTGGAGCAGCAGCGTAAGGACGCATCAAAACGCATTGCGCAGCACATCCTAGCGAAAGAGGTCGTAGAGCTTGCACATGGCGCTGCAGAAGCGAAGAAGGCCGAGACAGCACACAAAGAGGCCTTCAGCCACGGCACCAACACCTTCTCTCTCGGCGCGCTGCGCAACACACTGGGCACTGCTGACTCCAGCTCTGGACTGGGCGCACAAAAGGAGAAGCTGAGCAAGTTTGACGTCGAATTACTGGAGTACAAGCGCGCCTACGCTGCGTCATCGACCACACAGCCCACGTCCAGCACCTCTGCACCCTCATCTGCCTCGCAATCCAAGCAAGAATCCGTAGTAACCCTTCCCCTCTCCCTCCTCACCCCGGGATCCTTCCCCCGTGTCCTTCACGCCGCCGGCCTCGCCACCACCAAGAGCGAAGCGCACCGTCTCGTCGCAAACAAAGGCGCCTACGTCGTCCTGCCCAACTCGGGCAGCGTCGAGGCTTCAACAGCACTCAAATGGATTCCGATTGAAGCCTCGTCGACAGCGAACCCGCGACACTTCCTCATTGATTTCGAGGCCTTGGTGCTGAGGAGCGGGAAGAGCAGGATCCAGGTTGTCCGCGTGGTGAGCGATGAGCAGTTTGAGACGCAGGCGTTGGAGACGGAGGGAAAGGTGGATGAAGAGAAGGCGAAGAGGAAGCTGGAAGAGGAGGTCAAGGACGATATCATGGAAGAAGAGGGCACGTCTGCAGTCGGGTCAGAAGCTGCGGCCAAGACGTCGACGGGCGAGTCTGTGCCTTTCCAGCCGTCGTAGTGTTGTCTCTATCGTCGATGTAGAGTATGGTGTGGTTTGGTCTGTACATTACTTAGAGGGTAAGCATCACAGCCCATGTATCAAAATGTAGTTGTATCGACATATTCTTCTACTGTTGCGTCTTTCTCTCCCCTCTCTCCTCCTTCCTCTTTCCCTTCCTTTTCCCTTCTTCCTCCTCAAAGACACTTAGTATCCCATCCGCAACCGCGAGATACCGCACAGCCTCGTGCCGCTGAAATAAACAGGGATGCTCCAAGGCGCCCTCGAAACAAAGTAACAAACGAAACACAAAATAACAGATTGGAGATGCAAAAAAAAGCCTTGTCTGTCGAGGGAGAAATAGAACCAAACAACGAGATGGAACGATGAGAGATAGAGCTAGGACGGACATATCCACGGGGAATCGAGGTATTATACAACGTATCTTGGCCGGCCTTCTGAGTTATGAAAAGGGATACGAGGGTTCGGGTGACGAGATGTGGTGGTGGTGGATATGACGCGTTTCGCGAGAGGGCTCCTCCTTCAGGAGCTGGTAGATGGTACGGGGCAGGCATACGAAAAACGTCGCAGCAGGCTTATTTGCCGGTAGCAGCCTTGTTGACCTGTGTGACCACGACCGCAATGACAACGACAACGATGATGATGAGCAGGACGATGAGCAGGCACCACCACTTCTTGCGGTTCCTGCTGCGCGCCTTCTCGATTGCGCCGCCGATCTCGGTGTTTGCCTGGACGACGTTGTCGTGGATTTCCTCGCCCTTTTGCTCGATGTTGGCGACGAGGGGTTCTTGCTGCTGCACAATCTGGTCGAGGTCCTGGAACAGCTGTGCGAGTTCGACCATCTGGCGCTCGATGTTCTGGATCGCTTCGTGGCGCTCTTTGACGTTGCGGAGGGTGCTGGAGGCTTGGCCGCGGCGGTCCGAGTTAAGGAGCTGGGGTTGTGTTAGTGACGAAAGAGGGAATGTATGGCTTTTGGAAACGTACAGCTTGCTGAAAGATGGGAGCCTCAGGATCTGCGACAGCTTCTCTGACCTCCTCCTCGGTCGCATCCGGGCGCACAATGCGGTACTGGCGCTCGGCGGCGGCCTGCGAGTCCCTCCTGAAATCTGCCTCGAGTGTCTGGTACTTGTTGATGGTGGCCTTCAGCCTTCGGTCGATCTTTCCGACCTGTGGCGCGTTCCTGGGGCTACCAGACTCGGGCTTGCTCTTGATGTTTTTGACGCGTGAAACAAGGCCGCGGTAGCCCGTCATGATCTGTGTGCTGAGGTTGTTGATCTCGCCAGAGGGCATGTCTGGGCGGGCCAGCACCTGCTTGAAGACGCGCTCGAGGTTGCCGAGCTGGCCGTCGAGGTCGTCGAGGGCGCGGTCGACTTCGCGGCACTCGTTGAGAATGGCATTGGGGTCTGCGCCGGCTGCAGGCTGGCCGTAGTTCTGCATCTCTAGCCCAGCTAAGGGGGTGTCAGCAGCCTGGTCACCACAAAAGAGAGCGGCCAGGACGTACGGTCATCGTATGCGCCCTGAGAGTAGTTGTTGAAGCGGCCGCCTTGGGCGCCGTCATTGCGCTGGTCGTATGGGTTGGCGCCATAGCCGTCGATCTGGTTGTAGCCGCTGTTGCCGTACTGCTCGTTCATTTCTGTCAGCTTCGACATGGTGGGAGGTGGACGGTTGCGTGAGGCCAGAGCAAGAGCGAGAAGGAGTAAGAAGAAAGGCGCGTCTGCCCGCGTCGGTGGGGAATGTGACTTACACTCATGATGAAACAGGCGCTGTGTGGTGTGTGGGTGTGTTTGAAGACTCCTGGAACAGCCGCACTCAAGCAAATGCAGAATGCGAGGACTGAGACAGGGGAATGCCGACTGCAGCGAGCGGCGAGCAGCGAGTAATTAAGTGAAGAGGGTGAAGATGCAGAGAACAGCACAATTACTGGGGGTAATAGCAGCGGTCAGCGAAGATATGTTTGAAGTTTCAGCATAAACCGAGCCGTTTGATTCCTGGGGCTGAGAGTGAGCCCTTGGGACCGCGCCCCGTCCCGCTAACTGCATTGGCTCTGGTTAGGCGCGTCGCTGGATCCCACCGCCGCAGCTCATCATCACATCGCTCTAAAATTGGACATGGATATGCTCTCGTTGGGCCTGCACTGTTATACCGTCCGCATGGCCGCGAGATTATGCATACGGTGCATCTGCTACGCCTCTCCATGTTCACGCCTCTTGTCACGGTGATTGACAGTCCGACACGGACATCGACTTGTTCCAAAACTCACCGCCGCCAGGGTCCCACGCTAGCCCTGCAAGGCTGAGGCTGAAGCTTCACGGCTCCAGCACCCACCCAGAGCTCAGCTCCACCTCTGACGTTGCTGGTTGGACACTTGCAACATCGCTGCTGCACGTTTTTGGTATATATGCCACCACATGTACCGTTTCATGCACCTCGCGACGCCGTCTCGATGTGGGTTGGCTGATGCCAGCGTCCTCTTGTCCTCATCTCTCGCTCTTGCCAGAGTGCTGCCTTGGCATCGTATTCACATCAGCAATGCCTCTCGCTAAGCACGACGGCGCGTGGCGGAGGCGATCTTGATGACGCCTTCTCAACACGACAGCATTGCTTGTCAGTTGTTGAAGATTAGTTTGCACTGAAGTGTCCTGTCCTGATAGCAAATTGTTCTGTTTGTGTACAGACCTCTATACAAAACTCCTACTCCTCGTTGCAACCCATATCCCCAGCATACTAGCAACTGCAAGCATGTACGCACTCACGCCAGAACCGCCTTGTATATCGTCCTTCAACACAGTCCACAGGATCAGGAACAGTAGACTGGTCAAGAACAAGATCATAAATATGACGCCGATGATGGTGCTGATGTCAACATCCTCCTGGAAGTACAATCCCCATCCCTCTGGCGGAGTGTCAATCAGCTCCTCAAGCTTGCCGTCTATCTTTTTGGGCAACTGTCCAAGCACATATGCGTCATCCTCAGCGATACAGTCTGGCGAGTAGAGCATGTGCATCATGAACTCGGGACAGAGCGGCGGCCACGTATCTGGTGGACCTGAAGGATTGCAGTCGTACTCTCCCGAGCCCATGGGTGGCTTTACGACCTTGACTTGTGGCGGTATACATTCGCATCCTGACGTGCAGCACGTTCTGTGGTGCCGGACTTGGGCGCGGTGGCCCTTGTTGAGGTAGAACTGGATCGTGTTAGGCGTAATATAGACACTGTAGCGTTTGTTTTTTGAACTGACCTTGACGAAGTATATCTTTTGCACGCGCCTTTTCGAAAAAACGCTGGTGAGAAAACCGCGATGCAGGTCCAACTGCCGTTTGAGGAATTGGAAAAGCTGGCGATCAGTAGTAAGCTGAGTGATCTCGTCCTGAACAACAACGACATGATGCTCTGTACGATGCATGCAGGCCATAAGATACAATTCTCGCTGGCCAGCAGCCGGATTCGGCTTTGGGGCTGCAGCGGCCCGTGGTACACTCGAAGTTTGGTGCTGAGGCAAACATGATGTGTCTTGCGAGGCCTGTGTAAGAGTGGAGGACAGCCTTTTGGTAGCAGAGCGAAGCCAAGCTGGAGCTTGGAACCTGTATCTCTGCTCAGATGTGCCCCGGTTGTAGGTCGTAGCTGAGACTTTCAAACATCCAGAATCCTGCATTCGCTCCTTGAGCCTATCGATACCACCAGGACGGTATTCGCAAACATCGCTGTAGAAGGAGTCGCCGCATCTCTGTGTACAGTCAGTGTCTGCCTGTCACCTATTTCTTCTGTGGTTACAACATCGCTCGAGGGGTATGGTGGCTACTCACACATGACCAGCGTAGTCGAGTCATACCAAGCGGAAGTCGTGGTTCAAGCAGCTCCAATGCGATTAGCAGATTGTTGCGGGACCGCCGGGTCCTTTCAAGCCAACTTGAACATATATTGCTGATGGAAGGCGTTTTTTCACTCAGTTGCTCATTTGACCTAGGTTGCATCGCTGGCGGTGTAGTCTCTGTCTTGTGATTCTCCTCATTCAGCAATACAGGATGTGGATGTGAAGACTTCGGCTGTACGAATGACTTGAGCTGTTCTTGGAACGTTCCAAACGCAGCACTTCCGACCAAGAACTGACGGAGGACAGCAATGTCTTCAAACCTATCTTCATCGATTGGCGGTATCTTGTCTTCCTATTCGGCTTCTTCTTGATCACTGTCGTCAGCTTTTGCTTCATTTTGACGCTGCCGCTTCACAGTTGGTTTGACGTGGAACTCTTCCATGACACACTGAGCCACATATCGCGCCTTGACCGCTACAAGCTGTGAGGCTAGGCGCTCCAATTCTCCCTGAGCCTCATGGTGCAGATTCTGTGAGTAAGTCTTGAGTAGTCGGTGGAGATTTCTTTGCAATCTATCTGAGCCGATGCGAGGATGGTCGAACGCACGTTGGTAGAGCTGACTCGAGGTGGTATCCTCCAGAAAGATGCTCACAAGCTGTTTCGTTGCGGTCATGATCTCGGCATCACTGTATCCACTCGCAGCCGAAACGCCTGTTGCTGAGGACTGCGTAGACTCCTGTGAGAATACTGACTCAGCATACAAAGACTTATTCCCATCTTCGGATTCGTTTGACTGAGAATAAATGTCGGATGCAGAGTCTAATCCAAGCTCATTGATTTCACGTGCAATATCAGCACGATTCGAATCCATTCCCAGGTTGAGGACCCAGTCAGCTTGGGTAGGCTGATCCTTTTGTGGTCCTGTATAAGGCTCGACCTCTTCGATGTTGTAAACTGAACCTTCCACTTCAACTCCATCAACTCCATCAAAGTTGTTGGTACCTGGATTTTCCCTCTCCTTACTGACAGTTAGGAAAGGGTTGAACGGTCTCTTCTGGTAAGGGGAAGAGGGGCGACGTTCGCGGGGTTGGTTTGGGGGGACAGGGCTGACAGCAGCACTACGCATCATGCTTGCTAATCTGCCAAGGCCTGGCCATTGACCAGAGAGACTGTTTCGGCGAGGCATGGATGCTTGGTCACCTGGCATGGTAGTCCTGGGGCCTCGAGGATTGTAGTACTCGGGGTCTTGCTGCCGTTGTTGAAGATGGCGCTGCCTTTCTTCTTCTTCTTTCTCAATAGCATATGCCTTTGTCCGCTCGTCCCGCATCTGAAACGCTTCAGTATCAATAAGCTGCTGCTTCTTTGCAGCTTCAGCGAAAGTCATGCGAACATCGTGTGGGTTTGTTGCAGGTTTTGGTCTGTTTGCGGCTTCTCTAGCTGCCTGAGCGTCACACTCTTGTCTCTCTTGCTGCCGGAGCCGTTCACGTTCATCTGCACGTCCAGCAAACGTCTTGTCTACTCGTTGCTTGGCCCGGTCTTGCGCACGAGAGGATTCAAAGTGGACACGTTTGTTTTCTTCTCTTATAAGGTTTGCTGTAATCTCACGGTCTTGCGCTACCTGTTGACTGCGTTGCTCTTCCCGGCGCCTTTGTCTGTCTTCATCACGGCCCGTAATCTCGGAGGCGTACGAAGAAGCAGCATGGTGGCGGCCTTTTCCTTTTCCTTTCTTAGAGCCAATCTCGATGATAATCTCAGGCTTAAGTGTGACTGGTCTATCTCTAGTTGATGGCTGGCTTGATATTGAGGGTTGACGTGTTCGGGTTTGATACAACCCGTTTGAAGTAAGAGGGTTGCTCAAAGCTGGAGACGGCGTAGGATTGTGGTATGTGGTTATTTGAGTTGTTGAATCTGAACATTCCTTGCCTCTACGGCGTCCTTTGTCACAGTAAACGATGTCTTGGACTACAGATTGGTGACCGTCTTTCCTAACGTATATCTTTTTTTCAATTAGACACATATTGACAGTCGGACCTGATGTGACCACTATCAAGAGTGTCTGTATCTAGCAAAGGTTTGCGTCTTTCAATGATAAGAGACGATAGACTAAAGTCCTTCTAGCGAGGTGGTGCTGATAGTGCAGTGAAGAGGAGTGTGCTGTGCCTAGCGGTAGAAGAGAAGGATTGGCGATTTTTTGTGCTGCGTTCGGTCCAGGTTGCGTTGCGTGATGTTGAGAGAGGGTACTGCTGTCTCGTTCTCGAGGTCTAAGCACTTTGGCTTTTGGCGGTCTGCTTGGTAGAGCTACTTCTTAGGTGTAAGGACCCTCTGCACCGAAGAAACGGACACCTCTGCGTCGTTCGATTCTCTTTGGACGTGTGCAAAGACTCGAAGGAATGCGGGCAAATTAAGCCTGCGTACACAAAGGTCAAGTATGGCTGGCAAGAGCCCAAAATCTGGTGTCTGACGCACACAAATCAAATAGTAGGTGATGATGCTTCTGCAGCGTTCGAACCAGAACGATTAAGAAGAGGCGAAAGGCCGGTGAGGTCGTTGCCCTGAGGTTGACATGATCAGGCTGAAATGCACAGCCCACCCACTGCATGACGACAGCTGAATGCAGTTAGCTTAACGAAACGTATCAGCGGACGAGAAATCGCCATCGCCACCAGGTGTAATAGATATTTTGATAGATGACTGAGCTACAGAATATGAAGGATGATTCTTCAAGCGATCTAAAAATCGTTGGTAGCCCACTACCAGATCTTCTATGCTCTGTGCGTATGCAACCGGTCTAGTAACCCGAGCCTTAATGAGTGCCGCTGAAAGAACAAAACAAGACGCGGGAACCTCTCCCCTTCGACTCAATCTATGAGAAAATTTCGTATAGACAAACAATGAACGTTGTCAATCTAAGACAGTGCGCGCTTCTTTTGTCTGTCGCGCGACCAGTGGCCTGCATCTGCGAGATCGAGCCCGGACAGTGGATTCTGCTCATCGTAGCTAGTAACGAGCCACCCTGGGAACCTGACGTCGCTAGATCCTGCGATGGCAGGAAAAGGACTTTCAAAGATATCGAAGTCTATTCCTGGGTCGCGATCGTGATGGCTAGACTGTGAGTAAAAGGATTCTGCAGGAGAATCGAATTGAGAGCTCTGGTGCTGGGAAGTTTTTGGATGGTATGGGTATGGATATGGGTCGTAAGTAGAATGATGTTGCTGTTGTCCAGTGTAGTTTGGAGTTGCTAACTGTGGCGATTGTGCCCTGGTTTGTGTTTCGTGAACCGGATTGAGGATGTCTGGATAGGGAGTGTAGGCATGAGCTGGTGGGGAATACACCGGGTCTGCAGTCACTTGTGGGGTTGTTTCTTCTTCGTTGACTAAATCCGTTATGTCCTAATTATGTGTTAGAACGCAATGAACGCCAGTAATGACGGAGTTGGGATGTTTTAGGAACAAGGAACATAGAGATAGACTCATAGAGACGAATCTGCGTACAAGAAAAAGAAGAGTAACGGAGCACTCACAATTTTGATCATCGGAACCAATTTTTTCAACAGGGCTGATGATGCTGAATATGCACGTTTAGCCGTTCCGTTATTCGTACGCATGACGTGCAGCCAGCGTAAGAGCTTCTTCAACGAAAGAAGCATTTCCTGGCGGTTTTCAAGGGAGTACGTTGACTCGTACATGACCTCTAGGAGCAGGACCACCAGAGCTTGCGTGACTATGTGGACTATCTGCCACCATGGTCCAGTTTGGTATAACTCGACAAGGTTGTCTGCTATAGGGCAAGGCAACAGACTCGCGATAGACTTCGCCGCACCAATACAGAGCAATGCCGCTCTTTGGTTGAAATCAATTGAGCTTGCTGACTGATCCATCTTTCGCCGGTCGAGTCGGCAGAGGCAAGGCCGCGTGATTAGAATCTTCGTGCTTTGATACAGAATGTCAAGAGTGTTCTGCTCGCGCCTATATCGATTTCTCATGACGCTTGGCTTGTGGAGGAAGTTGAAGTTTTCTGGAAGGGATGATGCCCATGCTTCAAGCTCATGATTTCCTCGGGCAATCATCTCTTGCACGATGTCCCAAGACCCGCTCGCGATCTTGGCACTGTATAGAGCAAGTGCACCCTGCGTTATCTCTCCAAGATTGACCACACTGTGGAGGTAGTAGCCGGCTTTGGTAGGCCCTGAGCCAGCACTATAGGAATAATCTTGTCGAGCAGACGAATCCATTACACCCGGGTGCATTGTAGCTTTTCTTGGTCCGGGTTCCTTCTCTTTGTCACCGACTCTGGGCTCGATAATCGATCTTTCGGTAACTTTAGGCGAGGAAGAGAGGGAGCTCGGGATCGAGCCAGGTTCACTAAGAACAAGACTCGGTCGTCCGGTCAATACTGAGACGTGACGTTCGAGCGCATAGAGCGCCCACCAGGTTTCTAACATGGATCCATGCTTGGCGGCATCTGCATCGTGGCCCTCTTTGGGTATATGCATGCCTAACGCAAGCCCAGAACGCATCGCCATGCCCATGACAGTCCAAGAGCTGGCATGAGTTAGTGGGAGTGAAGGCTGCAAATGACTAGATCCAGAACTGACCGGTTGATATGCCCTATGCTGAGGTAGTAGAACGACAGAAGCCCTGCATAGATTAGTGACTCCGCAAGGGAAGATTCATGATATGAGTTTTACCTGTGATTTGCATTTGCGGAAAGCTTGGGAGTGAAATCCACCATGGATCTTCCGAGCTCAACGAACACGCTCGAGAGTGATACACCAGATTGTCCTTTTCAGTTGCACACCGATTAGCTGAGATGAGATGGCTGTACACTGCCCCAACTGCGAAGACTAGGTTCAAAGTTGCCTGCCACTTCCTATCCATACGATATGGGTTGCCGCGCCGCAACGAGGTGTAATCTATGAATTGTTCAGCATCGACTCAAAATGTACGATTTCGCCTGTTCCAAGGCAGACTGACGATGCGGTGGCACTTTTCTGAGCTCTCATACATGGCAATCAATATTACGTACAGTGATGAAAGCGGCTGAGAAACAATCTCTTCGGCAGGAACGGAAATGAGTTGTGCACATTTTCCATGTATACTTGCACGAGTCTTTCGGCTGTCTCAAATGGCGGCAATTCGAGAGGATCGACTGTAAGATTTGTTTCGGATATCTCGTCATCCGGGTAAAGATTCGCTTGGCTGGTATCCATGAGCGATGCAAGATGAGGGTTGCGTCCCTCCCACAGTGCTACCGGACGTCTCTTGCTTGCCGTGTTATCCTCGCCTTGTGGACTCCAAGAGCTCTCTTCACGTTGACCTGTGGCATCCAGGCCATGCTTCTTCTGCGACGTGTGAATCTCGGGAACCTCTAGATTGAGCTCAGTAGCTCTGGTTTCCTCTACTTGCATGAGGGCCTCGTCTCGTGGGCCCAGATTTGCAGAGCCAGCATCCGCACTCACCTTGGCCTCACCTCGTTCTTCGTCGGTAGATATCTTCTGGTGTTCGTCATGGCAATGTTGCTGAACAGTCGCTGCAGCATCAGCAACGTCATCGATAACCTGCGTCTATTAGCTAACTGCTCGCTTAGATTGTGCGTGCACATGTAACCGACGGTTGCAAGCAGATCGTCAATGCGATCTTGCCCACTGCTCGAAACCTGTTGTCGCAGATCTTGCAGCAAAGCGATCATGTCTTGATTGTTCGAAACAGCCCTGCAGCATTCAGTAACCAGAATAAATTCGAGAACATCTGAACGAACGTCTTGAGTCTATCTTTGCGACTCGAAGCGTACACGCACGGAGTTGCATTATCGCTGCAATTCGAGCACCGCGGTTGTAGGCCGTTGCATTTGATTTTGCGTGACCTACAGCTTAAGCAGGCTCGGCTCACGCGATTTTGGCGGTTAATGGTGGCTTTGCGAAAGGGTTCGCTGCGATGTTTCTGCAGTCTGGGAATTGGCACTTTGGACAGACCACCTGCTCCTGTAACAAATGAATTGGGGTGAGACATTTGAGAATCGAACGTCGGGAACAAGGAGCGGTGCGCAATTCGATCGATCCGATGCGCGGGTTGTGGCGGTTTGTGGATATGCTGTGGGAGTCGAATGCCATTGTCCACATCAGAAGCATGGCAAAGCAGGATTTGATCACTGCTGCGCCGGGACAGATCAAGCTCGGCGGAACCACGACAGAACCTGACCTATAACCGTTCGAGGAGCACTGAAAGTGAGGAAGCTGATTATTCGGTCGAGCTCAATGATACGTTCGGTTATAATTCCCGACAAACGATGACCTCGGGACATGGTAGATGCATCGGCGTTACTGATGCTTAATCACATCAACAGCATTCTCGACCCGAGAGCATGATGAGCAAGGAGTGCGGGTTCGATGGCTGCATGGCTCGGCCGTGTCTGGATCGCTACTACATGTTGCATAGTGTTGAAGCCTGTGGTGGGGGCTTCATCTGCAGGCGCTTATGGTTGAGTAACGGTGAGGTGTCGCGGAGGAGGACGAATAGAGGAGAGCCCCTCGAAACCTTCCGCTTGGTCGGAAGTCAACATTTATACTTAAAATGCTACTTGAAGTCCGCGGAGCCGCTCATCAATGCTTCACACCAAAACTTGGAAGGGTTGATCTGAAAAGCGGAAAGCTTGGCCGTAACCAATCAGCAAATTGTCTTGGCAGAACTGCCCCGCCAAACTCCCGCCCATCCTCTGATGCCTGGCCGCTTCTTGACGATGTCAACATGGCTGAGGATAGCAGCGCCCAGCAGGCGGAGAGCTCCTACTTCACCCACGAACCGCCACCAAAGGATCTGAAGACGAACACAACGCTTGCTCGGGAATTCATCCATCGTCATGCCACCGACAATCGTCGTGTTGTGCTTGTCACATCAGGCGGTACCACGGTGCCTCTAGAGCAGCAGACAGTGCGCTTCATCGACAACTTCTCTGCCGGTACACGTGGTGCTACCAGCGCCGAGTATTTCTTGCAGAACGGCTACGCTGTCATCTTTCTCCATCGCCAGTTCTCACTCCTACCGTACTCGCGGCATTACTCGCATAACACGCGGTCTTTTCTCGACTACATGAAAGAAGAGGATGGACGTGTCGTTGTCGATCAACAGCACCAAGAGCAAATGTTGCACGTGTTACGACAGTATCAAGAGGCCAAGCGCGACAATAAGTTGCTCATTCTGTCTTACGTCACCATCACTGAGTACCTGTGGAACTTGCGCGAAGTTGCCCAACTGATGCAGCCGCTGGGTCCAAAAGCCATGTTCTATTTGGCTTCTGCCGTGTCCGACTTCTTTGTACCCCAGGACCGCATGGTCGAGCACAAGATCCAGTCAAATGAGGAGTTCCTGCAAACTGCTGAAGCCAGCGGTCATGGAAAGCCACCTGCTGCACGTACCGAGGGACGCAGTTTGGTCATAGACTTGGAGCCCGTACCCAAGTTTCTAAAGCAGCTTGTGGATGGGTGGGCACCTGAGGCCATGATCGTAAGCTTCAAGCTCGAAACGGATCCATCTATACTTGTCAAAAAGGCACAATACGCGTTACATAAATACTCGCACCATCTGGTTATTGGTAATCTACTCCTTACTCGTAAGTGGGAGGTTGTCTTCGTGTCTGTACTCGATGGCGAGAAGTGGATCCGAGTCCCTTCAAGCCGCAGGGCCAAGAGCTTTTCTGGAATACACTCGCTCGTCGGCTCTGCAGATCACTTGGCGAAGAATGATGCGATAGAGGCTGGCAGGTCGGTCAGTGATCAAGGCGGTGTTCCACTAGGCGAGCCAGCCGTCGAGATCGAGTCTTTGATCATACCAGAGATCGAGAGTATGCATACGCAGCTCATAGAACAAGCACGAGCACGAGGTGGGGTATCATAACCATATATCGTTAGACGGTAGGCTCGAATTCAGATCATTCATTCAGTCAAGAAGTGTCAAGTTACGAACCCGTATTGGAGGCTCGATGCTTTTTCATTTCGGCCTAGCACATGCACTGTGTTAACATCTAGGCTGAAGCTGACCGTGATCGCGATCACTTCCATCTGACTCATATTGTAGAGAAATGATCGACCACTGTTCTACATTCAATGTCCTATCACGCTGTGACATGACCCAATCAGCCTTGCAAACCAAGTCATTGACTTAAGCACCCGCACCGGCAGCACAGGCTGATGGTTCAACGCTTGTTGGCATTCCCAGGAACCAGATCCGCGAAACCCCAATAAGACACTGTCTGGTCGAGTCCGCTCAGTGCACCCAGCGCGGCGGTACGTCTTAGGTTTTGCTCGAGTGCCCCATAGAGTGCGGGAAGCGTGGGTATGTTTCAGCGCTGGTACCAAGCAGTGTGCAGTTATAAGCCTGATCATCCTGCTGCTGCCGGCCAAACGAATTGGATATCAACCGACCCACAACCAAAACCTCACTGCCGGCTAGTAGGATTAGCGCTGTAGACCTTTGTTTATTTTGCAAGAACCACTTACCAAATGCCAACTCGATGAGAGCGCAAAACAGAGTGAATCAGTCTCCCTTGTGTCTTTCTTTCACCAACCGTAGGCTACAAACCTCTCTGGGTCTGCAACAGTCGTCTTCTCTGTGAACCTCAGAATCAGACCTAGCATTAGTTCACAGAAAAACGTGAACAACAACTGCCAGGAGCGTACGAAACAGAATACTATGGCGTCCACGAGGGTGTCGAACGATGAGGAATGCATAGCAGTATCAGTTGGAGTTGAATTGGATTGGACTCAGACAAGAAATGCTTTAACAATGCTTTTAGGCACGTGCAGCTATTTGTTGTTGGTGTAATGTAAGCATACGATCTCCGGGGTGAGGGGCCGAATGATGTAGTGAATTGCGCGTCCTATAAGCACGGCTGTTTCATTCTACGTGTATGTAGACGACAGTGTAGATCGTTGCGTACATGATTGATCTACGCGTACAGTGCCAATGCGTCAAGGAGTAAGCACGAGTGGAAGTTATGAATGAATTGCCTTTGGCACACTGTTATGGCCCGCCCTCCCAAATTATGCCCAGAGACGTCCTCATCGCGATTGCTTCATATTCCTCCAAGATCAAAGGCAGAGGTTTCTGAAAATGATTGCAAAACACAGGCACTGCTTGTATTTTGAGTTCGGCAAAGAATTACGGCCTTCAGGACCGATGACTTCAAGACCAGCTTGCCAAGACCTACAAGCGAAACCTTGTACTCATCTCCCCTGTTGAGCATGCAGCGCAATAAGCTTCCATCCCCGCGCACTGGAGGATGAGAGCTCTCGCTCCGGAGCGCGGAGAAGATTTGGTTGGCTATATCAAAGTTCACTTATCGAGCGAAGAGGTGATTGTAATCGCTACCTCAAAAAGGCAGCTTGCATTGCAGTGATAAACCTCACTCGATGCGAACCTCAACCTCATTCTTACCTCATGAACTTTGCTTAGCAGGCCAGAACAATGATAGGGCTAGCTGGACCTGGAATGTGTCGTTGACTACCGGTGCCTAGCAGGGGTGAAGCTGAACTATTCAACGGAATATTCCCCGGTTACCTGGCTGCAGAAAGCATCACGCTTTCAACGGCGTTCGTTACCGGATCAGCGAGCGGCGAGCTGTGAGTTGGTGGACGACAGTCCGTCCACAAACTAAGACGGGGAGAACGTTGGGGCTGAGCGTCTACGGTCGCCAAGACGGGCCGTTGCGGGTCTTCAATGACCAGAACTCCCCTAGTGGGGAGCGCTCTGGCGACAAACTTTAGCGATTTCATGTACACTGTACTTCTGGTGCATGTTGGGTGGACGTAGCTCTGTCCGCAATGGTCCCAGGACCGCCGTCGTGATCTGTGGCTGAGACGGCTGGCATGGATTATAATGATCACAGCTCCGAAAGATGCAACCTCGGGCTCAGCGCCCGATGCCGCCTGTAGAATTGCGTTGGGCATCGATGTGTGCTTCTACCTCGCGGTCTGTTGTTGCGGTAATTATGTGGGTCTAAAGTGTGCTTGAGGTTGCTAGTCTTGTTTTCGCGATGAGTTTGCTTCTTTTGCAGACGGCGACGACATATCGACTCCTCCTACGTCACTTTTGCCGGCTGAACTTTCCCCAGCGTCATGTTCCGGCTTCAGCTCCTCCCTGTTGTCATTTGTCTCTTCGAACAAGTGAAATACTCTTAGGTCACGGGGCAAGTTACATTCCGATCATGCTGTACGACAGCTACCATCAGCAACCGGCGGATCCTAACGTTGTCCGTTTCCACGCTGCACAAATGAGCTTGCGCAACAACGGCTTTCCACTAGTTACATGGCGGATGCACTGCTTCTGATCCGACATTGGAGGCGTCCAGCAGCTTCAAGCAGCATGGGTCTGAAAAACTTCACGGCTGCAAGCATGCTGCAGCACTAGGCGCTTTCTCAAGGTTTAGAACCTTGCCGACGGAGCGCCGCCGTTGACGAAGGCATGTTGACAAGTTAGCTTTCCCTTGCTTGCTTTCTTCTCGACGATACGCCCCTGTTCTATCGGACCACGAAAAAAGCCTGCTTATTGGACTACATGATGGTGATTGGTACAGGATCCTGCTGCACCGCAAATCAGCGCAGCCACCATCAGACCAAGATCTCTCTGCCGCTGCAGTTTATCGGAAGATCAATACGGCGGTGATCTGTATAATCCGGGGAGGCGGTCCATCGTAACTCTCCCTTGTCCTAGCGAGTCGAGATGTCCTTTCCTAACCCAGCCACCGCCTGATCTTAGCAGCTCAATCTGGTCTGGAGCTACTTGTAAACATCTGTCGCACCCCTTGAACCAGGAGCCTGGCCTTGTACCTCTATATAGCGTGTGGATCGCCGAAACTTGCTGACAAGTAGTCATGCCTTAGATAGTCCCAGGTTCACCCTACCTCCCTTCTCTGCCAGCACTGCTCTTCTACTTTCGGCTCTTCGGCAACATACTACAACATGGCTTCCTCTGTCATGACCCATGACACAATCCGCTCGCCACCTCTATCGAGAAAGCCTTCGCCGTTCAAAGACCCTCGTCCTCCACCATGCACTCCAGCGATGACAGCGAAAGCCTGGGATGAATACGAGAAGCAAGCGAGACAGAATGCAAGGAGAAGGGACCGTGCCTCACAATCGTCACAAGTCCAGCGCAACTCAGCATCGTCAGATGTTGGCAAAGGGTCAAGATCTTCGAGTTCTACTGCAAGGTCCAGCTACGACTTCAAGTTTCGAAACGTACCTATCGCTACATCAGCGGCGGTCGCTACCTGCAAAAGCTGCAAACAGCCTATCACATATACCTCAGGGGTATGCGAACGTTGCAAGAAGACTATTGTTCTTTCATCTACTACTGGTGAATCGACACCACCTCTCAGTCCTGCAGCTCGCAACTTCGCGTTCACAGACCTCCACTTGCTCGAGAAGAAGACTTCACTGGAGGAGCCAACTGCGCGATTACCAAGCTCGAAACGTAGAGGCTGTCCACCTGCGTTAGAGTTTACCAATCCCCCTGTTCGATTGGACTCACTACGGCCCCCACCAACTACCCAGGATCTTATGGAAGCCAACCGCAGCCGCAAATCTTCTTTGACTGACCCCAACGAGCCTTTCCTCCGCTTACAATATGCTCACCAATACGCACCTCTCACGTACTCTATCCCTACAACACCTACCTACCCATCCACAAGCCCACCCTCAACAATCCCATCTCGCGTCTCCACTCGGCCCTCCAGCTTCGCACAGATGACGTCCCCACTCACCCAAAACGCCATCATGCCAGCTTACACGCGCCACAACAGCGCCACACCCTCCGAACTCAGCCAGCTACATCACTACACCACCGTCTCCATGGCAGCTACCTCGCCCCCCTCAATGCACCGCACAAGCAACACACTCCAAAATACAACTTCCGCATGGGACGACTGGGACTCTGACGGCGAAGAGCGCGTCCGCCTCGTCGGCTACTGGAAGCGCAGTACCAAAGACAAAACCGCACCTCCCAGCTCCACCAAAGGCAAAGAAAAAGAGCGCGAGCGCGAACGCGCCGACAGCAAAGTTAGCATATCCAGCGGCGACGAGCGCCGCAGCCACGAGAAACTCGACAAGAAGAAAAGCAGCTTCGACCGCAAGAGCGAGAAAAAGCAAAGCAAAGAGAGTGCTCGGAGCCAGAGCCGGATGAGCAGGCACGACGACGCAAAAGCAACTTCTGCATCCTCAGAACGCGAGGTGTACAAAAAGCATAAGAAGCGGCCCAGTGGGTTTATTCGCGCCATCAGCTGTGGATGCTGATTCTTCTCACGACTTGATGATTATGATGATGAGTGCGTTTTCGGGGTTGACGACCCTGATCATGATTGTGTTTTTTTTGCTTTGCGCGTACGATTTGGTGGGAAATGTGCATAGAAGAGGTGGCATAGCTTATGATTGTGTTTTTACTTGTTACTTTGGGGCATCTTTAGTAGTGTACAGCGGCATTATTACGAGGATTACGAGGCGTAGGCTATGAGCTGGATGAAAACGACGATTTTGCTTCTTTGAGTAGCATAGAGAGAACTTTGCAGCTGGCGACAATAGTTAGTCGCCTTTTGAATTGTCATCTGGTGCTTGCAGTCGTTGCTTCAAAAATTGTTGATCCCCTCTAATGTTGATGAAATGAACCTCGGTGATAACAACAAAACAAAACAAACCGAAACATTCCGTTTCGACCAGTCACTCGCCTCAATCACCAGACCTCGCACACACCCATCTCCAGCATTTGACCGCAACAACAAACAATTAAAAGTCATCTAGCTGGTAATCTACAAGCTGATGTCAGGGTCTAAGGTAAAGCCGCCCTAAACCTAGACTTCAATCACCAGTACCGGTAAGCAGCAGGCCACCTCCCAGTTCGCAACGACTCAACGATCCACGACCTTGACCCCTCATCCATGCCGACGCCAGCCCCCACAACGGTATGCTTGCCTTTGCGCAACCCACTCATCGAGGCGCGCGTCGAGATCCCGGCGCCTAACTGTGTGTTCTATTTTGGTTCGCAGAGCATGGTGGAAGGCGGTGACGCGTGCAACGTTAAACATGGGTCACGTGTAAATCGGTCACTTTTTTTTTTCGTGGAGGTGATGCAACGCATGATGACCACTAGGTACTGGATCAAGTAATTGCATGTTCCGAACATCTTCAGCGAAGTGTTTGAACGACGCGTAAAGCTGGTGCTAAACAGTAAGAGCGTGATGGGAGAGAAGCATTGGTGGCGTGATTATCTGCGTGAAAGTCACAAACACGCACCTTTGCAGTGAGATGATATTGTACCTGCATCTTTGTTTCGAGCAGACAGCTTGCGCAGCATGACTTATGCATTTGGAGGCTGGATCTGCGTGTTTTGCCACAACTGTGCAGCTCTGCGGATTCCGTGTACCCGTCTTCTGGTCGTCTGGCCTAGCGACGACGTCGCATTGGGGGCGGATATGCAGTGCAGCTGGCAAGGATGAGCACACGAGAAAAGATGTGGTGTTTCCTGAGGCACGTCAGTCTCGGTTGTGAGTGCTGTGGGCTTCGTGGGCAAAGGTTACACGGGATATGGCAGGCGCCTCGGTGGATCCTTGACACCTTCTCGATGGTTTGAGGGTGCTGGGCATGGAAAGCCCACATAGTCCTTCAATTTCACAGCAGTGTGACCTTCGTCTTGGTTGTGATGTTTGCGGACATGCTGTGGGCGGTGGCGGTGGTACAGAGAAAGCTGGCGACAGGTCACAACTTGCGGTGAGAATATGCAGAGAACAATGCTCTTGTACGTAGATACTTTGTGGAGGCTGATGATGCAGATTTGATTGAAAAGAGGCTTCCCTCCAAGATGTCACTTGTCATGCGGGCAACTCACGTGCCACAAACTGTTTTGAAAAAACAGCCATGCAGGTGCCGCTTCAAGACTGTGGCGGAGTGACGTCCCGTCAGTGTTTCGACTTGTTGAGTCCGCTGCTGCACGTATTCGTTCACAAATGCGTGTGTGTACTGTGTAAGAAGCCTGGTGCTTGCTTGTTCTACCTGTCCTCCATCTGTGCCCTCGTAAATGGCCGTGAAGCAGGGTCTTCTCTCGAGGACATGCTTTGGTCTGATGCTGTTCTGGCAGAGTGAGAAGATTACTTGCAGAATGTCGGTCAAAAAGAGTGCAGTTATTCTTCTGGCACATGCTCTACGGATACCTACATGGGCACATGCAGGCTGGGTATTGAATGAAGGAGCGGCCAAGTAGATGACGAGAGTGGTGATCAGGATGAAGATGAGCTACTGGTCTCGTTGCAGGTATAGCCCTCTGCTGAATTGACAGTTAAATTTGCAAGTCGTATTCGCAAAAGTCCATCGATAGCCGACAACAACAAGTGGGCGAAATGTGTCACTGGATCCTGCGAGTAGTAAGCTTTCAACGAGCTCATTTGGACTTCGTATGACTGATACGAAGCAGTGGCAGTGCGGCGATAGCTTCTTCACGAAGCATTCCTCATGCAGCTTTGATCGCGCTGCCCATAACCCGAACAACCCACTGAACCCCTTGCACCCTTCGATCACGCCGTTCGCGCAAGAGGGAAGAGTGAGCCCGCCCAGAAGCGACAACGCTGGGTCTCCTGCAGCGGGATCGTCGGCTATAAAGGGCAATGTACGAGAGGCGATCAAGGGCAAGCGCATCGACAAGCCAGAAACCACTACGGGAAAGCAGTCGCGTGGGCTTGAAGTAAATCTCTACCGGCCCGCAATGGCCGCTATCGATGATGGCGCGCCTAAAGACGCTCGTGGTGCTCCAGGAAGTGACGGCACAGGAACGGCGTGTCCGCGAAGTGGAACGGGAGATGGGAACTCGACGGTACCGCCATCAGAAGTCGGCAAGGCGTCTCGGTTCAGCGACCGGACCCTGGCGGAGAGCCTTCAAAAGTGTCAGGTCTTTGAGGTGGTGTTGCAGAGCAAAGAGACGACCATGTGCCCATCATGCGCACGAAGTCCTCGAAGAGCTGCGCTGCCTGCACATGCTCGTGGATGCTTTGCGTTCAGCTAAACTGAAGTGAAGCGAACTAAACGGTATGCACCGGTCGTTAGAGATGGCGAGTGTGGCGGAGAAAGATGCACAGCCCATGGGTGGCAGCAAATGAGGGTGGTGTGGTGTGGCAAGCCTCGGCAGGACGGCGGCGTTTGATCGGTAGTAGGGCGACGTCACGCATCGTGTTGGCTGAGATTGGAAGGCGTTCGCACCGGCCTGTCGGATGCTTCTTGTCTGCGTGCGTGGGCGCAATCTCTTAGATACGATGTTCGCCAGAGTTGCGGGGCGGAGATGTGACGGTACGTCGATAGCACAGCGATGGCCCAGCGATAGCACAGCGATCAGCGTCTGAGGACACGCCAGGCTGCACAATCCATTGATCTTCAATGGAGCTAGGAGCCAGCAGCCGTGTCTGTCACCAGTGCTTACTCTCAACCGCGTGCCATCCGTCGGTTGTCACTAAAGCTTGTCATGGTTGCGGCTGGTGCGGAGGTGCGGCAGTGCCTGGTGCCCGAAGTAGACTGGGCTTGTGTGAAGATACGAGGCGTGGGAAGGTCTCCTGTCTGCCTGTGCACGCCCAGTGCCGGGCCGCTTCATGTGCTATGTCTGGGACACCGCCCAGCTCTGCGACCTGGCACCTGGACACAGCAGCATTGTCTGCGCTCGGCACTGACGTGTCTGACGTAAAAGAGAGGGACATGTGCGGTCTTGATGTCTTGGAAGTTGTGGACTTGCAGACCACTCACGGCTGTACCTGACTCGGCACGCTAGGCCCGTTCCTGTCGCCAGTGTGGGGATAGCCACATTTTCCCCCTGACTCCTTCCTTATCTGAGCTAAAGCGAGGCTTCGATGCAATCTCTGTTTTCGCACCACTGGAAACCGCTCAATGCTTGACCAACCTAAGCTTCTCGCTACACTCCATCGCCTGACCGGCGGCAGGCTTTTCACGCCCAAGGACCACCGTCAGCGACCGTGGCTCTCGCAGCCAAACTACTGCGTGTGACTGGGTAACACCGCAATGCACCGCTCGACAAGAACAGACGCCCAGCTCGAGCAGGCGCTCATCAGTTCCCCTCCCCCTTTTCGGTGCAAAACATGCTGTTTGCCTAATGCTCGTGTTCACGGCGCGTTGCCAGCCAATCCTTACGCCCAGAAATAGACGGTAACCTTGACGATGATCACACCCTGGACACGCCTGGCAGCCCTAGCAGACGGCCGTGCTTGCCAGGAAATTGCCGCTGCTTCCACTTTCGGCCTTATTCCGATCTTTTCATTGGACTACTGCGTGAAACGGCGTCCATTGCTCCTCTTCCAACGCCATGGCCAGAGACATGACTAGGAGGCGGCCTAAACCGCTCCAGAAATGCTGGATATAACTACTTGACCGCACTCCTCCCACAGCTTTCTCCTTACCACGCTCGTTGTAGGCAGACCGTCAAGTCCCTTGCCTTCAGCACCCAGAGTACTTTCACTAGTACTCAGACTCTCGTTAACCTTTGCTGTAATCGTCTCTCGCTCGCCTTGCGCACCTAATACCCAACCCTTCCTTGCATCGACAAAACGGTGCTCGTACTCCATCCTTACCTCTCGACTACATCGCCTTAATACTTATTCGAATTGGATTTCCCGCTCTCAAGTCACCACTACCTCGAGGGATCATAAACCAGTGCATCTTCCATTGGCTCCTTGGTACGTTCTTTCCCCACACTATGCCGCACGTGTTTGCTCTTCCACTGGAAACACCAACACGTGGGTGCCAAACACGACTATCGTCAGCATCCAAGGAACCAGTGCACTGAAGCTCCATCAAACGAGCATCTCAACTTCTGCAGTGAGCGTACGTATGCTTACCATCAATATTAGATCTCTATCAACCATGAGGACCTCTATTCTTGCCTTTGGCGCCTTCGCCGGGCTCGCCTCAGCCAACATCAACTTCAGCTGGGTCAACCCCACGTGCGACATCAACGCCCCCAGCCGCTGCTTGACCGGACAGCACTGTGGCGAGGACAACAACTGTGTCGCCGACATCAAGAGCGACCACTCCAAGGTCTCTTCTTCCCACCTCCAGATCGTCCCCGAGAAGAGGCAGACCAAGTACTCCCAGGACGGCCAGTGCGGACCCGCTCACGGCAACCTGCTCTGCGACCCCAACAGCTCCGTCTACAGTGGGAGCTGCTGTTCGCAGTACGGATGGTGTGGAAACACCGAGGGTCACTGCGGAACTGGCTGCCTTTCTGGCTGCGACAACACTCCCCCCGGCCCCGTCGCCTCCAAGGCCGCCACTGTCCCTTCTAGAGACGACGGTCGTTGCGGCAAGGACTTCGGCGGTGCTACCTGCGACGCCAACGGCGCCTACGGAGGGTGCTGTAGTTCTTACGGTTACTGCGGATCGACTGACGGCCACTGTCTCGTTGCCAATGGCTGCCAGAACGGCTGCAAGGATGCTACCGCCACCCAGCCTGCTACCACCGCTGCTGCCACCCGTCCCCCCTCGACCACCACCTCCGGCGAGCCCGTCCTCGGCAAGCCCTCGAGCGTTGAGGTCACCCCCGTCACCCCCACCCACGTTCAGACTCTGGATGGAAGCTGCGGTGCCACTTTCGGAGACACTGTCTGCGGCACCTGGGCCCAGGGATCTTGTTGTAGTATGTACGGTTACTGCGGCAACACCACCGCGCACTGCGGCGAGGGTTGCCAGTCTGGTCCCTGTGTCAATGCGCCTGCGGTGGCTGCTCCCAAGGCCAGCCCTGCTCCCGCTGCTGCGAAGCCTGGATCCATTGTTATCAAGGGTCGCTCCGGTGTTCCTGCCATGCACGCCGGTCTGATGCCCAACGGCAAGGTTGTCTTCCTTGACAAGGTCGAGAACTACACCGAACTCAAGCTCGGCAACGGACAATACGCCTACTCTTCAGAGTACGACCCTGCCACGCAGAAGTTGACTCCTCTGGCTTACAAGACCAACGCCTTCTGCTCCGGCGGAATCTTCCTTGCTGACGGACGATTCGTCTCCCTCGGCGGCAACGCCCCTCTCGACTTCATTGACCCCACCGTTGGTGATGGTTTCAAGGGCATCCGTTTCCTCAAGCGATCTGCCTCTGATGCTTCTCTCGACGGGCAGGCGTGGAGTGAGCCCGGCTCGAAGCTCGACACAGCCCGATGGTACGCGTCTGTCCAGATCATGCCTAACAACCAGATCTTTGTCGCTTCCGGCTCCCTGAACGGTCTCGACCCTACCAAGCCTGAGAACAACAACCCTACCTACGAGATCCTCAATGCCGATGGTTCGCCCCAGGGCAAGTCCATCAACATGGAGATTCTCAGCAAGAACCAGCCTTACTACATGTACCCCTTCCTCCACCTGATGAAGGACGGCAACCTATTCGTTCAGGTCGCAAAGTCTGCCGAGATTTTCAACGTCAACACCGGCAACGTCGTTCGCACTCTTCCTGACCTTCCCGGTACCTACCGTACATACCCCAACACTGGTGGTTCCGTTATGATGCCGCTTTCCAGCGCTAACCAGTGGAACCCCGATATCATCATCTGCGGTGGCGGCCCTTACCAGGACATCACCGCCCCTGGTGACCCATCTTGTGGTCGCATCAAGCCCCTTGACGCCAACCCCACCTGGGAGTTGGACTCTATGCCTGAAGGCCGTGGTATGGTTGAGGGAACTCTTCTTGCCGATGGTACTATCGTCTGGGTCAACGGTGCGCAGGAGGGTGCTCAAGGTTTCGGCGTTGCTCAGGACCCTGCTCTCGAGGTTCTCCTCTACGACCCCAACCAGCCCAAGGGCAAGCGCTTCACCACTGGACCCAAGTCGACCATTGCCCGTCTCTACCACAGTGTTGCTCTTCTCCTCCTCGACGGTACCCTCCTGATCTCTGGATCCAACCCCGTCGAGCAGCCTATCCTCCAGCCCACCGCTAAGGACCCCTACGTTACCGAGTTCCGCAACGAGATCTACACACCTCCCTACCTCCAGGGCAACCCTACTCGTCCTTCCGCCGTCCAGCTCTCCACTAAGGCGCTCAAGGCTGATGGTTCCAAGTTCACCATCAAGTTCACTGCCCCTGCCAACTCCAAGGCTGTCAAGGTCTCTCTCTACTACGGTGGTTTTGTCACCCACTCCGTCCACATGGGCCACCGTCTGTTGTTCCTTGACAACACTGGCTTCAAGGCCGGTGCCACCGCCCAGACCATCACCGTTACCATGCCTCCTAACAGGAACATTGCTCCGGCTGGTCCTTACGTTGTCTACGTCCTCGTTGACGGTGTCCCTGCTATGGGTCAATTCGTTAGCGTTGCGTAAATGCAACGTTCACATGAGTTTGATGAGGTTTTCCTTTCGTGTCGCTAGATTCAAGTACATCCGGTTGGGATGCATGGGTCGCTTTATACCAGTGCAGTGATAGAATTGTTATGTCAACAGAAGCAAGTCTGTTCAATCGGATCTTTAAACATATTGTCCCTCGTCATGTTAATCTTGCTATACTTGAGCATCGTGAAGCCGCTAGATCTACCTATCAATGAGACCCTACCGGTACGCGACTCCGCAAGCACTACGTCATGATGAGCCTCACCAACCATGACGCTCGAGCATCGCGGTAATGTACATGTTTATACACACCAAATCATATCCTCAAACGTCGTACACCATACCCGTACACCACATACACCGAAAACCATGGCACCGAACATCGAGCTCCTCACATCCGCAACCCCCAACGGGCAAAAAATCTCCATCTTCCTCGAAGAACTCGGCATCCCCTACACCACAACCTCCATCGACCTAGGCGCCGACGAGCAAAAGAACCCCTCCTTCCTCGCGGTCAACCCCAACGGCCGCATCCCCGCCATCGTCGACCACTCGCGCAACGACTTCGCCGTCTTCGAATCCGGCGCCATATTCCTCTACCTCGCGGAGCACTACGATCCGGATTACAAATTCTCGTTCTCGGACCCGGATGAGCGGAGCGAGATGGTGCAGTGGCTGTTCTTCCAGAATGCGGGGGTTGGGCCCATGCAAGGGCAGGCGAACCATTTCTTCCGGTATGCGCCCGAGAAAATACAGTATGGGGTGGATCGGTATCAGAATGAGACGAGGCGGTTGTATGCCGTTCTTGAGGAGCGGTTGCAGGGGAGGGAGTTCTTGGTTGGGAAGGGGAAGGGGAGGTATAGTGTTGCGGATATCAGTACGTTTACGTGGGTGCGCTGGGCGCCGTGGGCGGGGGTGGATTTGCAGCAGTTTCCCAGATTGAAGAAGTGGGCTGAGGGGATTGAGGAGAGGGGGGCGGTGGAGAGGGGATTGCGCGTGCCGAATGGGGAGGATCAGATTGTGAGGTTGAGGCGGGATCCGGATGTGGAGGATCCGTTCAAGGGGTGGGTTATGAAAGGGCAGAATGAGATCAAGGACAAGCATGGGAAGTGATGGGTATGACTTTGTTTAGCAGTTCATTAGAAGATGCACATAAATTCCTCAGACAAGATGTGCCGAAACAGTTATACATATGGTTGCTCTTGGCCCTGTAAATTCGAACGCTGTATATTCAAAAGCTGTAGATCCAAAGTGTATCCAAACTCCTCGTTGCCCTCCTAAGAATCAAAGAAGGCTCGTTCCTTGTCCATCGATGCATCCAGGACTGGACGATGATCCACGTCATGAACCTGCCACATAGATCTCATGTACCAATGACGATGCTTGTAATTAGCATGATAGTTCAGACTCATTGCTCTCCACGTAGCTTCTGGCATGTGTCTGAGATCAGAGGGAAGACCTTGCGTAAAGTCGTCACTGCGAACGCCTGTACGGACCTGGTCGTCGATGATCCGTATGCGCTCGACGCTTCCGGTCACGGTCTGAAGGATCCTGACAAGCATTGGCACATCGGTTAACGGGACGTCCTTGATATCGATTGTAAGAGTCAAGAGATTCAGCTCTTTCATCAAATCCCGGAGCTGACATCGCCAGAAATGCGTTAGATTTATTGGATCAGTTACCACCGGCGGTTCGAAGAGTTCGTAGACCAAGTCTGGCGCTAGCCAGCGTACGCAGTGCAACAGGGAGCCTCTGCCAAAATGTAACGACAGATGCTGGAGTTTGGAGCGATTGAGAGGTCCTAGCTGCCACAAGAATTTTGTGAGCCCTGTTATGCCAAAGTGGAAGTTTGTGCTGCGGAAGATGTGGGCGGCCATATGTTCGTTGACGGCCTTTGATACAAGCAATAGGGTCGACATTGTAATTGGCGGTTGGGGCGCAACCGGGACACCCAGCACACATCTTTTGTGCGTGAAGCTAATACTGCCCGTGTATCCTACAGCCAGGTAAAGAATTGCATCCTGAAGTTCGAGGGGGAGTCTGAGGAAAGGACGAAATAGTGGACCAATCGTGACAGTGTCCTTTTCAAGAAAACTTTGAGGGGCTCCAGCCGCGATGTCCTGTTCGCACGAAGTGAGCACCGGATTCCAGTTGACGTTGCTGGTGTTCAAATTAATCCATGAAGTTTGCCGAGGAGACAGAGGAGCTACATGCGAGTCCCGTTTCAGAGCCTGCGCGTTTGATTTTGCCACCTGCGCGTCCACTTTTGCGAGATGTGCAAAGTAGTGCTTATTGAGGAACTCGCAAGCTGTCACCCAACCTGACCCGCTGCGGATAACGAGGTTGTAGGGTACCGTCGTCTGTCTTCGACTTATCTCGCGACTAATCCAGCTTGTTGTCTCAGATGACGTATTGTAAGCCGTCCGCTGCGGCACACTTTGGCGTCGGCTGTCTCTGCTGTACTGCTGTGACTGAAAGAGGCGGATGACGATCTTCTTACTTGCACCCGCAGAAGATGAATCGGTCAAGATGCAATTGACAGACTTGCCCAGCTCCACTACTTCTCCAGCAACAACGCCTTGCGGATGAAGACTGATACTACCATGAAAGTAGGTGGACGAGTCATGATGTGATGCCCAGTTCGCCAGGTGTTGAATGAAGACCTCACGTTGGCTTGTTTTGGTCCACAACATGTTCGCTGGATTGCGCGAACCACGCCTTGTTGGCAGTGCAGAGGTGGACGTCGCCATCTCTGACGAGCCGTTCCTGGCTCTGCAAGATCTATCAGACAATGCAGCGCTGGGCTGAACATCTGATTGGCCGACCGGTAAAGGCATATCGCAAGAAACGTCGAAGTAGTGATACACCACGCCTGTAGAGAGCTAACGGTCCGAAAGCTGATGGTGCTCGGAACAGACGATCCAAGGTGGAGGTTGACGTGGCAACACGGGTGCGTCGGCAAGGTTGGTAGTTGATGTAGTGCAACGTTACACTTGCACGGTTGTTGCGAACCAGTGTGACCCTCAGAGAGGGGTTTGTTGCTTCTTACGTCTTGCGCATACTGCAGTATTGTTTCCCCACACGTCTGGCCCTCAACAAACTCGAAGTAACAGTCGTATATGCTGATTTGCCGAACAGTAAGCAGTACAACGTCGGAACCGATGATCAGTGACAAGTTCAGATGCAAGGCAATACCGGAGCGAGCAAGGTGACGAGAATACAGATCCAAGTTGCCATGTTCAGCTGGCAATATGCGAAAAGCCGTGACCGTTCGTATATGAGGTTGCCTGACGCGCAGATGATCAATGACGCTAAAGAAAGTGACGCACCTGCCGCATTGCACGGCGCTAGGCTCAGTTTGGTTCATATACAAACTGTCCGTGAATGTGCAAAAATGGACATACAATTCGCAATTGGCTTCATGCCGGGTATAGTGTCCTAAACAGTGATCCATGCGCCTAAGAGAGACCTCATATCCAGACGCTTGCAATCATGCCCTGCCCTCGAGCCAGCCCGCCGCCCTCTCCAACGCACTGTTGAAGCTCTTCACATTGGCGAGAAGCCCTCCGCCAACCGAGCCTACGTCTCTGCCGACGGTTTCAAGCAGCATGCTCAGTGGCACGTTCGGGCCCTCGTCGTCTCTTCGTTCCTGCTTCGCCTTCTTGCGACCATTCTGTATAGCAGCTTCAATGTCGAACAAATTGGCACTCAAGCTATTTCGAGCCTCGATTCTTGATTTCTCCGCCTCAAATTCGGCCTGGACATCATCATGCTCGAGCGCTATTTCCTGTCGACCATTCTGCAGGGCTAGAATGTCCTTACGTAGCTCGGCGTTGTCGCGCTTGAAAATCTTCATTTTCTTCAGGTTGGTCGTCAGAACGTCGTTGGCGTCTTGTAGATCGAGCAGCTTCTCGTTCAAACTTTCTTTGAATGACAAGGCCAAATTGACCTCACTTCGCAGCTCTTTGCGACGTGTTGAATCCTGTGATGTCTGCATCTTCTCCAACATCCTGCTTAGACGGTGGTCGATCGCTTCTTCGATCAGAGTACGCGTAGTATCCGCCACGGTGATGCCTCGCACACCGTAACCCTTCATGCGCATGACCGAGATTGCAAGCTTCGGCCCAAGGATCTTCTGTCGTTTGCGTGGCGGCTTCTCGCTGGGTTTTGCAGGTTGTGCCTGCTTTGGAGCTACGCGTTTTGCAACGGCTTTAGGCGTTGGCTGTCGAGCATCCTCCTCTAGCTCTGATCCCTCATCATACACGTCTGACTCTTCTCCAGATGCATGTGCCTCGTCTTCAACTGGTTTTGCAGGTTTTGGTGTTGCCTGTGTCATTCGTTCAACCCTCAGAGACAGTTCGTTTTGTTGTTCATTGACCTCTTGCTCAGCAATCACAGTATTCGCGTTCCTCTTGGACGTGGGTTTGCGTGTTGACGGCGCGTCTAGAGCTTCGACCTTGTTCGCTTCGACAGTCTTCCGCGGCCTGCCACGCACTGCGCTCCGCACAGGCACGGGGGTCGCTGAAGTTTGACCTTGAATGACTGATGCTATTGTGGCTGATGCAATTGCTTGTGTAGGTGACAGCTCGTCAACGTCCTCCTCTTCGCCTTCACGGGGTGTATCATTTGGCAGTGATTCTCTCGACACTATCCTTGGAGTGGTGATGTCGACGTGTGGTGGCGAAAGCTCGTCTACATCTTCGTCGTCGGGTAGCGAAGCGTTCGACGCGGTATTCTCAACTGTTGTAGACAGTACGAACGAGTGTCTGGAGCTGCTGTATGGTTGCATGCCCGGCGTGACGGGAACGATGTCCGTGGACTTTGACCTTCGAGATACTTTTTGACGAGAGCTTGCCGATGGGCTGGCGCGGTTCGTCAGGCCTGTTACATTGCCTGGCGTCCTCCTGGCAGTGGCTGGGACTTCGTCTATAATCGACAACTCATCTGGCGCCTCGTCCAGCTCCTCAGGTACGAGAGACACTTGTCTAGCCACTCTCCTACTCTTCTCAACCGAGCGCAGATTCTCAGCTCGATCTGGGCTCAACTCGTCGTCCTCCTCGTTGCCAGCGTCCGGTACGGGTTGCGATGATCCGCGCTTTCTCTTTCCCAGTTGTGGCGTAACAACTTTGTCCCTCGCTGCGCCATTACGTTGCGATTTCGTGCTTCGTGGTGCTGACACGCTGCGGTGCCGTCTCGCTGATCCAGCTACACTGCGCGGTGTGTTTTGCACAGGTGTTCGTGACCGTCTCCCAGAACGCTGAGGGGGGAGGGAAGCTTGCTTTGCGCCCAAAGCACCGAAGTTGAAACCAAAAGATGCCTGGACAGTGGAAGGCCTGACCGTGTCAGTATGCATTGTCTCAGTGTTACAGTGGGATGTTTACCCTGCACCGCGCACGCGCTGCTGTCGATGTTCGCGGCGATCTGACTTTTGTCAGTCAAGGGTTCACTCTACATACGCGACACCAATTTCCTTACCAGCAGGCGCCATAGCAATGGTGGACGTAGCGAATGTCCTTGAGATTCGAGCGCTGTCGCGTGTGAAAGCGGGCGTGTTGTGATGCCGCGGTCGCGCTAGCAGGGATGCACGTGAATGGTGAAGCTTGGGCCGATCTTCACCATTTGTTCTTGCGCTTTGGACGCTCGATCAATTCACACCTTTATCATTTATTTCAACATGGGCTGGCTCTGGGGTAGCAGCGATAACTCCGACAAGCTCGATCCGTCGTTGCGCGAGTTCCTAAAGAAAGAAGCACCCACAGGCCCAAAGCCTACACTGCCTGCCGCACCGAAAGAGAAGCCTGTCGAGACAGCACCCTCAGCAGCACCAGCACCCGTAGAGCCCGAGAAACCGATCGTACCGCCTCAGTCGCAGTTCCAAGATGGCCGCTACGCACATCTCTGGAAGAACTACACACCACAAGATGTCCTCATGGACCGAGGGAAGAACGAGCAGGACAAGTTGAGGGACCTTGTGGATGCATACAACGACCGCAATGCCTCTGTTGGACAGGTCGCTATGGAGAACTGTGCGCTCGAATACATGGAGCAATTCGAGTGCTTCAGGAACCCAAAGACATGGTGGTCCTTGGGCACAATGTGCAACGCCGAGTCAAGGAAGTTCAATCGGTGCTATGATGTGCAGTCGAAGTTCCTGAAAGCACTTGGCTATCTGACATTGGATGCGCGATCGCCAGAGGAAGACGAGAAGATACAAATGCATGCCGACAAGTTGTACCAGCAGATGCTGAAACAAGAGGCTGAGATTGAAAAGGCAGAAGCCGAGGGCCGGGAGCCACCCAAGTTCGAGAGCGTGCTGTCCAAGGCAAACGTTGCGCGGGCTATGGCCGGCAAGCAGACCACCATCACACCCTTACCAGCACAAGGCAGCGCACAAGTCGATGTGGAGGACGAAATATGGAGTCAAATTAAGCCTGAAGCTCGCCAAAAGTATGAGGAGAGCATCGCAAAGCTACCGCCAAAAGACCAGGAGTTTGAACGCATGGCAATACTGGGCGAGCTGAAAGCGCAGACAGGTATGGCCAAGCAGGTTGAGGAGACCTTCGTCGAAGAACGCATAAACCGAATGAAGAGGAAGGAAGCTGGACAAGCAACAATAGGGGATACCATCAAGAGCTGGTGGGGTTGGGGCTGAAGGTGGGCATATGTACTGTACGTATTGCGTATGAATATGTAAATGCTGCGGTGCCTGTGTTGATTCTTTGGCCAGCCTGTTTCAATCTTGGTATCGATCTTACCGCTGGAGTCCGCGAAATTCACATGTTCGAAGTAAGCAAAGGATGTGCCCTCGTGCTAACGTCGTCTAACCAAAACCAAATCTCCTGAACCGGACTGCTCCGCGGCGCGTCCACAGCACACAATATAGGCATGGCTTCGAACTTGGTATCTTGTTGCAAGATGCACTGCAGGCGCCCGGCAACAAGGTCATTGCGGATCACCGTAAAGCCTGTTGAAACTTTCTGCAGATGACGTTCACTTGTTACCGAATAACAGGGCTATAGCACTGCCCAGACGGCTATGCGGCTGTTGTTCACACGCTGTTCCCAGACTTCATGGATCTTCGCAGGGTTGTGGCATGCCTAAACCGTGGCAGTCTTCGTGCGTTACAGATACGATGCCCCTTTGTTTCTTTGAAAGGGGTCGCGGGCACTCGAGTCTGCACGATTTTAGCTGGAGTGACAGCCTCATTGGAGCTAGGAACAGGCTGAAATCGGTCAGCAGTCAACGGAAAAGATTGCAAAACCAAGGTGAGCATCGATGCTTGTGGATTGCCGTGCCTCGCATTCCTCCACAAGCGACCGCTCTTCCCTCGTGTAACTTGTGCTTGCAAAAGGCTCGGGTATTCCTATTGTCGATCTTTTTGTTCCAGCGACATCTTACCACGCAGCGAAAAGCTTCGAACATCACCACCGCATTGGCTTGCTCAGCTTCTCGGAACTCAAAATGGCGTATGCATGACCACTGTCACAAAGCGTACGGGAGGCTTGACCTGTGCTGCTGTAGCGTTTCCGCAGACCGACCGTCATCGCTGTGTCGAGCTCAACATTCGAACAAAGCAGATAACTAAAGGATTGGCTCAGCGAGCCTCCGCCAGCCAAGGCCGACCAAAACTTGATAGGCCTCAACCGGGAGGCATATTGCCCTGCTTGTGTTTTTGGTTCTCCTACGACACGTTGAGACCCTCGGACAAGGGATAGACATATGACGTTACGGTAGCGTCATCACGTGCGATGTGAAATGCACGGAAAGACTACGCGGGTCGCGGCTGATTGGGCATGACAGCATAGCACTCCGTCGATCACAGTGGATATTTTGATGGTCCAACGTACGAATTTGGGGTAGTCACTCAGGTGACGAGCGTGGCAGCCACGACCTGCTGTACGTCACGTTGAACAAACCTGCTGGTCGTTGAGGTGCAACTGCCTATATGAACTCGACTCACTTTCACGTTCATATTTACATTCACTTTCGATTACATCCCAAGCTAAAAGTCGTGTTCTACTCACCAAACGAACATTTGCAACAGCCTACTCTCTTACCACTTCACCTAAACTACACCCAAAACACCATACAATGGCAAGATATCAGGAGCCTCTCGATGGCCCTGTCGACCCATCGTACCGCGAGGAAAAGCCCACCGGTCTTCTGACACGTTTCGTTCCCGCGCGTCTGCGTCACACAGCCTTCTACCGAATCCTGCTTCGCCTGACCCGCGTCTTGCAATTCATTTCTGCCGTCGTTTCTCTTGGTCTCTTCTCTCAGCGTCTCTACAAAGTCTATCGCCTTGTCAATTCTATCAAGACTCGCCGCGGTGTGAACGGTTCCTTTGGTGCAGTGGAAGGCATCCTTGCTGCCGCCGTCTTGTACACGCTTCTCACCACAATCATGTCGTTAATCAAGAAGTCTGCCAACCCTGGACCCAAGTGGCTGCGCTGGCTGTGGGTGCTCCTCGACCTGGCCTTCGTCGGTGCGTTCATCGCCGTCTCAGTCCTTACGCGACCAAACGGTGGAGCTGCGGGACCAAGGCACTGCTACACTGACCGCAACGCCAACAATGCCGCCAACATTGCGCAAGGACAAACTGCGAACACCCAGGATAGCACCTGTGATTTGCCCTGGGGAACGTTCATTCTGGCGATCATTAGCACGTGAGTCGATCTTTTGCATATCGACCTAAGACCGAGCTTTAATAACTTGCTACAGACTGCTTCACGCCCTCACTGCTGCCTTCCATGAGATCAAGGATCACCACCGCCAGACGAAGCTCGCCAGGGCAGAGGAGAAGGCTGCTCACGAGCAGTACGCTTCCGGCAATGTGCCTGTGGAGCATGCCTAAATCCACGACGATTGATATATCAACATGTACAACATCGAGAACCATTCGCAGTGTGTGATACGTTTCGACCCGGAGTGCGACAAACACGGACGTACAAAAGGTCGATACTACAGCTACAGCACTGCTTCGCTACGTCTGATAACTTCACTGCGGGACGACTGCTCACTCAAGCTGTACTACAGTAGGGCTACTGTCTGTAATACTGCCCGTTGGAAACGCAGGATTCGGGTGAAAGGGGATACGTTGATTTACATAACGGGTCAGCTCCCAGGTTCAACTTAGCAAACGAATCACATGGAGCAATTATGTTGACGGCCTACATTCCCCCCTCGCTGGGAAACTCCATTTTGAGTGCACTGTGTGATACGACGTGAACCCTCGATTCTCTCTACCGCATCACTTTCTGCCGAGCTACAGCCCCGCCTGTCCATAATAGCAAAGAATACCGACTGCCCCCGGTTGCCGCTTACAGCAAACAGGCTTCTTGCACGCAGGTTCTGATTTGTCAGGCACAGGGCAAGCACCGCCAAATCTCGACACGAGTACGACATCTCCCCTTAGATGTCTGATAAGTCCAGATGTATTCACAGGTTGTCTCGAATACTATCGGTACGCCATCATAGACGCCAAGTTGAGTCTACCACTAGAATACGACCTGCACGCGAAATTCTGCCAGCTTGATCTTTGTCAGTGGATGTGAGCTGGTGCTGATCTGGCTATCCTGTAGGTAAAGGTTGGCAAATATAAGTATGTGAGCTTTAGTGGACCTCCAGCATTTGCCAATTTATACACGCTGGAAGTAGGGAAATTTGAATCTCTGGGGTGAATTCCGTGGTCTTTCATACAGACCTTAAGGGCAATTTGAAAGGCGACAACTTCGAGTTCGAGTGTCCAAGATGTGCACTAAACAATCCTGGATCATGGCCGGGGCTCCCGAAAGCTATTATAATGGAAGATACATGGGTGATGCAGAACCACTTGTGGACGACAAATAGTGTGCCTAACTCCAGCCGAGTTGTCAAGACTCAAAGCTGTGTATCAACAGAGTTGCCGTGCAACATCTTAAACCTCCAGATTATAGCACCTTCCCTAAAATATCAAGAATCGCATCGATCAATTCGGGCTCGAAGGGGAAAAGCCTTGAGTCCTCCCTCCGGAGACACAGACATATATGCAACCGCTATCCTGGTCTGGCTATTGGAAACAGATTCCTCCCATCGACATCTCAAAGTCTCAGTACTGCAACATGCACATACCAAGCCGCAATCGAGTAGCGCGATGTTTCTGCCAAAAAAGTCCTCGATGTCTTTGGATCGCACCGGCGGATGATCGATCTGTTGTGGTGGATGAGAGACCAGATCCGAAGATTTTGGACCATGCTACCGTCTGGTGTGGTTATATGATCGATCAGTCTGTTACGCTGATAGATTTGGCCTGTTCAAGTGACCTGTTCATTATGATGGATTGGACCTCACGTATTGTAAGCTTGTAACACTGGTCTCTTGAGAAGGTCGGGTACGGTACACGGATCTTCTGACTCCAATAGCGATGCATAGTCGGCTGGACGTATCGAGGTGTAGCGAGTGGACTCTTGGGTTATCTTTTTATGACTTGGGTTGCAGCAGCGACTGAGTCCAAGGACGTGATATATAACGTGGTCAGGCTTGCGCTAATTTTTTCCCATTTCAAGTACTCCATAGAAGTTCTGATCAAAACGAAGTGTGTCAACAGATTAGGGACACCGTTTTGTCACTACTACTTTGAACTGCATAAATTCCTCCTCTTCTTCTTCCTTTACAATATCAGGCATGAGTTCCCCACTTGATACTTAGTCTTTCGATCAATTGACCAAAGGACAGGCTACATATGACAGGTGAGGAATGCTCTTCCGCTTGGAGATACTTGTAGACATCAGCAAGCACAAGAACAACATTCTTCTCAGAGACGCGTGTGCATGAGATTGTGACGAGTGAACTTAGCAACTGTAGGATATGTCACCAAGGGATGCAATACTCAAACGTCCCAGACTGGAAGGGGATTTGTATGGTCATCTCATTTGGCTTGAGACCACCTTTGCCTTTTTCAGTAGCCAGCGTCCATGAGCTTGACATCATCTCTCTCACCAAGCGCGGGTCATGTTGCCATCATGATCGACATCTGATGCTATATCCTGCTGACTATATGGTCAGGCGTCTTGATACAGGGTGGTGCTGCATCAAAGTCCACTGCACTACATTCAGACCTTGAAGCTTAGTGCGACTTCAGTCTTCCGTGCAACTGCATAGATGAGGTGAAGGAGTGTGACGAAGAGGGTTGCACACAGAAGCAGTATGGCTGCTTCGGTGGTAATCTGAAAAGTGATTGGGTATGCGGGCGTTACAGATCCTGGAGTGAAACGTGGACAAGTAGAGACGGGGGTCAAGGTCCTAAGGGAACATGAATCGTAGCTGTGCAGGTCGAGCACACGATTGATATGCGGATGCTTCTCGGAACCAACACGATATCTGAGTTGGTTTACAGGGGCAATCGCACAGATTGGGTTGTTCCATGGCCGTCTTGAAAGCTCGCAGCTGGCGAACCGGAGACTCACGCATGATAGATACCATAAACAAAGCGCCGTCATCGACGTTGATTCTCCGCCGCTAGAGTGAAGGTCCTTCTTCGGAGGATCGTGTCTTCGAAGGATGGTGCCGCAAGACGTGAGCCCAATACCCAACAACGTACAGTATTCCAGGTAGTAGACCGGAGAAACGTGTGTGTGCGCCTGCATGCGCGTGTGCAATGCAGGGTCAGAAGTTAATGGCTTTGACCGGTCGTCTTACCAACGCTTCACCGCCCCTGCGTCTCAAATACGTAAATGTTCAAGCCACGCAAAGAGCTTGACATGACTTGGCTTGTGCACAAGTCTTTTTGACTTGCTTCGAGACCCAGGGTTCAATAGATCACTAGCTGTTCTACTTATCAAGTTCGGGACTGTGCAGCAGCTAGGTACGCAACCACAAGGGCAGCCACAATGCACCGGAATACAGTCCTCCGCCCGGCTTGGCTTGGCTTGCGCTAATGAGACTACTGCACGCTCGGGCATTTCAGGAACTGACTTTCTGCGTTAGCATGCAGGCGTAATGAGCTGACGCAAGGCAATCCACCTGTTCGAGCGGTCACGCAGCATCGTGCACGCCAGATGCAGTGTGGTCACAGATCTCGGGTTGATCAAGGGACGGGAGTTTGGTAGCCCTTAGTGTCCACATCAAGTTAGAATCGCTCTAGACGCCAACGCGAAAGTAGAATTCGGATAGCACAAATAATGGACATATTAGCTGTGGCTTCGAGGCTGGCTGGTGTGGTCTCGATTTGGCATTGCGAGAATGCAGGGTGGTGAGAACAAAGCCGGTATTCGGAACCTGTATGTCAGCGGAGTGGTAGGCCTACCTTGAAACCAGACACAGACTGCAATCCTTCTAAAGAAAGATCCACAAGCATCTTCGTGTGACTTCGCGTCAAATGGGATCACAAGATGAGATACGATGTCGCAGGGAAACTGCAGTCTTGAAGCAGCTAGTGCTTCTTGTCAGGATGGCGGCAACAGTTACTTAAGTGGTATTACGGGGTCAGCACAGGTGCGGACTAGAACGTTAACAGACTTAGAAACTGTGTTGTCTCGTAGCAGGTGCTACTATTGAGGACTAGTTGCCTAAACTCTGCTAAGACTTGAAGCTTTCACGTTGCAATAGCGTGCCATTTTTCAGGAGCAACCAGATCGCGCCACGGCTTCAGACTATCATTCGTTGTCAGCGAGAAATACGATAGCCATCTTTTTAGGAAACCGTTTCCACCGACAAGGATTTCACCAAGGGCGGGAGCGTCCAGATGTCGGCCCGTAAGAAGGGCCGGTCATTTCACACATGAACACTGGACCAGCCTCATGAAACACGTTCACCGGCTGCATCCATATAGCCGCTATCGGATGTGGAACGGATTGATCGGACCCAAGATTGGACCCAGGTCCGGACGGATGTATTAGACGAAAGAGGCTTCCCGTTGTGAGTTGTACGTTTCGAGAAATCCGAAGTCGACCATGTATCAGAAAGCCAGAATGTATCCTTCTCTGACGTCGGTTAGTCTCCGCTGTCAATTATCCGATTTCTGTGGAGAAGCATCATAACATGTGCGCGCATGCGTACCATGAATCGTCTTCCCCAGGACGATCGTAACCACACGTCATCTCGAATGACATTCGAGACGGAAGGGCTTCCTTGTCTTTGAAAACCAAGGGTCAATTTGCATCAGGGCGGATCCAGCCAAAGGCTTGTTTTTGTACCAACTTTTGAGGAGTTTGGAGAGCCACATCCCATGTTTGATCTCAAGGAAGTTTCTCCTGCACAAACCCGCATTTCTTTGTGCTCGCAGGGTCCGCTCAACACAGGCCACTGAGTGACAGGACAAGCTCCAGAACCCCATATCAGTGACTTGGACCGCTACTTGGGCCGCTTCCGTAGACCATTCACAAAGCGAGAGTTGCAAAGCTGGCTGCGCATGCAGCTCCAGTGGATCCAACCGGGAAAAATGAGCCGACGTTGTCGGTTCGCTGCATGGCTTGTGATGTCAGATGCATGTACAATGGCGTCGTTCGGAACAGGGTGTGCAATCCTTCTTTCCTGAATGCTGCCTATTCATCCCTGCGTTCTCGAGTCAGCCAGTATGATTGCGGTGCGTTCGGGCCTTTTTGCGGCTCCGTTGAGGATGCTGGACAGTGAGCACAAACTTGCCCAAACCGAGCTGACAGCCGTTGAGCGGGACGATAACAGTTACAGCCTGCTCCATGCTGATGCTCGATGTGTACAGCAATTGCCTTGAAGATCACTGACATCAGGCCAAGGCTTCTGTTCTGGCGGGTCCAAGGGCTGTACGTGGGGCGCCCTTCTTTCTTTCTCTTATCCACTGTGTTTGTATTGGTTGACGCCCGAACGCTTGAAAGCAAGAACGGCACTCGCCCGGGAGTGACTATCCTGGAAGCACGTGGATCTGTTGAGCGTCTGCGAGATCGGCAAAACATTGAATGAGCGTGCAATGAAGACAAAGACAAGATCATCACAGTGTAAGGCAGTGCGTGTAGTATCAACACAATGTTGTCAAACCTGCTGTTGTGAAGGAAGGCACGCGAGTATTCTGAAGGCTGCGTCAATGCAATCGACCACGTAACAGTACAAGTGGTGGAACGCCGTCCACCAGCAGGATGTGATTCAGTCGAAGTTCCTGACCGAAGAGTTTGCATTGTTGATCGAGTGGTTAATGTCATGATTACTGTCGATGCTTGGTGCCGTGGAAGGTGAAGGTGAGGTGCAGCGAGAACGACGCGGACGGCGCTAGAACGCGCTCACGGTAACACGTACGTGCACGGACGCGTTTTCCAATAGCAACGAACATCAACTGTCGCAGTCTCACTGCCATCAACATCAATCTCTATCGACTCTCCACCAGCACCTACTACCGTTTTTGAAAGTCGCAAACATGTAAAGACCATGATTCCTTCGCCGGAAGAGGCCAAGATGCAACAACAAGCTGACACGGAGCAGGGAGGCTTTCAACGACATCTACCTCAACCTATCGCGAAAACCAGGTGCCACTCGATTTTCCGAGTCCGGATTTGGCTGGAAGCCAGCGAACGGCGAAACATACACATGCGACCAGTCACAGATCATTCAGGCACAGTGGAGTCGTGCGGCGCGCGGTTACGAGATCAAGATCCTGTCCCGCAATGACGGCGTGATACAACTCGATGGATTCAAGCACGAGGTGAGGGAAACCACGCTTGGGTGCACAGCTGTGCTCAATACTGAGAAATGCAGGACTATGACCGAGCAGCAAAGCTTTTCAAGGTCTGGTATGGCATCAACTTGGATAATCGGGAACATGCCCTCCGTGGCTGGAACTGGGGCAAGGCCGAGTTTGGGAAGGCCGAGCTCACCTTCAACGTCGCGAATCGCCCTGCTTTCGAAGTCCCCTATACCGAGGTGTCCAATACCAACCTGGCGGGAAAGAACGAGGTCGCAGTCGACTTCTCATTGCCCGCTGACGGCGATACGGGTGCAAATGGGAGTCTCGGGGGTGCTCGGTTCAGAGGCAAGAAATCAGCCGGAGCGCGAGATCAGCTGGTTGAGATGCGCTTTTACATCCCAGGTGTTGCGTCCAAGAAGGAGAAGAACGAGGATGGCGAGGACATCTCAGGCGCTGAAGACGGGGAAGAGCAGAATGCTGCCAATCTGTTCTATGAGACACTCATGGACAAGGCTGAGATTGGCGAGGTCGCCGGTGACACGTTCGCCACCTTCCTGGACATCTTGCACTTGACTCCCAGAGGTCGTTTCGACATCGACATGTATGAGACATCCTTCAGACTGCGTGGAAAGACATACGACTATAAGATCCAGTTCGACTCGGTCAAGAAGTTCATGGTACTACCGAAGCCCGACGACATGCACACGTTGATCACAATAGGACTGGACCCACCTCTGAGGCAAGGTCAGACACGCTACCCATTCTTGGTCATGCAGTTTAAACGTGACGAGGAGGTCAACCTTGACCTGAACATGAAGGAGGATCTACTCGAGGCCAAATACAAGGATAAGTTGCAATCACACTACGAGGCACCTATTGCCGTAGTCGTCTCTGATATCTTCCGGGGGCTCAGCGGGAAACGCGTTACCAGGCCTTCACGCGACTTCATCAGCCACCACGAGCAGTCTGGCGTAAAGTGCTCCATCAAGGCCAACGAAGGTCACTTATACTGTCTGGACAAGGCCTTTATGTTCATTCCCAAGCCAGCCACCTACATCGCTATGGACAATATCGCCTCAGTCACAATGTCTCGTGTCGGAGGTGCCATGGCAGCAAGTCGGACATTCGATATCACTTTCACAATGAAGGGCGGGATGGCAGAGCACCAGTTCTCCAACATTAATCGGTGAGTACACGTCAAGAGGTCTAGAGGAACCTGCATAGCTAATGTGTAATGACAGTGAGGAGCAACAGCCACTCGAGAACTTTTTCCGTGCTAAGGGGATCAAAACGAAGAACGAAATGGCAGATGACGTAAGTGCCTCCTTTCTCTCTACCCGCATGATGGCACTAATATATCCAATAGTCTGGAGCAATTCTCGCAGCTGCACTTCAAGACGACGACCTCGCCTCTAGTGACGATGGAGGTGTCGCGAATCGCGGTAGTGCCGACGAGGACGACGAGAGCGTTGATGAGGACTTCCAGACCGAGTCTGAGTCTGAAGTTGGAGAAGAGTTCGACTCGGACCACGACAGTGGCTCCGGCGACAGCGATGCAGAGATGGAAGATGCAGAAAGCGATGCAGGTGGGAAAGATACGGAGCGACCGACGAAGAAGCAGAAGACCTCGAACTGAGCGGCTCCGCCCCAGCCACCACCAAGAAGACGGGCCAGGGTTCTGCGGAAGCGCTTAAAGGCGGTGAGGGAACCGAAGATTGTCCGAGTGCTTCTAAAATTCTTCGATGTTTCGATGCGCTGCATCCACGTTTGTTGGTTCCCGTTGACAACGCGAGCATTACTCCGTCTTGACCTGATGGGAGAGCACGGAGCCAAGCCCGTCGTTGTTGATGGGGCATCTAGCATGGCTGCAAGCATGGCGGATGACAGGATGGATCTCTCCGGATCTGAGCTGGGATGGGTGGAGGACGCGCTCTGAGAGAAAAGCGGAGCACGCCAAGACGGTCCGATCGCGGTATCACGCGAAAGCGAGCCACGAGAAAAGTTAAAAAAAATAAGTGGCGACTAGCGGCCCCTTTCCGACTAGTCCCGCGCCTACCATGTAGGGTATCGTGTCTCAGGGTGATGTGCGTTCTGCGGTTCGGTCAGTATTCGGCGACAAGCACACATCATTGCGGCGCTTGACGCGACTCGCCGGATGGGGGCCATCGTAACTGCTCTTCCATGCTGAACTTTAGCTCGGTGCTCAAGCTACCCCAGATCGAGCGACGCAAAGGCGATTCATGCCGACGCACCTAGAGCAAGGAAAAGCCTTTCGCCATTTCCTACAGGCCTTGTTTAGATTGTGACGGTGGACCGACGCTGGCGCGAACCATGCTAGACCCCGCATCAACCTTCAGCAAGACGCTGTATCGCCCTCGACCGTGATGTTATAACTATAACCCAGCGCTCGCCGACTCATGCGAACATTCCTTCATACCCACTACGCTTGACCCAAGCACCCGTGACTACCATAGCCCTACTGACCCACGCGGATTACTGCTGAGATGCGTTCACGAACTGGATGGTAAGTGGAGCGGAGCTCCTTCTGATTCACCTTCTGACACCTTGTCCAGCCTCACATGCCGCCAGCGGAAGCTCAAGTGTGATGAGAAGAAGCCTGTCTGCGGACAGTGCATCAAGGCTTCGAGAGAGTGCGTTCCAAGCTCAGGGATAGTATTTCGTCACCAACACAATGCCTCCATGAATGGCGAAGACTCGGGGGACGAGAACTCCTTGAAGGGCTTCTATTCGTACAAAAACACATTCGAAGACGACGCTATCTGGCTGGACATTCCACGCAATGGTAGGTAGCCCAGACCATCCGACCGTCCCTTCCCTTTTAACGCCAGCTGCAGTCACCTTCATCAACACGACAAACCCATACCTCGACCCCGTGACACCAGATCTCGAAACCATGTCTGTCGCATCAATGGATTCGCCTGCTCCCTTCCAACCTCGGTCCATCAACACATGGCCAACTTCTGGTAACACACACTCTATGACCAGTACACCATCCAGCATGGGCCCCGACCTGGCTCCCACCAGTGCACCCATGTGCTTTACACCAGAACTTGATGCGCTGCCGTCTCTGATGGAGTCGCCTCTCATGTCGACGGTCAACACTCCTGTCTCACCACCAGCTTCATTATATGATCGTCGCATTCATCCCATCGTCGACTGGTCCGATGCTATGACACCTCCCCCAATCGACCCTCGTCTTACGTCGCCCTTTGATACTACTACAGATTATATGCCTCGACAGTACTCTACGTCCAGTTCGCGAAGGTCACCACCACGCTCTGATTGCGATTTTTTTACCTCAAAAGCTCACGAGGTTGCATTCTTATTGCGATACTTCTCTGAGGGGCCTGGCCGCTGGTTAGATCTCTTCGACAAAGACACATATTTCGCGTCCTACGTTCCAGTACAAGCGCGTGAGAACGCCTTGCTCAAGAACGCCGCCGTTGCGTGTGCTGCAAAGACCCTTGCACAAGTCCAGGGCTGCAAGCCTGGAGGATCTAGGTCACAACCGAGAGTGGAAGTCTACCCGGGTTCGTCATCAGTCGACTGGAAGCACAAGGCTGCCATATACTACGATAATGCCGTATCTCTGCTTCTTCAAGCTTTGAAGTCGGATACTATTATCACGCCGGACGACTCAGACTGTGAATTTCGCCAGCGCAACAACGATGTCGTCCCTCCAGCTAAGCGACGCCGGACGTCAAGCAATGCCTCTTGCAAATCTAGCACAGACGAATTGTTGGCGGCATCAGCCATTCTTTGCGTGTACGAATTCCTTGACACGTCAATGTCGGAATGGGCCAAGCACCTCAGTGGAGCCAAGTCTCTTCTCCTGCATTCACAAGAGCGCATGGTGCCTTTCCACGTGCCATCACCAGGCTCTCCCATGTCACCATCGAGCGTCAATTTTATTTCCAAGGCTCGCCGATCGACATTTTGGAATATCGCACGACAGGACATGTTTGCAGCTTGTACGTTTTCTACTCAAACTGGCCAATTTCCTGCTAACTGAGCCAACAGTCATCAACAAGACACAAACACACCTTGATACCGAGAACCTTTCGATATGGAAAGAAGCCGGCCTACAGATTGATGACCAGGGCTTGATAGCTCCTAACAGTATCATCGAAAACGGCTACTCAGATGATGGCGCTATCTCCAACGCTCTTATCTGGCTCATGTCGAAGCTAATCAACTTCATGGCTGCTGGAGACGAGGTCTCTGCAGATATGGGAATGGGCTGGGCTGGCATCCCTCAGTCGACTCTCTTGGATTATTGGTACCACCTACGCAAGCAGTTTCAGGCTTGGTACGACAGCCTTCCTATGACCTTCAAGCCTTCAGGTCGAATGGAGCCTACCCTAGCACCTGGACGTCTTCTTCGAGGAGAGAACGAGGCATTGTTCCCGGAGGTTTGGTACAACATCCCAATGTGCGCTTCGACAATGCAGACCTACCATATGAGCCAGATTCTGCTATTTATGAACAAGCCGCACGAATCTACCCAAGGTCGCAGCACTGTCTGCGCTCGCCTCAACTCCTACCAATCCGTCCTCGCCGCTTGCCAGAAGCACAGCCGCGAGATTGTCGGCATCTCCCTGGCTCAGTCTGACGATGCATTCCGCATCTTCTCTGTTCAAGCATTATTTACTGCTGGACAATGTCTCGGGGATGCTCGAGAGCGTCAAGTTGTCCTCGACCTTATCCGCGATGTTGAAGCCGACCTTGGCTACTCAACTGAATACCGCGCTCGCCAGCTTACAGAGCAATGGCAGTGGCAGGCCCATCAGCACGTCTTCACCTCGTGAAGGATATTGAATTCAGCCTCTTTCGGAGATACAACACACCCAGAGAACAATTTTAAAGCATATGATACCCACCGCGTTGCTAGACGCACACATTGGTGCTACCTAGGGCACGACAGTTTACATTGATGGAGACGAGGAAAGCAAGAAGGAATACTAGACGGGAGGAGGATACACACAGCCACCACACAAGATTGGTGAGCTGGGGGATAGAGACTGCAACGATATTGTTAGTTTAGAGACCTCAACGGTTCACCTACAATGCAGCAGACGCTCAACGACAACATACGAACGAACGTCGCAACCACTCAGCCGACATTACACCATATTCACATGGCAAATAATAATAGACTCTCACAAAACACCTATCAATCCTCTTCAGCCGGGCTACCCCTCTTTCTAACCCGTGTCTTCGCTTCGCTTCAGCGTTTCAATCGCAAGCAGTAAAGGCATGCCATGACGTCTTCCCCATGTTCGCCAACGCACGCGCACAATTTTGCGATAGGCACCTTTCCCTGATTCACGACACCGAACAATAGGCGACGAGCAACCAACGACTCATGTCTCCCTATCGACTGATGCCGTGTTGCAGGCCTGTCTGCGGATCCGACGCGCACCACGTGGCCAGGGGATCATCATTTGCCCTGCGAATGTATCATTCCGGGAGCGCGGCGTGCCCTGCATCATGTAGGTATATAGCATTCGCTGGCTGCAGGTAAGCGCGTCCTCGGTACGAGACGATGATGACATCAGTTGTGTAATGGCGATATCATCCCGTTTGCGTTCACTAGACGTGGTAATCTTCATCCCAACCCGGCATGTCGTGCATCCGTTGTCGTTTGGCTCTTGTTGTGACTTGCAAGTTGTGGCTTCGCTTGCGGGATACGGCCAGCCACGCGATGGCTGTGGGTATCACATTTGGGGTTTGAGGGGCTCGTGAGACGCATCCACACGTGCGATAGAGTTTGGATGACGGCTGAGAACCTCGATACGAGTACTGCACATTTTGATTTTAAGGTGGGGTGCGTGCGCCATTCATCATGGACGACGAGATGCACGATTGTGATAGGTTAGCTCGGGCGGTGAGCGGGCGGCAGACCCACAATGATAACAGATATGGCGGAGCTTAACTGCTTATCCCTGTCGAACTATTGGTTCTAGTCTGTGCTCGCGAAGTTGGTGTTGATGCTCAACCCTGGAAATAAAAGTGATTTGACATGGCCGTCCATCCGAGCGACCAAAGCCAGTCGACGGGACGAAAGAGGATATGTGACCCGCTTTGCTTTCCCTGTTTAGTGACCTTTCGAGGACCTTAATCAATCTGTAGTATAAGGTGCGGCTGACTGGCGCTGCACTCCGGGGCTTCAAGATGCTGTTCTTCGATAGGTACATGCTCGGCCTCTGAAATCTAACGGTTACCAGGGACCTGTGCCGACTAATGCAACCCAAAGCTGGGCCAAAAAGTCCATGTGCTAACTGCGGGAGTGCTCGCGCAAGACACCCAGCGGTCTGCGCTGTCAAAATGTGCAGCTTGGTTGCCAATAACTGCTAGAATACGTGCGTCTAAGGCGTCTATGTTGAAGTGTCGATGGGAGGTGATTGGCCGGTCTGCAAGCACACGCTCTCAACATGTGTCATAACAGCTTCTTGTAGACTGGGGGCTGGTCTTCTGGAAGGAATTAGGTCAGGGCCCATCCGGTGAGCAACGCAGGCGAGTGCTGCTAAAACTGCGGAACGTGCACCATTACAGAGCTGTGATAACGATCTACCCAAGGATGCTTGCTTAGTGAGGCTTCCAAGACTTGCAGTTCTCTGATTGGTCTGGAGTGGCGATGACTGAGCCAATCAAAAAACGCAACAGGACTACCTCCTTTTGCTCACCTGAAGCACTGGAGATCGGGAATTCTCTTTCACCAAATCGAGAGCACCTGATTACACTACAGGAGGGTCCGATAGTCCAGAGGTGCTTGCGGTTCGCCCACCCATGACCCGCACTATCTTAACTACGCGTCGAGAGCTTCCACGTCGATTCCATGCAGGAAGGTGCAGAATCCAAAACACGCTTCTGAGTGGGGCACAGATCAACTCAAAGTGTGCATTCATCATCCCGTGTGGCCTCCTTAGCCACCACTAATGCGGCTCTAAGATGCCGCCAACGTGCACGCCTCGTGGCCGGACCTTGACGCTTGGCAGCAGAACAAGAGGTTGTGATTGCTTGCCTGCCAACGTTTTTGGCGCCGCCAGTCCGACAAGGGGAGTAAGCGTGGACAACCGGGTTGGAGTTGTTCTTGAGCCTCTGAATCGTGATATGTAGTGTTAGCATGACTTGTTCCCGCCAGCGGGTTTGTCCTCCCGCTAGAACCACCATTCACACTTGTCTCCACTGCTTGCCCGAACGTTGCGTCTTTGTGAGGGGCCTTACAGCCCGGGCGCACATCCAGCCACTCGCATAGCCACCCTTGCCGTTGCTACAGCCTCACGACTCAGGGATGTGTGGCATCGTGATGCCGGATATCCGTTAGGAGCATCTGAAGACCAGACGCCGCGCCAAACGTGAGCCAGATCAAACTGCTACGGGCGACATCGGCAAGCACAACGATTCGAGCAGTTCTCATTCTCCATTGACGCGGGGTTCGTCGTGCAAACACGGCGATATGGAGACGATCGTCAAGCGGAGAGTGGCGGAAGCTGCGAGCTTGTGATGTGCGGCAGGATTCCGCAGCGGCGATCAGCCAGATGGGAGGAGCAGGCGCCGGAACGATCGAACCGGTGGTCTGTGCAGCCATGTGCGCAAATACGAAGCGTTGGGAAAGGCGAGTCATCGGCGTCCGCGACCTGAGTTCTCGATCTCTCATGCTCGTGCCGCAATGCACTTTGCCTGCAATACCTATGTTGTCGGACGCGCCAGACGAAGCCACTTGTCGGACCATAGTTGTTGGGCGGCCACGTGCGGCCTCAAGTTCGAGTCTTGTGCTATCGGTGCGTAGAGGCGAATTCGTAAGTGAAACTTTTGCTTGTCGCTGCACAAACTAGACCCAACCAATGCAGAATCAATAATGCGTTATGTTGGGCTTGACAACAGCATGAAAGAATTCTACCCATGTCCATGAAAGCGGCTGCGTTTTTGCGGTGTGATGTCACGGCAAGAAAAGTTGCAAGATCCTTGCAGAATTGCGGGCTGCCATGAATCCTCCAGCTTGCAGGGTCTCGAGGTAGGGAACGGAAGCGGGAACTTGAACTTAACAACTTGGGCGCCAGCTTTAGGTAGACCCCATTGCCAAGGAGACTGACAGTAGGAAGGGGTGAGCGTATGGCGTCTGTTCACAAGCAATGTCATCAAATGAAGCAGCAAGAGTGGAATTTGATCACAACCACATGGCAAGTGTGTTCGAAGTACTTCCAGAAGTTACCGATTCCTTTCATTGAGTTCAGTTGCTTTTATGCTTGAAAACATTGTATAATGCCTGGCGATATGTACGCACCCTCTGCAGATTTGGACAATATGTGGTGCAATATGACGAGCACAATCACAAATACGTTATAGACAAACAAGAGGTCCTGACGGGCCACTTATATCTGGTTGACAGTGAAAGTGACAGATTAGGTGATAGCATGTAGGGCAAAACGTGACAACTACAAAGAACTAGCTAATTATTTACCTGCCTGTGTTTATAGTTTGTGTTAATGCGTTCATGGTTTGTGTCGATAAATCAACGTTCTAAATTTGAGGGGGTGCGTACATATCGCCGTGCACCAATAATCCAAAATAAATTAAAATCTGCACGCACCATCCATCGTGAATCAAGCAGACACTCAACACCACAAAGCCTCTCTCCAGCACGGCCTAAACAAAAAATTTCCCCACCAGCAAGGGACTCTGTAGCACCGAAAGCTAACACCTGACATACAAACCTTCACAGTCACACAATCCTTACCATAAATCCCTACACCCTTACCTTCACCCTCACACCACCCACGCATGAGACCCGCCCCGGGCCCTGTTGAACGGAACCACACACCCACCGCAATCAACTGCACCGCTCACCTACCCTAACAGGCAGTCTGGAGGATCAAACAACCTTGGCGGCTAGACCTCTGATCACCCCCAATGTAGAGAGGCTATGTGCCGATACCCGTGGTGGTGCAGAAAACACTGGATCAGGACTTCTCGAACATGATGGACGCTGCGAGGGATATGCGCGGGCCGGCGGGAAGCGAGACCAAGTGGCTTGAGGAGCGCGTTGAGTATCGAGTGCTCTGATCGCGGAGCTGCGTTGTTTTACTAGCTGGATCGGTCTGGTGGTTTTAGGTTCTGTGGAGGATTTGCGTGGAGGGAGAGACTGTGCAGGCAGTGATCGACCAGGACAAGACAAGCGGCGCAAATACGAGGAAGGACTCTACGCGCCTGGGTGATGTAGGTTTGACTTTCATTGTGTGTACTGGGGAGGTCCGTATCTGGTATGGTTCGAGTACAGACTCTAGTCTACTGTGTACATAACCGCCCTGATCCAGCAAACTCAGTCTATTAATTGGACAGCAACGCGAGGCGCATCAAAGAGTGCGCCACAGATCTTGGTGGGTCTAAGGAAGAATAGTTATCCCCGTGCTCTAGCTTCCTTAGCCTGAAGCTTCTTCACCTTAATTTTCATTACGTGAACGTACCCCTGCCTCGGCGTCACCCCAGCTTTGTGGAACTTACGGTAGGCTTAGGTATGCTTCCTCACCACAGTAAAAGGTCCGAATCTCGATCCTCAGGGTCCCGTGGATCCAGAAGGGTCCGGTGAGCGTTGCTGATGGCCTTTTCCAACCTTAAGACCACAAATTGTAGGTTGCTGCTTGGTTTGTCTGCAGGCGCACGATTGGGTGCCTGCTGGGTGGAATGGCCCGGAGCGAGTTCTGCAGACGCAGACTCTTTGTTCGCTTGTAGGCTCGAACTAGTGGCATTCGTGGGTTGCTGTGCATTGCTCAGAGTCGAAACTGTCATTCGCATCTTCTTGTGCGCAAGTAACTTTCTCGTCAGTCTGTACATCGATCTTCAACTCGTCGCCCACGACGGAGAGGTCTCGTGGGGTTCTGGACAAGTGCTCGTTGTCATGAAGCGTTTGCTCGTCCAAGCTCTCCATGTCTCCCTCAACTGCATGATCCGCAGACAGGTCTCGGCCGCTAATTATTGTTTCCACTTGAGCCGGAGTGCTAGCTGTGTCAGAATCCGTTTGCGCCTCTGCCCCACACCGATCCGTGTTTGCGATGTGCACCTCTGGTTGTTCGCCCGACCCTGCAGGTATGGCGCCAGGGTTTTGGTCAATATCAACGACGCTTGGAGATCCGCTGGAAGCCTCGCTTTCGCGTTGCGCCTGCGCGCCCTTTGTCTCGATGTGCTCGTTGATCAATTCGCCAACGCTTTGGTCCAGGTCCCTGGCCGATTTATCGCGGAATGTTTCTCGGAACAAGTCACGTAGTTGTACACCAGCTTGCGTCTCAGCGTCCTTCTGTACTGGCCGTTCGGCATATGAAAATGCTCCGTTGGGCCGAGGAGTGGCTTTTCGTGATGACCTCCTAGTCGTGCTCACCGCAGACAGAATGCGGCAATCAGGAGCTTTGAGTCCGTCGGGCTCACTGCTTCCACGCCTGTGAGTAGCTGGAAAACCGGCAACGCCCTCGTCCGTAGTATTCTCTGGTGCCTCTTCGAGACCAACTCGAACGGACAGACCTAGCGACTGTTGGTCATGCTCGTGCTCATGTTCTGCTGTCACAGATGCCGAGGGAGTGTGCGTGTTCTCTTGAACGTCCACTGGCACATCGTCGAGCTCTTTGGCATCCAGAGTGAGACCTTCGTAGACCTCACCCATTTCTGAGAAGTGACCCGCTGTGTCAGCTCTTATCTGCGAATGTTCCGGTTTTTCCAGAGCCTCAGCTGACTGCGACACATCTCCTGAAACCGCCCTGGCGATCGCATCAATAGCATCGAAGTAGATGCTATCGTCATCGATAACGTCTTCGGCTTCTTCTTCCTGCTTTGCATTTTCGACTGGTCTAGTCTCGAGGAGCTCTTTTAGGGGCGTCAGAGCCTTAAGGATACCACTTACAGCTGTAGAGACCTTGTGCGTGTATCTAGGAGTAACAACAGCCTGCTGCATGCCAATCAACTCGCGCTCCAAGTTCGTTACGGCTTGATTGATTCTTGCAAGCTCTGCAGCTACTCTCATCGCCTCGGCGGGGTCGCCTTCGTGAGATAAATCTCGAACGTCCTCTTCATGCTCTGGTGCGTTGTTCGACCCTCGTTCGTCTGCGGGCATCCCTTCTTTGACAGGATATGAAGTTTTCAGAATGGCGACCCGGGAGAGTTCGAGTTGGGCACCGGCTTGATCGTCTTGTCCATCATGCTGGGCGATCTTCCTTCGTGACTTAGTCACGACTGGCGGCGTTGTTGATCTGGATCGCCTTGCACTTCTTGACTCTCGGCTGTTGGTCTGATCGTTGTCTGTCTCGCATTCCAGCGTAGACTCCGGGATTTTCAGATCTTTGCGTCCATTTTCAACTGCTTCTTGACCTTCTTGTTTTCGTTTGTGATTGCCTGTGCCCTTGCTCTTCACTGCTGGAACATCGTCTCCCCAATCCTGTGGTTCTTCTTTTGGCACAAGGTCGACGAACATAGAGCCCACTTTCTTCTGACCTGTAAACTTGGCGAAGGTCAAACCTAGGCCACTTGTGTCGAGATACTCAGAGCCTTCAGCGACCACATATCGGCCGGGAATATACTCCTTATCGACACGGTGGAATTCGCTGGTAGATCTGTACTCTGAACGTTCCTCGACGCACTCGGTGAACTTGATGCGTTTCCGCTCTAAGTTTTCGGCTCCAGCGTCGCGTACCGACCTACGCTTCGCAACCGGCGAGAAATTCGTAGGTGTCACCCGCTCGGTTTCCGGTGATGCTTCTCTAGAATTTCGCTGACCGACATCAGGTTTTGGCAACTGCGCTGTGTTGTCTGTTGGCACAGGCTGTGTATGGTCTGCGCCGTTCGCAAAAGCAGCCTGCGCCACGTCGAAGACAGCTTCGTGGGGTGCTTCAATGCTGATCAAGAAGTTCTCAAGCGCGACTCTTGCATTGCGAAACCTTTCATGGGCCAAGGCACGGCCATGATGCTTGGGCCCTCTATCCAGTAGCGCGGTGTGCTCTTGTTCTCTGGACTGAAGAGTTTCGCGCAAGCCAAGGAATGGCTCACAAAAAGCACAGGCCTGTGCCTGGGACACGACTGGGAAGACCCCGTCATCAATCGAGATGGTTGCGACGTGACGGTTGCAATGTTTGCAGTGAATAGAAGTGGCCGGGCCCGGGGGTTTGCTCGCCAGCAGCGATTCGTTTGGTGTGGCTTGTCCTGTCGGTTCCATCTCCAAATGTACGGCTCCGAAACGTACGGCTTCGAGGTTGACACCACCAGCTTCGACGCGCGGGACAGAGACTTCAGGTCAGGTGCGAGATGGACGGTAACTTTATTTGTGTGTTGTGTCCAGGTGTTGCGCAGTGAAAGAAGAACATCCTGGAAGGAAGAAAAGAGCAAGGATCGATCGATGAACACCGAAGCAAAACGCGTTGAATGGCGTGAAGACAGCGATCCAAAGTAAAGCACAGGAAAAAAGGAAACAGTGCGGCGACAAGATCAGTTGCGCATCATTGTATTGTGTTTGCGGAGCGTTTGTTTGGGTGTCGCATGCACGGTGGAGGTCGTCCAGGGAAGCCGCCGAGGCAACCCCACCATATCCTTACAGTCGATCCTTGAACAAGATCAACACACCATAACTGCCATTACCCTTGTAAAGTCCTGCAGTGGGCCAAATAAAGCCGGCAAGCGAAACAGCAGTCATGTATTCAACATTGATCGTTTGCCGCTACGCAGTCCATACATCAAATAGCTGCAAGCCTGCGCCCGCCACAACCCAGCCTAGGTATGCAAACGTACTCCAAACACCCTTTCCTTTGCCCAACCAGATATCCAAACAAGCAACCCCAATCTAAAAAGAATGCGCAAAAATGCAGCTTATTCCTCCATCTTATCTCCCGGCCCACCGTTAACAATCCCAGCATTGCCTTCACCCAAATGCTTCAGCAGCCAACTCCTCTTGAAGTACGTATTAGGATGAACAATAGTGTCAAGATCGGTGGCACTCCACGAGCCATCGTCTTTGACCTTCTTAATTTCCCTCTTGTGGCTCCATTCAAACACCCGGTTACACGCGACATGATACCTCTGCTTGCCCACATCCTCTCTCACGGTCTTCAACACATCCCTCTCGTTCACACCTACCCTCTGCAACACCGAGATCAAGTTGTCGGGCGTAAATGTGCGATACGGACATCCGTGTGTCTGGCCCGGTCCGGGAAGTGGTTCCGTTAAGAGCTTTTGACAGGAATAAGGTGTGTAGCCACGCCCTCTTCGATTGCTGTCTCCACCAACGTCGCCATAGGAGTGGCGGATGTTGTAGCGGTATTCTTTCGCAAACTTGTCGTCCGTCATCAATTTGAAGCTTCTTCGCCAGAAGATGATGCATTCGTCGAGCGAGAGGCCGATGCCCTTGAGAAAGAGAGTGTACTGTAATCGTCCGAAGTGCTTCAAGTGCGAGTTCTCGCGCAGTGTGGTGTGTAGGTTGCGCATGCAAAGAGGAAAGTTTTGGGACAGCGTGTCGATCGAATTTGCGGTTATGGCGGAGAGGCCATCGATGTTGGCGTCGGAGGTGGAGTAGGCGGCGTCGGGCGCCGTGAAAGATTGTGAGAGATGTGCGAGGATGGGGGCAAGGCGGTCGTCTTCGTCGAGGCGAGGAAGGGCGCGAGAAGTGAGCTGGCAGCTTTGTTAGCAACGTGTCCGTGCGGAGGTGTGAAGAAAAGGCTTACCTCGAGTGCCTCGTCCAGCTTCTTCGTAAATTCGGCGACCACCAAACTCATCTGCTCTCGCTGCGGTACGTACGCCTTCCCCTTCTTGAGGAACACCCTCCTCTGCTCTACAAGCTCTGGCACCCTCTCCCAGTCGACCTTGAACCACTCTTGTTCTTCACGATTCTTCATTCCTCCACCGGCCGCAGCCAGTAGCTCGTCCTTCAATTCCCTCTTCTCCGCTTCTTGTATCTCTTCCCACTCAAGACTCAAGCTCCTGACGAAGTTCTGTCTCTCGAACAAGTCATCGTCCTTGAATCTCAGCCGAAACAGCATAGTCTCCAATCTAGAAAACCGCCTGCGCAGGTCTTCAGTCGCAGAGAAGGCAAGTCTCAAAATGAAGTGTGAATAGTGGTCCTTCTTCCTCTCGTCATGCAAGTGCTGGCTCTTCGACGTGCCGGATCGCATGGGGATGTACTTGTCTAGGATGCTCTTCATGTACTCGGCGGTCTCTTCGGGGCTCTTGTTGCGGAACGTGCATGCTTCGATTTCGGAGAGGACTGTAGCCGTATCTGTCAGCCTCTACACACTCGCATGCCTGTAATGTAGTTTACCCACCCTTCAGTCGATCGATAGCCCATTGTTCAAATTCCTCGAGTGTGATCTCGGCCGTCGGCGGCAGTGTGTAAAGGTTGAGACGGTGCTCGTAGGTCTGCTCCTGGAACTCTGCTTTGGCAAATTGCTTCTTCTTGTGACTGAGGTTTGCTCGTCGCTTGGAGTCGACTCGAGAGTGGTCGTGGCGGATCATCGTTAACTGCGAAGATGCTTATTTGATGTGTTTTGTTGCCAAAGTGGGACGTGATGGTGATGCGTAAAGTGGCAGGCGCAACGCGTGGACGCGTCTGGCACTAGCCGCATTCAGCGCACGCGCTCAACACCACCCTTCCAGCAACGCACGTGTCACAGGAGAGTCATTGCTGAGCGCGTTACGACGGTTGTCTACTTCTGGTCTTTGCTACAGTTTCTATGCACATCTAAATCTAACCCATCAGATCACCAAGAGCATTGACGTAAGCCGTAGGCACTGTAGTTGCGCCTTCAGCGAGGAAGTCTTCCTTCTTGCTCACACCGGTGAGGACGGCAAGAGTGCCACCCAGCTTGCCGTCAATGCCGAACTGAATATCTGTGTTCAGTCTGTCACCAATCATGCATGTCCTGCTGCGATCAAACTGGAATTTGCCCTCGACAGCGTCCATCATGGCCTGACTCGGCTTGCCCAGAGAGAGCGGCTCTCTTCCAATTGCCTTCGCCAAGCCAGCACCAGACGATCCAGCACCGGGGAAAAGTGTGTGCGACATTGGCAGCGTGCTGTCAATGTTCGTGGCTAAGTACTTTGCGCCCCGTTGTAAGTACTGGAATGCAATCGCCGTCTTGAGATAGTTTGAGTGGAAGTCGAGACCGCTCAGCACAATGCCAACGTCTGGGTCAAGCATGCTGCCATTTGCGATGTTTGTGAAGTCCTCAGGCTCGATGTCGCGACGCAAGGCTGGGTCGGTGCCGCCGATGTATGGAACACCCTCCGCGTCGAGCTCCTGCTCAACGCCAGACTCTCCGAGGACGAACACCTTGTTCTTCGGGGCGGGAAGCTTGAGGATGCGGTTGATGTAGACGGCCGCACTGTACGAGGATCCGAAGACTTCATTCTAGTACAGTGTTAGCCAGGAAATCAACTTGCTGGCTTGAGAGCAATTACCACTTCAGCGGGGATACCCAGCTTGTCGAACTTCTTCTTGTAATCCGCGCGCGACTTTGTGCTGTTGTTGGTGACGAAAACGAGCTGTTTTCCTGGTCGTAGGTAAGTATGTGCGAGAGCACGATGTCTTCCCCAGCCGTACCTTTGCTTCTGAGCATCTGAATGGTCTCAGGTACTTTCTCGAAAAGGTGATCGCCAGACCAGAGGACGCCTATCCTTCTTCACAATCAGTTTCTTGCTATGTCTTGCAATCGTAACGGCTGAGGGGATTGCTGGGAATGTTCACCATCGCAGTCGAACAAGAAGACCTGGGCATTCACTGTCAACCGGGCTCTAGTGGGGGTGGCACGACAACTCACGTCAAACCTGGACAAGAACTCCTCAATGGCGGCATTATCGCCAGAAAGAAACTGAGGTGCCATGATGTAGAGTATGGCTCACTTATGGAACACGGGCGTTGGACTTGTGAGATTGCACAGCTGAACGATGACACTTTTGGTGGGAGGCGTGGTGGGGCTTTTAGCGTGGACCCTGAAACCCTGCTCAATTCCGACTTGAAGCCGAAGGGTTCCGATTGCTATCATGGTACTCAGCACTGTTTATATTGTTCTTCATTCTATGTACTTCTTGACTCAAAGTTTCGCATCTAGTCAGTCAACTTCGATGTTCTTCTCCAACTCCTCAAAGTTCTCAAAGAAACTGTCGAATAAGTTGACAGCGTGCTCAACATCGTGGGCACCGCCAGTCTCCCTGATACTGTGCATGCTGAGTTGAGGGTTACCCAGATCAAGTGTTCGAGCACCCATGGCTGCTGACAGCATGGGTCCAATCGTGCTACCGCAGGACGAGTCATTACGGACGACGAAGAGTTGGAGCGGCACACCCTCCTTGCTAAGACCTGACGATGCTGGCTTCGCGCGGCGGGCAGCTTCCTGCAACAAGACAATACCTGGCGAGTTTGTGGCATAACGAGCGTTGGCGTTGATCTTGATGACTGTGCCCTTGTTCATCTCAGGCCTGTGCTGCGCCTCATATTTGGCTGGGTAGTTGGGGTGCACCGAGTGGGCCATATCAGCTGAGATGAGGAAAGAGGTGGACAGTGTCTGCTCGTAAGCAGTAGCTGTGTCGGCCTCGATCTTGTCGTAGGACTTGTCTGAAGTGCTCGACTCAGATGCAGGCAGAACCGACAGACGGCGAATAACAGCAGGCAGCAGATTGGAGTCCGCACCTTGTGCTGTTTGCGAGCCAATCTCTTCGTGGTCAAACAGAGCAATCAGACGAATCGTCGAGTCATTGTCGAGGCTCGCAGAAGAGGACAGACTCTTGATCAACCCCTCGACACTGCAGTACGACATCATGAGGTTGTCCAGACGAGGCGAGAAGATGAGCTCGTTGTTGAGACCACCGATTGCCGACTTCTGCGTATCGTAGAGCACAATCTCAAAGTCCAGAACATCGTTGGGGTCGGCGCCTGCCTCTTCTGCGATGATCTCGACGATGTACGAGTGATGCCTCTGGTATGGGGTTGCAAGCGGCTCGAACGGGCCGTCCTTCTTGTCGTCATCCTTGCTCTCCTCAGTCTTGCCCTGCCTATTGAGCTCTGCCTGCACCAAACCAGCAATTGGAAAGAGCTGAGTCTCTTTGTTGAACTGGAAGTTCTCTTGACGGTCGAGGTGTATGGCGAGGGTGGGGATTCGGAGGATTGGACGTTCAACCTTGACGAGGCGCTGCTCAATCTTGCCGCTCTTAGTTCGCACCATGGCCCTTCCCGCGATACTGAGATCACGGTCGAACCAGGTGTGCCACAGGCCGCCTCCGTACGTCTCGCACGCAACCTGAAGGAAGCCGTCGCTTTGACGCTTCGATACAGGCTTGATGCGCAGGCAGGGCGAATCAGTATGCGCACCAATCATGCCAATAGGGTTGCCGGCTTTCCATTGCTTGCCGACTGCGAAGGCGACGATGGACGAGCCGTTGCGTGTAAGGTAGTACTTTCCGCCGGGGTGAATCGTCGGCGCCCATGAATCACGTTCCTGTACATGATCAGCTTTCTGAGCTTCGATGATGCATGCAGCTAGCTGTCTACAAAGCAGCGCTCATAGACAACTGTGCATGACTGTGCATGTGGCCGAGTGCACTTCAGGGTGGTGGTTGTGGCAGCTACAACAGTGAAGCAACACGTACCTTGATCTGCTTGAAGCCTGCCTTGTCAAGGCGTTCCTTAGCTGACCTGACAGCATGGAAGGCTACGTGTGAACGTTAGACGCTGCTTGGGGGGAAGCACATGCGCGAAGACGTACGAGTGGGGGAGGCGTTCACAAACGAGAGGAAGTCCTCGGCGGCTTGGAGAGAGGGTTTGGCAGCCATGGTTCGCAGCGCACACGACAGCAATAGTGGAGTGGAGGTGAGAATGCAGGTGCGTGTGGTGGGGGTCAGTTGCAGCAGAGTGGCTCGCAGCGGCTGAAGCTTGGTGAGCATGGGGATTGGCCCGCGAGGTCTGTCAACGGGCCCCGCGGTGTGGAGAGGGACACGATGATGCAGCGAAGCGTGCTCTTGCGCGCGCCAGTGGCATGATTGGCCGAGGAGCTGGCAACGCGTGGGAGGACGCCCAATACGGCGACAAGCCAAACAAAGAAGGCACGACCCCCGAAACAGGCGAACAGGCAAGTGCAGGCAGGTGCAGGGCTGCTGGGAGCTCGCGACAACAACAAGCACAACAACGGCGCGCACTGCATTGGGACACACGCAGCAGCCGCCCATTTCCTGACTTTCACTGCATCCCCCAGCTCGAGCTCGCCCAGCACTGGACGATTTTGGTCAGCGTCAACCTATTTCTACACGCTCATTCTTTGTTGACTTTGTTGTGTTGCTTGTTGTTCCTGTTGCTCCCCTGGTCCATGGGTGCGTGCGGCCGTCCTGAACCAAAGCTCCGACCTCACAACAAGTCATCCCGGCCACCCCGCCCGTCGCGATCACCCGCCAAACAGTTCACTACACCACCCACGACCCTGCGATGCGCGCCGCCTCTCGCTGAGGGTTGACTGCATCATCCACCTCATTGCGCACAGACGCCTGCTGTTGCGCACCGAGAGCTGGCACAAACACCCTGAGGGACCGCCCGCCCTCACAATCACCGCCGTCCCTTCGCATTCACCGTCGCATTCACCTCTCGTTCTCAAAACTCTGGCCCTCTCACCAGGCCCTCGCGACCCCACTATCCTTACCGCGTAAGGCGACGCCAGGCCCCAGGCGCCTGCCATCCTGCCTCGAAGCTGCTCGCGACCGCCTGCTCAACCACTACGCCCACCTGCTCAACCACCACTCCCGCCCCCAGCGCATCACCTGCGACCGCAACACGGCGCATCCAGCATTATGGCGCGACACGAGGCAGTAGAGCAGTCTACAGAGACGGCGCACGACGACACTGCCACACCGACGCTCATTTCACCACCTGAATCCAAGACGCCGCCAACCGCCACGCACAAGCGCAACCAGACCCTCAGTCGCAACTCAGAGCCAGTAGACGCATCGGCGCTCTCCAAAGCGCTCAAAGACTTCGAGCAGGCCGGCAAAGCACGAGAGCGAACACCAATAGCGAGCCCCAGTCGTAAGAGACCGCGGATACAGGGCGACAGGTGAGTGCTGAGAAGCGTCATGATGGATTGCGACAACAAACTCACATTGAGCTCAGGTTTATCCCTAATCGCGCAGGCCAAGACTTACAGGCTAGCTTCAACCTCCTGCATGATGATGGCTCTCCAGCAACGCCCTCCAAATCCAAACGCACACCTCACAACGAGCTGCACTTCCAGAAGAGTAAGCATTGACCTCAGATTTTCTCAATACACACAGTAGGACTGACTTTTGCCTAGCGGAAGAAGCAAATCGGACGTACTCAGCAGTTTTGCGTCAGGAGATGTTCGAAGACTCAGTCCCCCAAGCTTTGTCGCAGCGCCTGTCGCCCGCGGACAGTGCCACAACGATGCGTTCTGGGGCACGTTCACATACTCCGCCAACCAGGACCACAAGCTCGCTTCCACCACCTAGCGGGACTCCATCAACACCACATAAAAACCTCTTCTCTTACTCCGGCCAACCAACGCCATCGCGGACACCATCAAGTCGGCATGGTGTGCTCAACCTCAATGCGCGAGCAGACATATACAGCTTATCACCCATCAAATACAGTAGTCAGCGTATGCTTCTCAGCCCCCAGCGAGCGCCACGTGCAGTCTCCAAAGTACCATACAAGGTACTCGACGCGCCAGATCTGGCAGACGACTTCTACCTCAACCTCGTTGACTGGGGCAGTCAAAATACACTCGGCGTCGGCCTAGGATCCTGTGTTTACATGTGGAATTCGAGTAGTGGCCGTGTCACCAAGCTCTGTGAGCTTCAGGATGATTCAGTGACAAGCGTCAACTGGATACAGAGAGGCTCGCATATCGCAATCGGCACGAACAAAGGTCAAGTTCAGATTTGGGACGCACATACCCAGCGCCGACTGCGAACAATGATGGGCCACACAGCTCGTGTGGGTGCCCTTGCATGGAACGAACACATACTCACCTCCGGTTCAAGAGATCGCATCATCTACCACCGCGATGTTCGACAACCCGACCAATGGCTCCGGAAACTTGTTGGCCACAAACAAGAAATTTGTGGCCTGAAGTGGAACCATGAAGACCAACAGCTTGCCTCTGGAGGCAACGACAACAAGCTGATGGTCTGGGATAAGCTCAACGCTGAACCCACGTTCAAATGGAGTGAACATCAGGCTGCTGTTAAGGCCATCGCCTGGAGTCCTCACCAACGTGGCCTCTTAGCTAGCGGTGGTGGTACAGCGGACCGAACCATCAAATTCTGGAATACATTGATCTCACCAAGTGGTCCTTCAGCTTCATCCCTTGCTGCGGCGTCGGCAGCCGCGTCAACCTCTAGCTCAGCCAATATACCAAGCGCACCAGCCCCACCTGCAAACCTACTACAAAGCCTCGATACCGGCAGCCAAGTGTGCAACCTGGCATGGTCGAAAAACAGCAACGAGATCGTCTCGACACACGGATACAGTCAAAATCAGATCATTGTCTGGAAGTACCCAAGCATGCAGCAGGTTGTCTCACTGACGGGACATACCTATCGTGTGTTATACCTTGCGATGAGTCCAGACGGCCAAGTCATTGTCACAGGCGCTGGCGATGAGACACTTCGTTTCTGGAACGCCTTCAAGAAGAAGGAGCGCACAGGCGGACTCAGCAGTATGGACAGCTGGGGTGTCATCCGATAGGCCCGCAGGTCATCTGCTATCTACTTTGCCCACCTTGTGCTTCTTGCACATTTATTCTACCATAAGCATTAGGGAGGCGTGTTTGGTGTAGAAGGACGCCGATACCATTACATTTTATTCTCTTGCGGTTGCAATTGAGAGCATCTGGTCACATCAAAACATGGGCGTTATGGTTGATTTTACTCTGGGCATTCACGTAACTCACATTTGAGAATATCTGGAGGTCACATCATGATGGGCGTTCTTGCTTTTTACTCCTACATAGCCTCGGCGACTTTGCACGCTGAGACTGAGTTTGCCGACTCTCACCACATTTACGATTATGACTGTACCATAATAGTTCGAATTTGAAGACGCTTCATGCACACTCAGTTCTGCCCGTCTCTCCTCCTACTTTCAGCTTTCGTCCAGACAGATTCCGCGCCACTTAGGCGCCATTGGACGCCACACACTTCAATGTGGTTTGTGTGTGCCGCCGTACACCTTGCTCACTTCTCAATCTCTACAACCGCTCCGAAGCATCTCCGGTCATCTCGGCTCTGTCGTCGATTTCGTGGTCGCACCGACGCTGAATCTTTGCTGTCCTTTGCCAGTCAGTACGCGCCGGCCAAGTATGCCCGTGAGCCACCAAGAATCTAGTTCTCTTGTGACTTGCGCCATAATGGAAGAAGTCAGGCGTCGCTGGCGGTCTATCCCCTCCTGTTTGCCTTTTATCTTTTAATTTTCCACGGATGAGCTGGTATGGAGCGTGAACTATTTGTGACCACAAACCAAAACAGGATGCGAAGAACAGTTGTTGAAGTCGACCGGACCAAGATCGAGATCAAATTTTAAGTTGCGGAGCGCACTCGATTGACTGCAGGGTATACTCTCTTCCCAGTGTCTTGCTTAAAGGTTGCACTGTATATATCTTGTGTAACCGAACTCTTTACGGGCATTGCCACCCTGGTTCAGTGTAGAGACTTGGAAACATAAGAAACATCCAAACATTCACAGTCTGTACTGTTCTTAAGCAGACTGCATCAGTTCTGACTTTCGCATCTAGCATACTATATCTTCTATCAAAGCAATGCTTGCTCGCTCATTTCAGCTTCATTGTCCTTTTCAGGGCGTTGCATCAAGTATCTCAGCCACCATGTCTCGATCCTTCGTCATGTCCGCGTTTCTGTCTCAAATTCTGACACTGGTAGGATTCCTTTCGCCACAAGTCGTGGCCACCTCTTTGGCAGGTGCCCAGCATGCTGTCGTCTCGCCTTGTGTACTCAACTTGCTCTCGCACTCAAAGCATCTACAATTGTGCGGTCTACGCTGCAGAAGTGGAAGTCCAACAAACACACCAACATGAACCTCGTAACAAAGGCGACGAACAGTATTGCGACACAGGCGAAAGGAGCTTTTGCTAACTGTGGAGGGAGTGATGGTTACGAGCTTTCCTACAGCTGTCGAGGGCCAGCTTGCTCGAGCCTCGACGTCAACTTCCAAGATGTCGTATGTCACAAGGACGGAAGCAGCAGACTAATCTGCTCGAACGCTATCAAGTGTTCCCACAATACCTCGCCATACCAGTCCAACTTCACCTTCAGTCAGAATGAACCCGATCCATGGAGCCCAGTAATGGACAACAAACCAGATACCTGGGTCCATCAAGACCAGCACGTCTTGGTAGGAAGCTGCGCCAGATTCTCCTTGACGAGTGACGGTACAAGAGACGGGACACGAGTACACGATGAGGGTCAGGCTGATGTTTGCCCCAACATCCAAGGGCTACCTACATCACTGGCGGACAGTAGCGTTGTAGGCGCGATAAGCTCTACCAGCCCGCCCCATGTAAGTGCAACAAACAAGCCTTCACTCTTCGAAGGCAAAAGCTCCCGACGCACCATATCGAAGTCGACTGTGCTTTTCGCCTTCATTTTCGGCATCGTCCTTTTACTCCCCGGTTCACAAGCATCGACCGTACATCAGCACCTCGAGCAACCCCGCCAAATGACTGACATCCACACGCGAGAAGTCTTTGGCGGAGTCAGATCTTTCGCCGAGGATTTCAAAGTCGAGCTGGCCCAGAAGATCAACAGCCAGGGCACGGATGGGGAGATTTTTGCCCATAATTTGGTCGCGGATATTGTCTCGTCGGTCTGTCAGGGCTACTTCGACGGAGCAAAACAAAGAAGTTTTACGCCAGCGATCGTTCAGGGTTGTATTGCGTCGATCTATGGAGGTGATCAACTCTTACCGTCGGCTACACGGTTCCTGGCTATATTTGGCGCCAGCTTGGTCTGTGATTATGTCGTTAGCGAAACATATCCTAACGGGCGAGATTTCCTACCTGGTCGTTGCGAAGAGCTGAGGGATCTGACGAGCAAAATTCCTACTAAGGCTTCGACAGCGGTATCTTCTGCACCGAGTATTCCTTCGTCAAGTACCAGGAGTACATTCGTTGGTGCGTTACATACCGGCGGCCCATTGTCTGATGAGCAAGCTTCGAATCGACCGGAAGATGCTCTTTCGCAGACAACAGCGCAAGGAACAAGTTCTTCCGATTTCCACTCGCTTTCCACACTTCTCGCCGGTACGACACCATCATCTCTGACGGACTTGTCCTCAGCTGAATCATCAGGTCATACGGTGTCCGTGCCATTGCCGATGCCGTTGTCTGAGCTGCCGCCTGCAGAACTGTCATCATCCAACCCAATTTCTACAGAAGCATCATCCGGCACATCTGTGCAGACAGAATCTTTTGCTGCAGAAAAACCTCCACTCGGTTCTTTCACATCCAGTGGACTTAGCATCGGTTCGGCTGCTAAGACTGGGAGCATCACTGCCTCTCAAGATGCTTCCTTAATTCCGCTTCGATCGACGCAATCCATCTATGGGCTACCAGAACAGGGCACTGAAGGGAACTCGAGAACGCCAGTTAACACGGCTGATTCAAAACCAGTTTCTCCATTGAGTGCTTCATCAGATTCTTTCACATCGATGGTACCTTCGAGAACAGGATCTGCCGTCTCCGCCCATCGAGTATTCGCTGTATCCCTAGCGCCACATTCAGCTACAGTTGGCTCTTCACGAACGAGCTCTAGATCAGATGCTTCACAACCTTCAGCCACATCAATCCTCATAGTTCCGTCATTGCCTACTCCACTATCAGATACATCAGCCACAAATACGCCAATTTCGAGCTCTTATCTAACGAGCGCATCATATTCTATTCCGAGCCCTTCGAGCAGCTCATTCTTGAGTGCATCGCAGTCGAGTATGAATTCCTTGGACATTCCAACTCCAAGCAGACCAATGTCTGAGCCGTCGCAGCTAGAAACGGGAACATCTATCAATTCGGATTCGGATTTGCTGTTGTCCAGTGTGATGACTGCTGAACCAGTCTCTGTAGTAATTGGAGTTCAGTCTCCATCCCGAGGATCAACGACTTCGAGCGAACCGAGTGTACCTACACAGGTCAGCGCGAGCTTTGCAAAGCCACTAGTACCAAGCAGGGCTAATTCAGTGTCTTTTATCTCTCCTGAAGCGCTACCGACGCCAGACTCTCCAAATCACACACCATCCTCCGATACTCAGCGTTCAAACCCCAGTCTGGCATCCCCAATTACCCCAGCACTCTTCAGTGCGGCCAAATCGTTGTCCCTCGAGGCTGTGTCCAGTAATGGATTTCCTACGAGTGATTCCGAAGCTCTTCCGTCTTCGTCACATGAATTAAATGCAAGTCGTCAAACATTCGGAAGCTCTACCAACATCCAAACCCGCCAAGGACTTCAAAGTTCAGTCGAAGTCACCACGGTAGTGTCTGCATCGACCAACACCAGCTCCTTCACGACATCGCCGCTTGGAGCTTTTGTTTCATTGGCCACCGAGTCTAGGCTGTCTGCGTCAAAGTCACCGCCACATTTGGGCGTGCAACAGGTTTCAAGAAGCTTGGAGAGGTCCACGTCGCATGAATCATCTGCTACCGTCTCGGTGAACAACGTCCTTGCCCCCAGTGCAGCACCTGTACCTCATTCGGGGTCCGTCACGCTATTGCAGGCTTCCGCTGTTACTTCACCACTTGTCACCACCGTATTCGTGTCGACAGCGCTGGCATCGACATTCTCTGTTGACTCTAGCGAGTCGTCGGAGTCTTTAAGAATCGCTCCCGAGCCAATAGTAGATCCAGCATCCGCTTCCATCGGACCATTCTCGACAATCCAGGGCGCTTTTGCAGAATTATCTGAAGTCATACCACTCACTACAAAGAATGCCACATCGGCGCAGGTCAAGTCCTTATTTGTATCTTCCACACCGGGTAGCAGCTTGGCCTCGTCTGAAATTGGAGTCAAAATATCAGCCGTATCTGCGATCGTTCTTCTATCCGTTTCAACTAACGAGGAACTACCGCCAATAGCGACTGCGACCTTGGGCTCCTCATCAAGACCATCTACGTCTGTCTATCTGAAAGTGGGCTCAGTATTGAGCAGATCTGTTTCAAACCCGATTTTAATCGTGGTGTCCATCACTACAGCATCTTCTAGGCTGTCATCAACTTCAGTAGCGTCACCATCACTCAACATGGGAATTTCATCGATTCCTGACGATACTCTGGCTACACTGATCAGCTATCCGTCATTCGCACCTTCCTCAACCATTCGATTGACTCAGGTCACAAATTCTGCCATTTCCAGTGTTGACAGTAGACCGGATTTGGCCTCATCGTGCATCCACGATTCGGCAACGCCTGATTTCTGCCCAAGCAGTGGATGCGTCAGCCTCATGGCGGATGAGGCGCATTGTGGCGCATGCGATCATGCTTGTGAGCATGTATGCTATCAGGGAGCATGTGTGTGCCCTGATCTCACAGTGCCCGATGCGGACAATCTATGTGTTAGCAAGCCAGGCCTAGGGCAGTGTCTCGATGGCTTCACTCGTAATGCTTTTCGAGTCTGCGCATCGCTTCCAACGCCAACGCCCCTTGGAACATCTTTCACGACTACTGAACGCTCCGCACTAGACTTCACGACGCGAATGCCTACCGTATCGTCTTCGAGTACACTCATCTCATCAGTAGTTGTGCTCTCGACCAACACACCCAGCATTAAGTCCGTTCAATGCCCGTTCGAACTACCAGATATCTGTAACAGCGCCTGCTTCAACACTAGAAGTGAACACAACCACTGTGGAGGCTGCGGCAGATACTGCAGCGGAACATGCATCAATGGGAGCTGTTACGCATCGTCTACCCAACCCGGCTTGCAGCCAATCTCAACGCAGCAAGAGGTCACCACCAGTAGTCTTCCATCTGTGCCGCCAGCACTTGCACTGCAAACATTGACAGCCGAGGCTGTAGCGTTTTACATACTGAGAGGTATGGATGGCTAGACCTCAACAAGCCTAAGGGGTGTGCGGCCCTGGCCTTGGCCTTGGCGGTGTCTTTCGTTAGTCTTAGCTCTCCCGCTTCAAGGTGTGTTTACTTTGAGCCCCGCACCTAGCAACAGTAGTAATTGCCTGAACTTAATAACACGGTGGTGTTAACAAATGCAAGCTTTCACGGTGGACAACGCTTAATGTGGTGTTGGTTTGGAAGGTGGAGACGACGGAGAAAGCTTCGAAGACGGAAACAAGAACATCGTTTTCATCATCGAGGATTGCTCACGTCGGCTGAATACTGCCGAAGCAAACGTACCCTATCTCAACGTCCATCCATGCTCTGACTTGTCCTTCCGGCAAGTGATGACGAGAAGTGGGAGAGTTTTCAAGCTTGAGATGATGATCGGCTCTATTCGGCCCAACTCATCACTGGCAGTGAGCTGGGCATCAACAAAGCGTGCTTTCAGGAGGCCAATCGCCCGCTGAACCGCTACAAGGAGAAGCAGCTGAAAATCACGGCCAAGTTGTTATACCGGTAGGTTCAAGCCGTTATGCGCGCGCTTTTGAAATCGGATTTGGTACCGGCAGAGTGGTCAAATATCATGCTCAAACCTAACCGCCGCGTTATGACGCTGATGCCGACGTATACAGTACGGAAATGACTCCAACAAATCTTAGAGGCACGCCTCATATAAATGCGCACATCCAGCCAGAAAAGTCACACTGTGTCGATACGACCCTTGTGGATCCTCTTCTACCGTGGCGACACCAAAAGTCCGCTTTAACGCAGCATCTGGGCCTACTACAGCTCTTTCAGCTCTCTTAATTGTGTAGCCGCCCTTTATTAGGGCGTTACGGGCTGGTCAGGCCGCTTGTGGCTTGCTTTCGACGTGCACACGCAAGGCCAGGGATGGAAGCGAGGTACAGAGTCTGACATGCTGAACGAGAGGCTGTCTAGTTTAAGCTCTCGGTGCTTTTCATTGTCGGGACCGCTATCCGTGTTAGTCTGTCGGTCAAGAGAGCCAGTCCATTTGAATTGGACGGACCAGGCTTTAGTGTTGGTTAGTACGAACGCCCGTTCACCAGCATACGAGGCATACGGCAATCATCCAAAAATGCGTAGCCGCCCGAAGTCTTGATCCCCAAAGTTTGCCGCGTTTGTGTTCAGCATGTGCATACCATCTTGCTCGTATACGCTTCCCGCGTCCGCGACTGACATGGCACTGATCCACACGGCGCTCAAACCTACCCTGGCCCCAATCACGGAGTGCAGTCCGATAGGTACTTGGGCACCATGACGCTGTGGAGTCCGCCGCTCATATGATAATTCGGAATAGATGTCCCGCAGCCGAAAACTAAAAGGTAAGAAGCGGAAAGGTAAGCTCTTTCTGTCAACCTTCGGAACCATTCATCCCTTCCCCCAAACGCCCATGAGTCGGCAAACGATATGGCCGAACGAAGCCGCGACAAGGCAGACCCGACACCGCGAAAACGAGCGCTCGTCAGCTGCGACCGATGCAAACTCCGAAGAGCACGATGTATTCGCGACAACCCAGACGAGCCATGTGCAGACTGCAGGATGAGTGCGGTGGTGTGCGAGTCGAAACTCCCGCGGAAGCAACGTGTGTATGGGAGCGTCGAGACCTTGAGTCTACGATACAGAGCTCTTGAATCGCTAGTGAAGGGCCTCTTTCCCCAGGAAAATGTTCAAGATGTGAGCGTACTGTTCAAACTGGCAACAGATAGGAACATTCCCATGCCGGCAAACGATGACTTCAGACCCGCCGACATCTTCAACAGTCCAACCCAACAGCGCTCATCACAACTACCACAACAGCACCTGCCAACACCACAAACAGCAGGGTCGTCACAGTCTGCTGGTACCACATCTCCCCTATCCACAACAAAAGACAGCCAACATAACCCCTTCTCTGAGGTGCAACAAGCGAAGCACAACAATGAGGAGCTGATCCCAACCAGATCTGGAGTCCCACATTACTTCGGCCCTTCCAGCAGCTTCCGCCTTGCCACGACAATCAGAGGGCTAGTAGCACGCTGCAAAGCCACCGGTGGAGACTTTCCAACAGCGCGAGCATCCGGCTTTTCCAATTCAGACCTAGCGAATAGAGCATCGCACGCATCTCTCCAGCCCACTAGTACGAATCTGTCAGACGAGGAGTATACAATTGGGGGATCTGAGGGCAGATATTCTCCATCCCAGGAACGGAGGGGACTCAAACGATCGAGAACGCAGATGGAAGCAACGAACGACTCATGGGAGCATCCGAATGAGCCTAACTTAGACACTATCGGAGATCTACTACCTTCCAGGTCCCTCGCGGATGCGCTCATCTCGGCGTACTTCGACCATGTCCATGTCTACCTTCCCCTCTTCCATAGGAGCATGTTCCAGTTCCGGTTGGAAGCAACGTATTCGAGGAGATCCGAGATGTTGAAGGATAGCTCGGACATAGGCTGGCTCATCTGTCTGTGTCTAGTCTTCTCGTTTGGATGCCAGCAGCTTCAGGAACACGATCCCAAACAGGCCCACAAACTGCGGCTGAAGTACCTTAGCTTCGTCAAAACTTACTTCCGATGCCTCCTCATGACAACGTCGATTCTCAATGTACAGGCGCTGGTGTTGCTCAATGTACATCATCATACCATTGGTCAGAAAAGCAGCTCGTGGCTGCTTATTGGATTGGCCGCCCGTATGGTAGGTTGAATTTCTGACGTTGCAGGCTTGTGCTTACCAAGTGTGAACAGGCTATAACAATGGGTATGCACCGGGACGCTACGAATCTGGAGTTCGACCCGATCGAGCGCAACACTCGCAGGCAGGTCTGGTGGTCCATCTACAGTTTCGAGCGGATACTGTGTAGTATTCTGGGTCGGTCGACAGTCATTGATGATAGGGAAATGTCGATGAAGATCCCTGATGCACCCATGCTCGAGCAGAAGAGTATGTCTGCCGAGTTCATGACTTACGCATTCGAGATCATCCGCATGTCGTATACGATCCGGCAAAGAGCATACTTCGATTCCAATACTGGGGAGGAGAGAACGCCGTCGCTGGCTATGGCAGAGTCTCTTACGCGCGAATGTAGCAGCTTTTTTGCTACGATTCCGGCAAGTCTGTCGTTAGACTACTTGCCTACGATACCACCTGAACAAAAGGCGAGAATCCTTTTGCTACACATACACTACTTCTATACGCGATGTATAGTATCGCGAGACTTCCTCATCCAGAAAGTGGAGAGGAACATCGCCTATCTCGAGGGCAGGCCCCTGACTGATTCAGAAGATCTTCCAAGAATGCTTTCGCTAAGCGAAGACTGCGTAGAGTCAGCTCATCAGAGTATACGACTCATCATGGAAGGTGCAAATCTTGGAATGATTGGTTACTCCTGGCTGGACTTGTTCTTCGTCTTCCACTCAGTTCTGATTGTGTGTGCTGACTTTCTCGCTCGCCCGAGGGACTACCAAGACACGGTGAAAGATGTTGAGCGCAAGGAAATGGTGCGTATCATGCTGAACCACACCCGCGAAATGAAGCTAGCCGCCACATACAAGATACTCGGCAAAATCGCAATGCAGTTTGCAAGTATAACAGGCGTTGCTGAAGGATACGGGATGGACCGTGAATCTTCAGGACAAACAACAACAGGTCTTGAACACCAGACAGCCCAGGGAGGTAAAGAAGTATCGCAGAGCATGACAGAAATTTCAGACATTCAGGAGGACTGGTTCGCCAACGCAACATCGAATTTAGGTCTGGACTTTTCAGACTTGAACGAGGGTCCAGACTCGCTACCGCTGCATGCAGACACTTCGACATACGCGGAGCTTTACGGTACGCAGCCGGCTGCGAGCGTGGTTGATGATTGGACAGCACGCACGTTGCAAGGAATGCACTCGCTTCCGTGACGTACATCGGGATGTGCATCAAGACGTGATCAAGAGAAAAGACAACTCATACATCGCAAACACCATCCTATATCAAATCTCATGACGCTGTGACTTTGTGATGCTCGAGCATTGATTGTTGACGACATCACACGATCTTTCGTAGCCGCACTTGGCACGCATATGGCATAGCTCGATCGTGGAGGTGGACTTCTCAGATCTGAGATCGGAGACCCGCTTTGCCGAATCGAGGCGCTCATGACGCAGTGTCGTTGTTAATTACAAGAACAAAAACAGTGCATGTGCGATTCTTACAAAATAGGTACGAGTGATTGATCCTGATGCCATCCAGTTCACCCGACACAGATCCTATCTTGCCGGTCGCAAACATGGCGGCTAGAGCTGGAGAGAAGAAGAGAGTGCTGATTGTGGGAGCTGGGGCTGCTGGTATGTACGATATTGAAATGTCGACTTTACAATGATCTAACACAGCTGTCAGGCATGTCGTGTGCTCACCACCTTGCTGAACATCCCGACAAATTCGACGTGACCCTCATCGACGCAGTTGACTATTGTGGAGGACAGGCCTTTTCAATCCCACTCGATAAGGAACGCCATGGAGCCAGCTGGTTAAATCAAGGAGTTCAAGGTGGAAGTTACATCTTCCACCACACATTGACCATGTTCGCACGACAAGGCCACCACGCTGATCCCGTGAACCTGCACGTGTCGTTTGGAAAAGACGATATCTTCTGGACGAACGTCTTCCCTACTGATCTGCTCGCACGACACCAAGCAGAGATCAAGCGTTTCAAGCGCATGATGACCTTCTCCCGCTGGTTCGAAATCATCTTTGCCCTGGTACCCATCAAGTACATGTTTAAGCTTTGGATGTTTTCCGAGGAGTTCACCAACACTGTCGCCATGCCCATGATTGCTCTGTTCCTTGGAACCGGAAACGAGACACCGAATGTTCCGTTCATCGTTCTCGAGCGCCTTTGTACTAGCCCGACATACGGCTTGTGGTACCCTCCAGACAAGCTGAGCATTGCAAGCAACATGCCGCCTATGGTCGTATTTCCAAAATTCACCGAATTCTATGGAAAGTGGAAGGATGACTTGATCTCCAAGGGTGTCAACATCAGACTTTCGACCGAGGTTACCAAAGTGGTCAAGAGAGATAAAGATGGAGTCATTGTCAAGACTATCAAGCGTACACCAGTATCGGACGGCCACAACCCTAACAGTGCTTGGGTACCAAACGACCCCGTCAACGCCGACCAGAACGTTCGTGAAGAGACAGAGCACTATGATGAGATTGTGCTTTGTGTCCTGTATGTATATCATGCGTCTTCAAGGCAACAAGTGCTAACCCAGTGTAGTGCGGACACGGCCAAGCGCATCCTCGAGCCATCTGCCTCGTTCCGCGAGAAGAAGGTCTTGGGATCCGCAAAGTTTTCTGACGATATTACAATCACCCACTGGGACAGCGACTACATGAAGAAGCACTACGAGAACTTTTTCGACGAGAAAAAGGCCGTTTCCAGCCTTTCTGGTGTTGATCAGTCGCAGCGACTCAAGTACGCCAAGGATTCTTTCAAGCCGATGTACTACATCAAAATGTACCCCCAGGACCGCTCCAAGCTGGAAATGTGCTTCGACTGTACAAACTACCAGAGCCAGTTCCCACCGGAAATGCCCTTCGACAGACATGTCTTCCAAACCATCTACCTGAACAAACACCGCGACGGCCACCTCTGGAGTAGCGAAGAGATCAACAAGGATAAGATCATTCGACAAGACTGGTGGCATCAGCTGTGCCACTCGTGGACTCACTACCTTTTCGTCGTCCCATGGATGTGGATGCTGCAAGGCCGCAAGCACACCCGTTTCGCAGCTGCCTGGACGCTCATCAACGCCCACGAGGTCGCCGTCATGTCCGGCATCGCCGCCGCCGTCGACCTAGGAGCCACGTACCCAGCGGATCTGGAGCGCGACAAGTTCGCCCTATTGAGTTTCCGTCTCTACTACCTGCTCACATACGGCAAATGGTACAAGCGCCACGCAACCAAGCAGACCAAAGAAGGTCCTGGCAAGGACTGGGCCAGCGGCTGGTACGGCAGCGTGTACAGAGGCCCAGGCGTCGGAACCACAGACAGGAAGCAGTGGAGGCAAGAAAACGGAATTGAAGGCGACGGCCCCGCGTACGACTGGCCGGTCGATGCTGGTGCGCGCCACAGAGTGGGTGGAAAGCCTGGTACCGGCGAGGGTGGGAAGGCGTCACAGGAAGGTCTTGTCGCGTGAGCCACTGCCGATATATACAAGCAATATGTAACGCACTGAAACCGAACCTCATAAGAGGCTCGATAATCTAATTTTAATCTTGCTGGCCGGCAGTACACATCACCGTGCAGCACTATCTCCAATACCTCTGGCCTGCGGACACCCTACTGACAACCCTATGCGCACCCTATACTTACTTCCCCTCCCATTACATTGGATAGGGCCTTAGCAAGGAACACCAAACTTATCCTCCTATCTTCTTTCACCCTTAACCTTAGGGTTAGTTCCTAGTCCGAAGGCTAGCATTGTTAGAGGGTCAGGGTTAGAGCTAGCAGGCTAGGGCTCTTAGATATTTCAAAACTTGGCTGAGATGTAGAGGTCTAAAATGTGTGTACGTAGAAATTTATTAAGTCTATAATCTCCTACTCTAGAGTGGTGGGGCGCGAAGTGGGTAGAGGGTGCGCATAGGGTCGTCGGTGTCCGTAGGGGCGACGTCTCCAACATAGTGCTACAACATTCCCCAGCGCCAGCCAACACCCTTTGAGTAGTCACGTAGGTCAGATGTTTCGAACCCAAGACGCCTTGTCCAATTACGTCCTGCTTTTGTTATCCCATTTCATCTAAAATAAGACCTGGTGTTGTTCGAATTGATTGATTGTTTCATCCTCAAGGCTCGGCACATCCTTGTCCTTTCATCTACATGTTTACCCGCCGGTAGTACGGGACCCCCTCGCGGAAGCCATACTACCACCGCGACAACGCTGGGAGATGAAGGGGGAAGGTGGAGGATAATGGGAGGTGTATTTAAGTATCTGCGCAAATGGCCTCAAAGTGGCTCAAGATAGTTGTAGCCAGTAGAGTTTCCTTCTCAACTATGAAGTCCCTCGTTCTTTCTCTCCTAGCGCTGGCCAGCACTTCGGCGGCGCACTACACGTTCCCTGAGCTTGTGGTCGGTGGCAAGGGAACAGGAAACTGGCAGTATGTTCGTCAGACAGCCAACTACCAATCCAACGGTACCCCCCTCCACCCCATCCTCCACCCAGCTCCCTACTAACCCCCCACGCAGGTCCCGTGACCGATGTCTCCTCGACCGCAATCCGGTGCTACCAGCTCGCGCCCGGCACCTCTGCCAAAACCTACACGGTAAACGCCGGCGACACCCTCGCCTTCACAGCCGCCTCATCCGTCAGCCACCCAGGGCCCATGCAATTCTACATGGCCAAGGTGCCCAGCGGCCAGACAGCCGAGACGTGGGACGGCAGCGGCAACGCGTGGTTCAAGATCTACCAGGAAGAAGCCATCACGACCGCAAGCTCCATCTCGTGGGCTAGCATGGGCAAGGCGCAGATCCCCGTCACGCTGCCCAAGAGCCTGCCGAGCGGCGAGTATCTGCTGCGCGCGGAGCATGTTGCGCTGCATAGCGCTGGGAGCTCTGGGGGTGCTCAGGTGAGTTACGGAATTCTAGATGCAAGCTCGCGTTCGGTTCGCTGACTATGCCGTAGTTCTACATCTCGTGCGCACAGGTCAAGGTCCAGAATGGCGGTAGTGGGAGCCCATCGCCGCTCGTGTCTTTCCCCGGCGCGTACAAGGCTTCGGACGCGGGGATTCTGGTCAACATCTACTATCCGATTCCGCAGAACTACAAGCCCCCAGGCCCGGCTGTCTGGAAGGGGTAGATAGTGTAACGTAGTAGCACGTCTGCAGATGCGGGATACTTGTTTTATGGGTTGTTGAGGGCTCGAACGTTACTTTTCTTGGATTCGCTGCTTTGAATGCTTTGTCTTGCTACCAGAGACATGGAAATTAAATCTGAACACATTTATGCAAATACAGTAGTATCAACCTGTGAGTGTCGTCTGTGTATACCATAGCCCCTTACAGAACGCTAGCCACTTCGAGCCACACCTAGCATCGCAATCACCTAGTATCCCCATAAAGCCGGGTCGGTGCGGAGGAGTTGAGGACTAGCTAGGTAAGCTTGAGCTGTGACTAGGACTGGGACTGCGGAAAGAACCTCTAAGGAGGCTTGGAGGCTCGAGGGTGTATGTACGATTATCTCTGCATTCCTGAGGGAATTCGTGTAGGGATTCAAAGAGGGGTGACTGTGCCTCTTTCAGGATTCGCGATCCTTCGCGTCGTAGGATTGCAATTCAGTACTGTAGTGAGCGTGGGGGCGTGGCGGTATATAATTCAGCTGCAGGGCCGTGAAGGGGGTTTGTAGTCTGGGTACGTTTCGTCGTCGTTGGTATTGTCAAGGTAGGCAAAGTATCAATAAGAGGCATGACGAGTAGGCTGGATATTACGGAAATGCCGTCACTGGCGCTGTGTGTGGTCGTTTTGATTTTCATGGTCTCTCCCTCATCCATCCATCCATCCATCCATCCATTCATCCTCTACACCGCACCAAAAATCTCACAAACAAAAAGCTTGCAAGCTAACCTACTTACCTAGCTCCTCACCACAAAAGCCCTCTACAGACTAACCCTGCACCCCCTGCACTCTCTCTCCGGCCCCCTCCTCTCATCCAGCACATCGCTCCCGCACTTCCTCGCCGTCACCACGGGGACCCTGCACCTGTACCTGCGCCGTCTTCACGCAAAATACGGACCCATGGTGCGCATTGCGCCGAACGAGCTGAGTTTCGCGCACGCAGACGCGTGGCGCGACGTGTACGGACGTGGCGGTCCTGAGAAGGCGTTTGGAAGGTACCCCAAGGCTGCTAATGGGTGTGCGTCGCTGCTGGTGGAGGAGGATGAGGGGGAGCATGCGCGTGTGCGGCGGGTTTTCAGTCCGGCGTTTTCGGAGCGCGGGGTTAGGAGGCTCGAGGGCGTTTTGAGAGGGTATGTGGAGGGGCTTGTTGGGGTGTTGGGGGAAAGGGGGGAGGGGGGTGTTGATTTGGTTGAGACGTGTGGGTTTTTCTCTTTTGTACAGTGTGTGATGGTGAGGGTGGTGCTGACTGCGGATAGTGAACTTCACCACTTTTGATATCATGGCTGATATGACGTTTGGCGAGTCGCTGCATCTGCTCGACAAGAAGGAGTACGTACCCTGGGTCAGCAGTATCTTCCGAAACGTCAAGGTCGGCGCGCGCTTGGGTATCCTTTCGACGTACTACCCGAGGCTGTTCCGTGTCCTGAGCTTCGCTTTGGGCAAGAAGCTGCAAAAGACACGGACAGAGCACTTCCAGCACTCGGCCACGCGCGTGACGAAGCGGCTCGAGCAGGGCCGACAAACCGCAGGCGTGGATCTGTGGACACAGGTACTCAGCCCACACGGCGACGGAGAGGAAGCGCAGCTCTCGCGCGCCGCAATGGATGCCAACGCCTCGCTCTTCATGATCGCAGGTACAGAGACAACAGCCACGCTCCTCGCGGGTTTGACATACCTGCTCCTCACTTACCCCCACACACTGCACAATCTCACCACCGAGCTCCGCAGCTCCTTCGCCTGCAGCGCCGCCATATCACTCGAGCAGCTCGCTAGACTCCCCTACCTCAACGCCTGCATCAAGGAAGCGCTGCGTCTGTACCCGCCCGTACCTGTCGGCCTGCTGCGGCGCACGCCCGCAGAAGGCTCGACTATCTGCGGGCATTTCGTTCCAGGCGGCGTGACGGTGTCGGTGCCGCACTGGCCTGTGTACACGTCCGCGCAGCACTTTACTGATCCACTGGCCTTCATACCTGAGCGCTGGACAGGCGATGAACGATACAAGAACGACGCGAGAGGTGCAGTGCAGCCGTTCTCTGTTGGGCCGCGGGATTGTCTGGGAAAGAAGTACGTCTACTTGTGCTGTTAACTGATGTGGGCTGACGAGATGCAGCATGGCGTACCATGAGATGCGGTTGATTCTCGCCAAAGTACTTTGGTCGTTTGATCTGGAGCTGTGTCAGAAGCAGGGCGATTGGCTGGACCAGAGGGTGTTTCTGGTGTGGGAGAAGACGCCGCTGATGGTCAGGTTGAAAGTGGTTGAAAGATGACGATGATGATGAGTTTAGACGTGGAGAAGAATGTCGTTATTTTGAAGAACTACCATATACCGCTAGATGACGTTCCTCAGCTCTTGCCCAGCAAGGAACTTCCTCAAATTCCACGCAATCAGATCCTCTGGGTTCTGCGGCCTGCCGCCAGCAGCGTGCGGGCTGACAATGGTGTTGGGCGTCTTGTACAGACGGCCGCCCTCGGGGTAGGGTTCAGTCTCGAAGACGTCGAGCGCGGCGCCGCCGATGGTGCCCTGGTCCAGGGCGGTGGCCAGCGCTTCCTCGTCCACCGACGTGCCGCGTCCTACGTTGACGATCCAGGCGTGGTTGGGCAGCAGCTTTAGGCGCTCGGCGTTGAGGACGTGTTTTGTGGCGTCGGAGCCGGGCAGGATCATGACGAGGGCGTCGGTCTTGGGCAGGATGTCCTTGAGGTCTTCCTCGGCGTAGATCTCGATGCCGTTGCGCACGCCCTTTGACCGCGCCACGCCCTTGACGTTTGCGCCGAGGGCCGTCAACCACGGTGTCAGGCACTTTGCAATGTTGCCGAACCCCCACACGACCACGTTGGCGTCCTGCAGCGTGGTGAACTTGCCCTGCGGCCGGTCTGGCTGCGGCCCGCCCAGGTGTCCCGGCCACTTGCCCTGGGTCTGGTGGTCGCGCATCTCGTAGAAGCGGCGTGCGGCATTCAGCAGCAGCCCAAGCGTGTGCTCGGCGACGGTGTGGTCATGCAGACCTGAGCCGGTGGTGATTGTGATCTTGGTTGGGTCGAAGCCAGCGCCGAGGACGTCATTGGGACCGGCCGCGAGCGACTGGATCCACTTCAGCTTCGTCAGGCGCTGGGCGGCGTCTTTGAGGTTTGCCGCTGTGTTGGTCCATGTGATGAGGATCTCGGCGTCGGTGTGCTCCTCGGGGATGTTCTGCTTGACGTCGTAGGACACGAGGTCGACGCTGTAGCCCTCAAGCAGCTTGGGGTCGAGGGCGAGCGATGTGGGATACAGAAGCTTGGGCATGGTGACGACTTGGGGCGCAGTGGTGCGATATGCTTTGCGTGGTATTTGAGGAATTGAGGGAAGATGTCTGGAGATCTGGGAGAGGCGCTGCATGAGGGAAATCCAGTCAATGGGGGAGAGGAACGTTTATGGGGGGAGCGCGGGGAGGAGCTCTGTATGGCGTCAGTTGCCGACGAGCGTCGGCCTTTGAACGTGGGGCTTCGGCCGTGCGCCCGAGGTTCACCACGGAGCATATTTCCACGAGTATGCGCCATCAAGGTAGAATTGCCGACTTTCAACTCATGAATAAAGCCATAAATAATATCACTAGGCTACAACAGCTACAGCCCACTCTAGAAGCAGAACCACGTGCCGATGCGCTTTCCCGTCCCCTTCCAGCTCTTCGTCTCTGGCTCCATATCCTCCTTGGTATACACGTCCGTCTCGAGGTCCATATCGTGAGCTTTCCTAAGCTTCGTCTTCTTGACCAGCTTCCACACTATGATCATCCCAAAAAATATGGGCAGCTCGAGGTAGAAGCTGACAAAGTCGATCGCGCTGAAGCTCGGGCTGAACGATGACCAGCCTTGGACCAGGATGATGAAGCTGTTCAGCACAATGCAGAGAATGGGCCCGACTGGGTACGTCCAGTTCTTGAACGGCAGCAGATGCTCCTTGCCTTGGGCCTTCAGTCCAGCGCGGAAACGCAGCGACGCAACGCCAATGCACACCCAGCTGATCTGGTTCGACACACCGACAATGTTCTGCAGCCACGTCCAGACCTGGCCAGATCCTGCAAAAGATAGAGAGAACAGGACGATGGAGACCAAACTCGTCGTGAGGACCGCAACCCAGGGGATTTGGTAGCGCGTCAGCTTGGTAAACACCTTCGGTGCATGGCCATTGCAGCCCAGTGTGTATAATAGCCTTGACCCTGCGAAAAGAGCATGATTACCGGCGCTGATAACACTCGTTAGGACAACTGCGTTGACAAAAGATCCTGCTGCTTTAGACCCAGCCATCTGGAAGGCGATGGTGAACGGTGATGTGCGACTCGACTTTGTGTTGAGGCCAGGGTAGTCGTAGGGGATGTTGAGGCCGATCATGAGTGCTGACAGGATGTAGAACAACAGAATTCGCCAGAAGACGTTCTTGACCACCTTCGGCATTGTCCTGGCAGGATCCTTGGTCTCGCCCGCTGTGATGGCAATCGACTCGGTTCCTCCGTATGCGAACGAGGCGGTGACGAAGACTGACGCGAATCCTCCAATGCCTTTGACAAACGGCGCGTCGCCCACCATCCAGTACTTGCCGCCGATGTATCCATATCCAATGTTTCCACCTGCGTTGACGGCGATGCTCAAGATGATGAAGATGATGATGGTGACCACTTTCAACAAACTCAGCCAATACTCCAACTCACCATACGCTTTCACGTTGATGATATTGGCCAGCACAATCAACACCCACACAATAATCCCCAGCGCATACCACGGAAACACATCAGTCCAGTACTGCACAAGCAGCTGCAGCGCCACCAGATCAGCCGCCGTGCTCACTGCGTCGTTGAACCAGTAATTCCACGTCAACGCGAACCCAAAAGCGTCGTCGACATAGCGCCCAGCAAACGTACAAAACGACCCTGCAACCGGCACAAACGCCGCCATCTCGCCGAGCGCAAGCATCGTGCTGTACACAATCGCGCCCACGATGCTGTAGCAGATGAGCAGCGACGCAGGCCCGCCTGTTGCGAGCGCCTTGCCCGTGCCGAGGAACAGTCCCGTGCCAATCGTGCCGCCGATGGCTATCATCTGCACCTGGCGCGCAGAGAGCGAGCGGCGAAGGCGGTCCTCGTTGACGAATCCATCGCGCGAGTGTGCGCGCTCGAGCGACGCAGGCGAACCGTCGTGGTTGTAGGGTCCTTTTTCTGTTTCGCGTGGAGTCGCCATTTTTCGATCCCGGATCTTGTCGGCGTGGGCGGAAACGAAGGGCGGTGGCTTTCAACACCGTCTTGCAAACCGCGCGCGCATCTAATTCATATATATACACACATATACGAACGCAGCGCTGACTACAGTGGAGCCCAGCCGCGCAAAAACCGCAAGCTCAGCAAAGCACCCATGGCGCGAGACTGGCAAAAGCTTGTCAAATCGAGCTGCTTGGGGCGATAGCGAGCAGCGTGCAACCTAGCACGCAATTTTGTAGTTAGCAGATTGGTTGCGTCGACACGGCTGGATTTGCAGCGTCGTATTTCGTTGCTAATACGCTAGCTCGTTGTGGGTTGGTGGCCTGGTGAGGATTCTCCACCTGCCTGCAACGGTCGCGGTAGTGGTAATGTGGTCTTGGTGATATCAGCACGTGTGAGAATCTTACGAGTGGCACGACTGAGAGGGCTCTGTGGAGGATTGCGTTACTCTATACTGCTTCTTAGTAATGTTCTGGACGCAATGACTGGCCTGAGGAAATACGAACAGCCATGTCGCAAAGCAGCCTCGTAAACACGCAACGCCGCCACTATGAGCAAACTCTCTTTCATCCTCCAGAAAAGCACCGCCGCTCCAGCCACGACAACCGCAGTCAGAAACATGAGTGCCGAGTCAGTCTGGCTTATGCTGCACCCACTGGCCAGCACATCCCCCTTCCCATACCATCAGCACTCAAGTCTCCGTATGATATCGCTCGTGAGTAGTTTGTACGCATTGGAGTATCTATCCCAGTTAATACTCGCGTCTTCTTCAGAGACAACCACGCACGTGACGACGTTGAGTTGAACAGCCATGAGCTGTGACAACATGAACGTAAACGCAACCAGCCTCCAGACGTGTGTGGGGCGCAACAACGTGATAAGAAGAGGATAGAGGAGGAAAACGTACAATTCCTCCACCACCACTTCCATACATCACCACCACTCACTCCTGAAACACCAAAATCCCCCTCTCATACAACCCACTGACGACCCCAACTCCCTTCCCCAAATCCCTTACCGCCGTACTACTACTACAGAACTCTCTTCCGTCATCTCTGTACAGCGTCCGCAGCCCCCCGGATTTACTCCACTCAGCAACCCAGCTAGGTGCTGTGCACTTGCACGCCTCCTTCTCGGCCACACTCCCAGCGAGGTCGCAGTTCGAGCGCCGCTTGGAGACGCTCATTAGTGCTGGCGCGAAGGCGTGGCCGGCTAACAGTATCGTTCCGTTGGTGTCAAGGGAGAGATTGTCTACCGCTGCTGGGGTGCTGATGATGCGTTGGAATAGCAGTGCGTGGTCGGCTGCGATGTCGAACAAGTAAATGCCCGGCTTCGAGGACGAGGCGACGGCCAACGTGGAGGCATTTAAGCGCACGATGCCGTTGGCGAAGGGGACTCTTGCTACCACTTTCGCGCGGGCTGGGTGGCGCACGTCGATGTACACCACGCTTCCGCCCGGGGCGCCGGAGAAGGTTTCGACTTTGCTAAGGAGTGGGGAGGTGGATGCAGGGAGGTGGTGATCATTTGTTACGTAGAGTTCGGTGTTGCTGATTACCTCGATCGAGTTGGGCGCGTGCAGGAGGGCGTGTCTCAGTCTTGCTGCCAGCGTGGTGGTACGGGTGTGGATGTCGATGTGCAGGATCAAGATGTGGGGTTTTGAGTGCCGGCTGTGGTTGACGACGTAGAGTGTCGATGTGTTTGCGTTGAAGGCGAGGCCTAGTGGGTGTAGATCTGGCTCGTCTGTGGCGAGCTGGTGCAGGCGTTCTGTGTCTGGGAGATTAGGAGTTGCGTAGTCGTAGATCCATAGTCCGCCGCGGTCTGAGCTGTCTTTTTCGGGTTGGAAGGAGCCCTGGGTGAGTTAGTATGAGCTTCATAGCACCAGACACTTTACAACACAGGTTTTATCACGACTAAAGGAAGTGCCTCTTACCATGACAGTATTCCACCGATCCCGCCCCGGATCACAGCTCAAGAAAGCAACACCCAAGCTCTCCTCCATGATAACATCTTCGCAATTCCGTAGCCGGTCCTGGTACTTCACTGCATAGCTCTCAAAGCCTCTCAAGTTTTGGAACTTTCCTGGTCGGTTCGCTGGAAGTGTTGAGAATGCCTTGTAGCGGTCATACAGGTACGGTGTTATCAGAGCTAGGACAAGCACCTGGAGCTATTTTGAGGTCAGCCCGATATCCTCGCAGGATCGAGGGATCCACACGATTGGTTTGATAACAGCCATCTTACTGATGCTATATGATGCTGTTGAAAAGAGTGAGCTGTAAGTGTGATGTGGAGAAGTAGACGCGTTGTCAGCTTGCACCGGGTGGAGCGGAGATCGGCACTGTTGTTTCCCATTCGAGCTCAGCTCAACACCACTATAAATCCGACGTACCCCCGTACAATGATTCTCAACGTGAGGGCCTGGGTCCACTTGCGGTCAGGAAATCAAAGTCGGCACCCTCGTGCGCCTGGTTGACGGTCCTCTCGTACAGGCCACGGTAACCTCTCTTAGTCGCGCGCTCTGACAACACCGAAGGCTGCGGCGGTACACCCGGTCTCCCAAGCAATACCTCTTCTCTCTTCTGCAGTCTCCTCTGTATCTCGGCGTCTTCGACGTCAAGCCTCAAGACCCGCTGCTCTACATTACATGTTATCTGATCCCCGTCCTCTACAATGCCCAGTACACTCTCTGGCAGTGCAGACTCTGGCGAAACATGCAGTACTATGGTCCCTCCTGCTGTGCCACTCATTCTCCCATCACTGACTCGCAACATGTCTGATACGCCTTGGCGACTGAGCTTCCGAGGGATTGGAATGAGTCCTGCCTCAGGCATACCGGGGTAACCTAAAGGTCCAATGTTTTGCAAGACAAGTACGGAGGAAGGCGTCACGTCGAGGTCCGGAGAGTCGATGCGTTGAGCAAGATCTGCTGCGTTCCGAAAAACGACTGCAGAACCGGAGTGTGATAGCAGGGTGCGGTCCTTCGAGGCTGAAGCTTTCATCACACTGCCCTGCGGTGCGAGGTTACCGTAGAGGACGACAAGACTCGATGAAGAGGATAGTGGATTGGAGAGAGGCCGGATGATTGAAGTCGAGTAAGGAAATGGCTTGAACGGCGTTGCATCGAGGACTTCACCTAGGGTCTGCCCGCTGATCGTCATTGCTGAAAGATGGAGAAGGGGGCGCAAAGTGTGAAGTAGGGCGTTCATCCCACCCGCATTGTGGAAGTCGGTCATATAGTTATCTCCGCTAGGTTTCAGGTCGACGATCAGCGGCGTGGTTCTGCCAACTTCATCGACGTCTTTCAAGGTTATTGCTCCTTCAAGTTCGGGATGCCGATTGACGATGGCAAGGAGATGGACTATGCCGTTGGTACTACCGCCGATCGCTTGAAGTACGGTGAGTGCATTGAGGAAAGACTCCCGAGACAATATGGCTTGAGGCGTTCGTTTCGCTGCCGCTACCGCAACAGCGTGGCGGCCTGTCTCTTCTGCAATCCGTAGACGAGCGGCCGATACAGCCGGTGCACTTGCACCTTTCAGCGGCATCAGTCCAAGCGCAGCTGTCAGACACGCCATGGTACTGGCTGTTCCCATGACGCCGCAAGTGCCTACCTGTTGTGCATCAGTTGTTGTCGAGCTCATGATGCCACGTACTAGACTACGCTTACAGTGGGTGCCAGCTCTTCATTGATGTCAACGATTTCTTCAATCTCGATCTGGCCTGCTCGGAAGGACGCCCAGTTGTTGCGACAATCTGTGCAAGCACCGATACGTTTGCCTTGGTAGCTTCCAGTCGACATTGGTCCAGTGATCAAAGGCAAGACTGGCTTGTTGGCCGATATCCCACCCATGATCTGCGCAGGAACAGTTTTGTCACACCCTAGAACGATCATCGGACTGATTCCCATCATGTTCTAGCAATTTCAAGTCTCACCTCCTATCATGATGCAAGCGTCGACAGGCTGTGCGCGAATCATCTCTTCAGTGTCCATGCTCATCAAGTTCCGGAGGAACATGCTGGTGGGTGCTGAAAAGGACTCTGCAATGCTGATAGTTGGGAAGTCGATTGCGAGTCCTCCAGCCAGCTGCACACCTCTCTTGGCTGCTTCGATGAGCTGCGGTGTGTTGCCATGACCTGGGATAGAAATCAGCTTTAAGAACTCTCCCAAACGGTACTATGCGCCAACACACAGGGATTGAAGCCACTGTTCGTGTTGATGATGCCGACGATTGGTCTTGACAGGGCATCTTCGCCGTATCCCAAGGCCTTGATGAAGACCTTTCGCAGAAACAGAGAGAAGTGAGGGTCTCCGTAGCCTGCAAGTCCCTGTCTCAGGCCAGCGGTCGATGTGATTGGTTCTGATAGATCGTAGTCTGCGTTGCCTTCTGCCATTGTGCAAGGCTGGCTAAGTTGACAATACTAGTAATGGGGACAAGAGGAGAAGCCATGTATCTCTAACACGACCATCCTGAATGGACAGCATGGCAATCTGCCTAATCGCTGGGTAGATCGCGTGCTGGGATGTGGGGTAGTGACGGAGACGGGTGTGCTCTTCGGATCGGCGTATGAGCGCGACCCTGCCGACTTTGAAAACGGGCTAGGCTCGATGGGGTAATGTGTGTGCACGCTTATCGATTTGTTTGGCGCGTCTCCCAGGGCCCGCGTCTGGTGTGCGTCAAGCCAGTCTGTGCGACTTGAAGCCTTCTTGCGCTCCTATCTTTTTGCCTTTTTGTATAATAGACCGCAGAGCGCGCCGGCAGCGCTGCTTACACTAATAGAGCCCCTGAGCTCCACGACTAATGGCCGCCAAAACGGACTCGGCGCGCACACGCATCCAAAGCATCAAAACCGACCTGCGAGCAACGACGTCATGTACAGACACAACCGTCGCTGTGCTGCGCGACTTGTTGAGTCGCAAGACCGAAGAGCCGGTGCAGAAAGAGAATGTGGGGGTCAAGGTGCCCGGTGCGTTGAGGAGGAAGGCAGACGCAGTGAAGGCTGCAGCAAGCAAAGATGCGCCCAAGCCGGAGCCCACGGTCCTTGCGCCGAGAGACAAGTACATATTGGCTACAGAGGTCGCCAACCAGTCACTCAAGACGCTCGCCGATGCGCTGAAGAGCCAGACGTCCACGCCGACCCCGCGATCTTCCAAGCCCACCGCCGCCACCGCCAGCGACAGCACGCGCAAAGCTGCCCGACCGCCCACAGCCACTCAGAAGGCCTTGGCAGAGCGCTCCGTCTCACAGACAACCAACGCAACGAGAAGAGCTGCCACCTCGACACGACCCTCGTCCTCCGCCTCCGCCTTGTCCAATCCAGGGCCTGACCCTGGTTTGGTTGCGACAGCCGAATGCGCGCGCGCCGCTTTTGCCTATCTGGGGACACCGGAGGCGAGGAAAGTTGTCGGCAAAGACAGTAAAGAACTGCAGCTGGAAAATGGTGTGCTGGCGCTCGTTGGCAAACTGGTGGCGCTTGGACTCGACAGTCTGGCGGCCAAGGAGATCAGACTGCTGAAGAGGAGGCTAGACAGCTATCTGGGTCATGCAGAGGCCAAAGAGACCGCTGGAGCTGTCAAGAGACCTGGAGCCCAGCAGGACTCGACAGCAGACAAGGAGAGTCTTGCAACACTCCTGCACTTTGGTCCTATCGACTCGGCGAGCCCCGCGTTACCACTTGTCGCAAACCTGCAGACATACACACTACGCATCATCGCCAGACTAAGAAGGCCTCTTCTGATTGAAGCTACCTGGCAGCACCTGCAGCTTTCCAACGAATCTTCTCCAGCAAACCTTCTCGAACGGCTTGCGAGCACGCCCACCAGCACACCCAAAGCCGCTCGACAACTTGAATCTCTCGCGCAGACAATACTCGCCCTTTGTCCAAGCATCTCGGCCCTCGACGACGGAGCGCCGCTACAGCCACCGCCCGAGACTGTTTTTCGCCTACAACACCTTGCTTTCACAATTCGGAAAAAGTGGTGGGTTTTGGTCGATCACAAGGGCAACGAAGAACACGAGCTCTTGGAACCTTTTGTCAAGTGTCTGGTTGCCTTTGCTAGAAGGTCGAAGCTATCGCTCACGGAGAATTATGACTTGTCGAAGTCCTTGAGCTCAGAGTTGCTAGGCCAGCAACTTCTGGTCCCTGGTGCTTCTGCATCTTCAGCACTGATTACCAAGACTCTTTGTAACCTCTCTCAAGCTGCAGGACTATCTGACGAAGCTTTGCGCTGGCTGAGCGCTCCCGAAGCGAGTGCCTTATCTACAAGCTCTGCGGCAAAGCAGGCGTGCAGACTCGTCCGGATTGCAACCGTCTCACTAGAGGCTGCAAACAAAGGAGAAGACAAGCCCGGCCTCGAAGAAGCAATCAGTACTGCGTTGAAAGCTCTGCAAGGGAGTCTGGGCGGAACTTCCACGGACCTTGACTCGCTGTTCATGGAGGCGAATGCTTTAAGACGAGCCGCAACGAGATCGCTCGCTGCGGGCTTTTCTGCTCGCTCCCTTAGCTCTGAAGATCTTGCAGTCCAGGCTCGTGACATCTCGATGATTGCTGCCAGTGTACATTTCTCGGCGAGGTTCATTGGGCGCAGGAGTATGGCTGAATCAGACTCAAATCCTCAGCAACGGCATGAAGAGCGAATCGGCATGGCTTGGAAATGCACCAAGAGCATTGTTGAGTCTGTCATCACTTGTTGCAAGCGGTCGACAAACAGCCCAGACCTCTGGTCTGAACTAGACATTATTCTTCAAGATTGCTGCTACATCCTACGAAGACTTGCCGAAGAGTCGGAAAGCGGAGTCTTAGTCGATCTGCAAGCTGGAGATGTGGTCTCTTCATGTCTTGTTAAACTCTCCAATGCATACTGGAACACATATCTACAACTGCGGAAGGCGGCGGCCATTGACCCGGAACTACTGTTGATCGCTATGCGACGCTCAATCGACCTGGTCTCAGAAGGCTCTGAGACCCAACAAGAGGCAGGTCATCTGGCTATGAAGCTTGAGCGACTAGGCGAGGCGTTGGACAACCTCCAAAAGCCCAGCGAATCACGCAAGGCTTTTGCTCAGTGCATTGGATACCACATCTACTCCGACGATCAAGCACTTGCAGAACATCTGGCAAGTCACTCACTTGAGACATCTTTCGAGGGCGACGGAACATTCAGTACGCTCGGCAGATTACTGAAAGCCTTACATCGTTCGTACCTTGTCCATGGCGTTAAGCGCGCCAGTGAACTCGCGTACCACGACGACACCTATCTGCAGCCGGACGTGCGGGGTGCAGTCCTGGAGTGGCAGCTAATACTATTCTCCAAGACACTCTCCAAGAACCGACAATGGGACTCAAATCTCAATCACTCCATTCAGACATTAACGGAACAACTTCTCGAGCTCTACGCCCCCGAACGCTACCCCGTACGGCGCTTGAGGGTGATCGCCTTGCTCCTGCAACTTTCGCAAGACCACCCACATATAGTAGCACACAGTATGCTACCATCGGATACTTCGCCGGACAAGATTGCTACCATAGATTTTTCACAAGATGAAGGCCTGTCCAGGTTTAAGGAGCATCTAAGTGCTCTTTGCAGTCTCAAAATTGCGATGCAGCAGGCTTCCCCGCCCGTAGAAATTCTGAGACAGTGTTTTGGAACATGGGAATTTCTTGCAAAATCCGCTTCTAGTTGGACTGCCCTGGTCGACCGCATGAGCGACGTCGATAGTTGGATTCACGACATTCAGGGCTGCGTCGACTTTCTCAATGCCAAAGGTGAAGAGTATCTCGCCCTGCCTGTCTTTCACCTCCTGGTCAAAGTATTTGAGCTGCAAAACAAGCCAGACGCTTCGGACCTTGTCTCTAGTCTGTCAGCGCTCGCGTTGCAATTTTCACGACTTGGATACAGTGGCAAGGCTGGTCTCGCCCTGGCGAAGGCTGAAATCCTCATTAATCGCCAAACAGTCTCAACTGAAGCTAAACTGAAATGGCACACGGCGTACGCGGAATATTTATTCTATATCGGCAACACAGATAAGTGGTATGATTGTCCAATCACCTACCGTCTGCAGCCCTCACTGACCTTGTTAGTGCATTTACGTTGTCTATTGCCGAGTCCATTGCCCGCATCGACGACTCGTTTATGGATATGTCAAAGACTTCTGCCACGGGTTCTCAGCGTCTGCGATATAACAGCATCCTGGCAGACGCCTGCTATGTGTACTCCCTTCTTGCAGCTTCTAAGGGCTCGCATAAAGAAGCAGCAAGATACGCCAAGCAGTGCGTCACTCTCAACCGCCGAATGTGGGCTGTACTGGAGTCCAAGGCCAACTCACAGAAAGCAGCACTTGCGGAAAGTGGAGTACACATGATGGACAGCTCGGACAAGTCGAGTATTGATCCGCTTGCAACCATGCGCGACGACAAAGGAGCCCCAATAATTTCTTCGAACACTCATGATGCGTTGGGAGGCGCAGAATTCTGGTTTATGGTTCCTTCACTGTACCGTGGACTGATGCAGCATTCTCAGGTTTTCGCGAACCAAGGTCTGCTGCATGAGGCAATTTATGTCGCAGAACAGGCAGAAAAGGTCGCTCGAGCTACGCGCTCACCGTCTCTTATGACAGACAACGCAAGCTGGCAGGCGGCTTGTTGGGCACAGAGTGGCAGGCCTGACAAAGCTGGACCATTACTGCAAGCTCTCGATCAGCCTGCAGACCGTAGGTCACTGTCTGTTGCTGCGTACCATTCCGCTGTTGCCAGAGTACATCACTGCACTGGAAACTTTGATGAAGAGATCGCTTCATATGGTGTGTTAGAGCAACTCCTGGATGAACTCACAAAGCCAGCCTATATTAAGTCCTTGGGCGCCATACACCCGGATCTCGACTCACTTGCTTCGCAAATAGCTGATATGAGCCTTGGCGCGTCCAAAGGCAAAACCACCAAGGCAGTAGCAACGACCAGAGCCCAGAAACCCGCAACGAAGCCTGTTTCAAGATCAACATCACGTGCGGGTACAAGGTCCGCTTCAGGTACTCGTTCACGGGCTGGCACTGCAAGTGCTGCAAGTGCTGTGAGCGCTCCAAAGCCAGCCACCAAAGGCCGACCCAAAAGTATGATCGCTGCGCCAAGCTCCGATACCGTGAGCACCACAGATCAATGCACAACTTTGCGCGCTCTCCAGGCTGAAGTCCTACACAGGGGTGTCCTTGCCAATCTGCTCCAGGACGACTTGGAAGCGGCAACTGCTCTCATTGAGCGAGTGCAAGAGCTTCCAGTTGGCGCAGACCGGGATGTTCAGCACACCTGGGCTAAATTCAAGTTGATGCTTGCACAGAGCGCTCAGCAAATTGCCGCGGACTTTGCATTCAACACACTTCCTGAGTCTACGATTGCCTTCCCTGCCATCGGCACCAAGGATAGAAGAATGTCCGAAGGAGCACCTATAAAGAAAGCTGCGCCTACGACCACGACTAAAGCCAAAAGTGGTCGCGCGAAGAAAGTTGTCACAAAGATTGACTTCACAGATACACTGCGCCAAGCTCGAGAACATCTGCTCGAAGTACATGCTCTATCCGCTACGCACGGATCGAATCATTTGTTCCAGCAGGTGTCCAATGCACTTGGCCACATCACGGTCTTGCTGTCAGCCGTGACAGAAGCGCGCGGCTCACTCCACCCACTGTACGCAGCGTATACAAGTGGTAAGTTCTGATTAGGTCAGTAGACGGAACATACATGACTGACGACGCGTAGAAATACCAAAGTGCAATGCCATGAGACTTGCGCAGGAGTTTGTTGAGTCTGAGAAGGAACAGATGTCGCGTGAGGAGTGCTTGCAGTGGCCACTACTGCAAGCTTCAAGCTTCAGTCTTGCAACGGCTTCGGACTTCCAACAAGAATTTATCGATATCATTCCAGAGACCTGGACTGCTATCTCACTCGGATTGAATGAAGCTCGCGACGAGCTGTACGTGACCCGCTTCGAGGCCGGAGTCGCTCCCTTCTTGCTTCGTCTACCCCTAGCGCGACATGCCTCTCGCGACCTGGACGAGGATGAGTTCACATTTGAGGACGGCAAACGAGACTTTGACGAGATTATCGAGCTCAGCGACTTCAGCACGCGTAACGCAAAGGATGTGACATCAAGAGAAGCACGACAACAATGGTGGGATGAACGTGAAGCTCTCGACACACGCCTCCACGAACTTCTTGTCAATATGGAAAACATATGGCTCGGCGGCTTCAAGGGGATCTTTTCGCAGCATGTGCGGCAACCCACACTTCTCGCCAAGTTCCGGAAGGCGTTCGAGGACGTATTGAACCGACACCTACCGTCTCGCAGCAAGAAGACCCAACCCAAGCGAGCTGTTCTGGATACACGGGTTTTGGAGCTCTTTGTTGGGCTTGGTGACCTTGCCAATGAGGAGCTGGATCTAGACGAGGAACTCATGGACCTCATCTACTTTGTGGTTGACATCCTCCAATTCAATGGCGAGCCCAACGCCTACGATGAAATCGATTTCGACGCAATGGTCATCCAAACTCAAGATGCGTTGAAGGCGTACCACAGTGCCACCCGCAGCATACCCTCATCCACACCTCACACAATACTTATGCTGGACAATGATCTGCACGGCTTTCCTTGGGAATCACTGCCCTGTCTAGAGAAACTCTCTGTCTCGCGCTTGCCTTCTCTCGCCGCACTGCGCGAACGCCTTCTCACTCTTCGCCCTTCCACCGCAGAAGAAGCTGCGCCAGGTCACTATATCGCGGCCTCAACCGGCGGGACCAGTATCCTGAACCCCGGCGGCGATCTGGCCAACACATCCAAGACCCTCCAACCCGTGCTCAATTCGCTGCAGGGGGAGTGGACACATATCCATTCACGGGCACCAACCGAGACAGAATTTTCCACAGCCCTCGGCACACAGGACCTACTTCTATATTTCGGCCACGGCAGCGGCGGACAATTCGTGCGCCAGAAATCTGTCCGCAGACTCTACCCAGGCAAGCAGAATCATGGCAGCGCTATGAAGCCCGGCTGCGCTACCGCATTCCTCTTTGGCTGCTCTTCGGTGCATCTGACAGAGAACGGCATCTACGAACCCAGCGGCATGCTGCAGAGCTACCTCACAGCCGGCGCACCTGCCGTCGTCGGCATGCTCTGGGACGTGACAGACAAAGACTGCGACCGCTTCGCCGTGCGCACAGGCGAGCTGTGGGGGCTGTGGCCGGAAGTCCAAGAGGAAACTGAGGCAAAACCAGCCAAGACGCCGAGGAAGGGTGGCAAGGCCAAGGCTAAGGCGAGGCAGTTCGAGGGCGAGAGGAAGGGAGAGTGTAGGAGGGGCGTGGCCCTGGATGAGGCGGTTAGGGATGCGAGGCAGGCGTGTTATCTCAAGTACCTGAACGGGGCTGCTGCGGTCGTCTATGGGATCCCTTGTTATCTGGAATAAGGGAGAAAAGGGTGAGGGAGGGAAGACTCGCAATACTTGGTACCACCAGCAAGGAGTTTGGATACCGTAACGAAACGACCAAAGTGGAAAATGAACATCAAAGTCCACTTTCCCAGAGCTTCAAACACAGTCCCCGGCATCTTAACATGCCACTCTCCGCTCAACCTTGTCACGACATCCCACTATCCCCAGCTACCTCACCATTCGACACAAACCCACACACACAGCCGCGAAAAGAGTGCCAGATACGCCTAGTCCCAGCCCAGTGGCATATCTACCCATCAAGCCCGGCTCAAGGTGGACGCAGCTAGTGCCGTGTTATCACAGCACTGGACCGCATACACTGTATGAGCACTGGGTTACGTTTTGGTATAGAGGCGGTCATGGTGGGTGGGTAGCATCGGCGGTCAGGGACTGGCTGAGTGGAGCAGTGTGTGCGGTGGCTGGGTCGAAAAGGCCGGGTATCACTAGACAACAGACAAGTGAATAGCGATGGCGATTCGCCACGTCGGTATGCTGCTTGTGCGGGAAAGCGAGGGTATGGCGGCTAGCACCGTCTGGTGCTGTTGCCGTGTGTGAGTAAGTGTGTTTGGTTAGTCAGGGGGTTTTAGCTGTGGATGGTCAGCGGGGAGATAGGCTTTGGGTTGCTCCGAGACTGTGTCGGATGGGGTGGGAGATTCGGTCGGGGTAGGTTTAGCTGGGGGAGGCGATGGCGAACAGCGTCGGTATTGGTTTGATATGGTATGCGGACACTGTATCTGGGTCCAGTGCGAATCACTGTCTAGAGATGGTTCGCGTAGAGACCACGGAATAGCAAGCCTACCTTGTAAACTCAGCGCCTTTCGATTCCACGCCAAAACCATCGAAAGCAAGAGCTCTACCTACTTCCAGCAATTCATCGTCAATCACCCATATGGAGAATTCCAGCACCATCATCATCAGCAACCATAGTCCCCTCTTCAATCAATACCCTCCCTTGGTTCCGAACTCCGAACTCCAGCAATTAGTCCGGCGAGATCTTTGCTTCCCAGTTCGTTCGCGCCACCATCGCGCATCGACACAGTATCTCCCTGACCTACCTAGTCCCAATCTAGGCAATGGTCAACCGCGCAGTTCTTAATAGGCGCGTATAATTTACACCTTGCATTATCCCCTCGTTTGGGTCCAGGTTATTGGTACTGGAGAATTGCCGGATGAGGTAGGTTGGAGGTCCAGTGTCGATTGCTGGATGGGAGCATTGCCCGCTTTGGTTCACCGTTCAAAAGTTGGCGTGCGTCGTGTGCGGCATGGCACGGACCGATGATGGGTATTGTGCAGAATGGTGGCTTGGTACGGATGGAGGAAGGCTTGCGTGTGGAGTTTCAGGGACGAAGAGATATGAATTCCATAACAGGCAAGCTGTGCGCTTGAATAGACGCGCGCAAAAACATACGCGTGTGTTGAGATTCTACAGTATATCGTTCGTCAGGAGTGGTACGAGAGAACATCCAAGCCTCCCAGACAGACACCAATCGAAGGACTAAGCAAGCTTACGACTACGGATGGCTTCATGCACCTCGTCTTGGCAACCTGATCTCTATCGCTTCCACTTCGCGATCATAGGTGCGTGGTCTGCTACCGCGATGGCGTGAGCCGACGCTAGCACTTCTTCTGCTACTCCGTGAGGATGAGTGAGTCAGCCCGCTATCCCTCCTGCGCTCTCCCACGGCTAGCTCAACCACCTCGGTGATGTCTTCCTCTGACTTCAGCTGCGCAGTCTTGTGATCTTCACAGATGTGCTTCACAAGTGCTTTCACGTCACCGCAGATTGTCACGTCGCCCTCTGCTCGCGAACAAAGAATGCACGCGTAGCCTGCATCCGGACCGCTGCGATGACACTTGACAACAAAGCGATTCGAGACCTGGAAGCATCGTTCATAACCAGTATCGGTCTTCAAGATCTCCCATGCTTTGCCAGGAGAGAGATGGAGGGTTCGTCTGCAGTGTGGGCACGAGGGCGTTGGCTCGTTTGTTATGCTTGAGCACAGCTGTTGCGAACGATGTCGCTCGAGGTCGCTGGCATACGTGCAGTACAGTGAGTCAGCGTCTGTTCGTGTGCCGTATGAAGCAAGAGATCTTGTGTCACTACCGGTCATGTCGGCCCTATTCTTGCTGAGAATCGTAGTGTTCGCTGGACTTCCGGCTCGAACTTGTACTGGGCTCTTGTATGACACAAGAGCTGTCGAATGATCCTCGTCTGTATGGAAAGACCCAGGCATGGAGGGCGCGCGAAGCGACCCTCTACGAGATGTTGGATACTCGATTGTTCGAAGCTCGGCTTGCAAGCGGTGCTGTAGCGCACTCAGGATCTCGACTGACGAAGTCGCTGCTACACGGGAAGCTGCATCTACTTTCGACAACTGCTGCGGTATAGACTCGGAAGATGTTGGCCCGTACAAGAACGTCGTGAGTAGTACACCCTGGAGATTGATCACTTGAGACTGGATGGAAACGTGCGACAATGCTGACAAATATTAAGTTACGGTGTTCTGTGAATGTGCTATTCAGAAGGCTTACCATCTCCTACAGCGAATTCAGGTCCACAATCGCGGAGGCCATCCTCAAATCTTCGCAATAGAGCTAGTTTGTCCGTCAAGATGGCTCGATTGCCGTTGGCCGCACTCTCGTCGACAAACTCGAGCTTCCTGGAGGTCGGGTACCCTTTCGACCGCAGCTGAATCTCGTATTCTCTTTTGTCCTTCGTAGTTAAGGTTGTGTAGAGGTCTCTGGTAGCATCGAACACATCTAACAGCGTATACACCAGGCCATGCAGAACGTCTCTTGGCTCGTTGCTGTGAGTCTAAACACATTAGTAACCTTCCGTGCTGGCTGCTAGTAGGCCCACGCTTACTGGTGCACCCATGCTGACTCTCGATTAGTTGTTCAACAGCAGTATCGACTCCTTCAAGACAGTCAAGCAGGCCTACTTTGCTTAAGATAGGAAAGCTGCTTCAGCGCGCTGGGCAGCCAGCGCACCTCACGATGTCCCACGAGCCCACGCTCCACGCACTCGGGAGCGGCGCTTTGTCGTACGGTAGCCTCATGTTTGATGATGTGCTTGTACAGATGGCGGTGTGCCATTGGTGTCTGCAGGGGAACCTGTTTCCGCACTGGGTAGCTGCCGTAGTGGGCCGCGCCAGGAACGCGACGACTGATGTGTTACGTCATTGCTACATGCGGCGATCCACAGAGCTTTGGACAGCATTTCGTGCATATGCAGGACACACCGTGGTCGCTATATTGCTTATTTGAGCCGTGACGTGAAAGCAAGCGCCTAGTCTGGGCGACTGCATTAGTGTGTCACGATCCTAACAGTCGGAAGATTGTCGCGATCAACACACAGTCGAGACGTGTGCTGGCGGGAAACGCGTCGATTGTAGAGCCGTCGAACGTGTCATAGGTAGCTGTTCTGATGAACAGAACGTCGAGTCATTTTCGAATTGAGATGGTTGGGAGGAGGGTCCAGAATGACGAACGTTCCCACATGCACTACCCACATGCACAGACCTCCAATGTGTTGACCAGGTTCGAATCGCTCCATTTCTTCAACAACACTTTTCTACATCAATACCACTTCAACGATTGCTACGTCCCAGATTGTCAAACAGTACGGAAAAGCACAGTGGGAGGTAAGCGAATGGAGGTTGCCGGCTGGGACGCAAACTCTAAGGTTTTGCGCACCGTAACCGGAGATCAGCGGCAATATAACCCATGCTAGGTCGCGGGCTCTTTTCCAGCACCCTGAGAAGCGCTGTAATAGAAATCTCACGTTCAGCTGATGACTGATTACTGAAAATGCCGACACTAAGCATCACATATGACTATAGTCTAGCAACCGGCACTACGGCAATGCCCACTCCTGGACGTTAACCATTATGCATACCGTCATTTGTACACCTGTATAACATTCGCTCTTGGATACCAGCAAAACATCGTATGGACGCGCTTCTATTTCCAGATTCTGGTATCATCGTCAAAGATGACGATACCTACACTAGTGCTGTTCCGTCAGCATCAGCATGGACTAAGCTAGCACGTCCATGCTGCTGTGCCAATTCAATCCCTCTGTTCTTCAGACGATCATGCTCAACCTCCCTAGCGTACTTGCTCTTGGCACGAATCTTTGGTCCTTCACGGTAAATCCAGTAGACCGGGATGATGACGAGAACAGAGAGTCCGAAGAGAAGCCATGTCGCGTTCTCGTTGCCGAGTTTGTGGTACATGGGTCCAGTGTAGAAGGAGCAGAGACCAGCAAGAACGTCTCGCGAGAAGCCATTGCCTCCGGTAGCCGATGCTGAGTACTTGCCCCCATACGCAGCAACCATGTAGTCGATGGTGGCATAGTAGATGGCCATGTTGGCACAGCCGATGAGAACTGCGAAGATAAGTGGGGCAATCCATGGAAGTGGAGGTCCTCGGACAGTGAGGGCAGAACCAAGGAGACCGACAGCAACCCCGAGAGCAACGTACTGCAGGAACCACAAGCGGCTTTCTGGACTCAACTCTTTGCCAGCCTTGCGCTTTTGAGTATCTCGACGGATAACAGGAAGGTATATAACCCATGCAAGCCAGTAGCCGATGAAGAGAGCAAATAAGGCAAGTCCAAGCTGGCTTGGTGTGAAGTTCCAGCCTCCCGGACCGAAGACGTATCCGTAGGATTCGAGGAAGCTGAAGATCAGGGCATCGCTAAAACCAGAGAGAAGCGACAGGAATAAGACAATTGGCTCGGTTACCAACATCTTGTAAGGTCGGCCCATCAGCGCAAGGGCGTCTCTCCACTGGAACTTCTCGTCCTCGGTAGGACCACGGATGGTGCAGGTGGGGTCTGCCTTACGCATTTTCTTTGCCTTTTTGTTGAGCATGACCGTGGACCGAGTCTCCGGAACGAAGAAGAAATGGATAGCCTGGACAGTAGCACCAAGAATGAGCTGGAGCCAGAAGTTCCATCGCCAGTCGAGGTACTGCTCAATTGAGCCACCACAAATGCCACCAATGACTACATTGTGGTTAGCAAGCACGTTTGAGGGGTTGCCGACTATTCTTACCAGAGCCGAGACAAGACCACAGAGAAGCCCAAAGCACAGCATATTGCTGTTCATTAGGATCGAACATATCCGCCACCATGCCAAGCGTGACCGAACCACCAGCAGAGCAAAGACCACCAAGGAGGCGAGCTGTGAGGACCATGCTCCAAGAGGTACTGGCGCCCGCTAGTATCTGCCATAGATTGACAGTACCAAGCGAAAGCTGCATAATGGGCCATCGCCCATATTCTTCCGAGTATGGTGCCCACAGCTCGCACCCAATGCCGTAGAGGATTAGAAACCAAGCCAGTCCCGCTCTGGCGTTGGTGAAGTGGTTTGTGCCAAGGTTGTAATGCTCGTTGAGCGGATCTATGGCATTGGAGTAGACGGCTGCGTTGTAGTCTGGTTGGTCATAGTTAGTATTACGGTTCGCAATTCGAAGCTAATTCGGCAGAAGGAGTGACTTACTCATGCTGGTCTGGCACAACGCAACGACCGTCAGGATCTGCCATTTCCTGAACGTGGAGAAATGGTACGCCGTATCTGCGAGGTTGGTGGCCTCGCCCAACCTGGTGGTGCCATCGCCAGTGGCTACACCTTCTTTTCGCCTCAAAGCGTTGGCAGATGAGTCGCTGCCACGCTCAGACCTGGGCTGTCCGACTTGAGGGTTTTTGGCCTCTGAATTCTCCATTTTGTATGGGTTCTTTGCAAGTTAGCACGAGGCCCTGACGCAGATGGGTCCAGGATTGTGAGTAGGACTGAGGACTTACTGTAAGTTAGACTTGGAGACTACAATGCCTTTGGTGGGGTGGAGCGGAGATTTTAAATATACTTGTAAAACCTAATCTTTATTGATGCACGAGAAATGACATAGAGATTGGTTATGCAGGAACCACAACCAAACTTTGTCATGCCAATCAAGCCACCTACATCGCTCACCAAGCCGATGAAGCTCGAACGAATGATATCTTCAGTTTTGAATCAGCATTCACCCAGCCTCTGTGAATCACATATGGTCCAGCTAACGCGACTCAAAGCACTCATGCTATTGCGCATTCGTGAGGACATCCAATTTTCACGCAGAAAACGTTCGCAGAGCAGGACCATTGAATATGGCCCCAAACCTCATAGTAGATTCTTCTGGTAGCGATGACGACCAATTCAGCTACCACAACGGCCACCAGCAACGGTCCGCACAGGAACCAAAGGATGCATACGCAAAACCCCGCACATCCGTGGAACGCACATCCCTCTTTGGCCAGAACCATGCTACTTCCGTAATCTATGCACGTCCACAGGCCCATGCTGATCTCGCTGGCGTCAAGTGACTTGCTCGTTTTGGAATCGCACCATTGACTGAACTGTAGATAGAGGATGCATTCTCAGTCTTGGGTAGCCGTAATCTGCATTCGAACATCTCCGCACTGCTTCATCCATGCATCATAGCAACCAATCCCGTGATCTTCACTTGCTTCGCCCAGTTTCGTTGATCAGCCAAGCCAAGCCTTTATTGAGAATCGGTTGTCTGAGCTTATGGATGCTTGCGGCACACTCAGGGTATGATTTCTTAGCGAGAGTTGTGCGCTTAGTGAAGAATGTTCAGATACCATAATTGGATTTCACATCTTGCAAGATTTTTGTCCACCCTGCGGTCCCTACCTTGGTCCACGTAGTCATCTTGGCCGTGCAGTACGCACTAGTGATATTATCGTCAAAAAATTCCTTCTGTATAGTCTCATGCCTTCTCTGGGGCATTTCGAATGCATCTGAGCTTATGTCTTGCTTTACACGATCACTGCTGCATGCGCCAAAATGCTGTTGATGTTAGATACAGGCAGACACATCAGTATGCAGCTGTTCAATTGTAGGGCACTGAGCAGCTGATGATATCATTCATACTGACTTCAGATTGGAGGTTTGGTACAGATGAGTTGGAGATATGAATCAAAGCGGCAGTTGTTCCTGACGAAAGGCTAGAAATTTTATTGTTTTCATTCGGGATGTATGTGTAGAAACTCAATCATTTGAATTTGGCCCTACATGAGACGTGAGTGGATCCGGATTCTCCAAAGCCTAACCAACATCCACAGTCCCACCATCGAGTTGTGTCCCATCAGCTGCGTACTGTCATAATCCCATGGATACCATAGTGGAGGTTCCTAAGCGTGCACTTGCCTAAACAAGAAGGCCTCTGTCGAGCGATATTTTCCAAACGATAGAAGAGATGTGTGGGTTCTATATGCACCTGAGAACGCACAGATCCTGGGATAAAGCCTAGAATGATGGTTCGAAAGAGGGATGAGCTGTCCCATTAGCTTCTGTCTTGCTGTGTAGGGGTTTGAGTGATACATACCCGGCTTGGAGGCATGTCCAGTTTCGTCTTTGTCGTGATTTAACTGGTGTTGATTGTGCTGCTGGAGGTCTACTGGAACAGTTTTCGTGCCCGCCTCACAGTTCCTGTCGTACTTCTGCTCATCATCCCACGCGAGTTTGTGCATCGAGGTAGTTCTGGCAAGATGGCTTTCAAGCTCCTTCCCGCTCATTTGTTGGAGCTCTTTCCTTGTTGTACGTCTTTGCATGTCCATCTCGTCCTCCATCAGGCTGATGAGCTTGGCGTCGAGGTGGCGACGGTGCTGTTGGATCGACAAGTCGGAATCTTTGGGAATGAAACTCTCTAACAGCCTCTTCTGCACCTGAAGTTCCTGAACTGTATTAGTAACTGTAGAGATGTACACTTTATGAGCTTACATCTCCCACTTTAGGGGCTACGCCGTCAGCATGCGTTGGGCGCTGTGTTGGTGTGAAGCTGTAGTGAAGCGCGAGCAGCTTCGGATTCTCTGAACCTGCAGGTTTGCTGATTGGAGCGGCCTCTGCGGGTTCCAAATGGGCTGACTCTAAGTTCTTCTTGTTGAGGCTACCTGGCTGGCGCTGTGCGAGGCTAGTCTGGACGGCTGTCTGGCAAGAAGACTTGGTTTGCTTCCGGAGGTGAGGAGGTGTCGAAGTTGACGGTCTTGTAGCAGATTGTTTTTGTACTGGTAGAGGTCGACATGGGGATACAGGCTTGGGAGGTGACTCGCCAAGGAGATGCGCCAATGGACGAGCCCAAGCAGGTGTTGCAGCGTTCGTCGAAGACTCGGATTTCTGGCATGAAACACTCGTTGCAGGAGTGAGAGGGTACTGAAAAGATGCAGCCGGAGCTAGAGTTGCTTCCGTGGTGCTTTTGGGAGCTGGATGTGCTGTCTTGACCAACTGAGGAGCCTCGTGCTGAGTGGTAGTAATCGAGGAGTGCAAGCCGTCATTGATGGTAGAAACAAAAGCGCGAGGTGAGCCTGTAGCCCGTGGTGTAGGCAAACTCCACTTTCCCACTCCACCTGGGGTCGACACAGACGTGGTGGAAGAACTGACGCCACTGCTTGTCGCAGAGCAATCGTTGGCAAGGAGGAATCGCCTGTCGCGCTTGAGAGCCATTCTCTGCTTCTCGGTAAGTGGATCTCTGTTAAGGCGAGGATCAGGACGATATCCAGCCGAGGGAATCGAGTCTGGGTCAGGCTGCCAGCCGTCAGAGTCTGGCGTTGGCTCTGCAAAGGCGTCCCAAGAAAGCTCTGTTGCTTTCGCGGTTTGCCTCGATTAGCTTGTAGTCTCACAGTATGACCCGAAGTATAACTACATACCGGTGCTTCTCATGTAAGGCATAGTGACGGAGTTCTAATTTGTAGATGTGTGACTGCCGCGTTGAGAAGGCAAACGGCGGGGTTGTCGATTTGTGGACGGGTAAGGTGAAGGCGACTTCCTTCCAGACCTTGCTGAAAGAATGTTGCTAGTACATGCGTCATATCACAACTGCCAGCAGCAGAAAAGGCACATGTGAGTATGAGAATTTTGACAGAAACAACAGATAGCACAATTCCGTGCCGTCCCCATACAGCTTGCTTGTTGGCTGCCATTCACCTCATGAACCGCCGCCAAAATGTGCCTCAATGTAGTCATTCATTTCCCTTCAAACAGTGGATGCTGCATTCTTCCAGACACATCACATTGCTCTTCGGGGTTCAAACAAATTCGCACCGTCCTAGGTACAATGATGCCAACATGTGGCCGCCATGTTAGAGGAAAGACCACCGCTCGATCACTAAGTAGATCTGCGATGAGTCTTGGTTGTGCCTGCTCAGCGCGAGAACGCGTCCGAGATGGTTGTGGAGGTGCTAAAAGGATGATTCTTCAAGGATGGTCCGTCGGGCAGCCCGTTGGCGGGCATTGCCTAGCTCAGTAGCGTTCCGCGTCACCTAATTTCGAGGCCTCTACTGCGTATACTGCCAACACTACAACTCGGACTTTACACTCGCAATCGCATTGCGCGATTAGAGCGATGAGTGTTCCAGTGGTTATGCACCTTCACAAAAAGGGCCGGTCTCAATTAAAGATCGAAGGACTCAAAGTGAATGACCGGTGCGCTAGGCGGTATTCGTCGATTCCCCTGCACGTGGAAGCGCGTCACTCTGATTGTCGATCCCCAGACCACCTCACTCCATTTGGCATCTCGCTTACCATCTCGCGTTGTATCACCTCACCAAAGGCTTCAGCAATTCATTCGCGATCCGGATCGTGCATTGTCTGCGGGCAGCAATCACTTGTCGACGTTCATTGACGCAGAAGGCTGCAGCCAGTCTGCGCGGACTGTGGCCGATCTTCAGCTCCTCAGCCAACTCAACTGCACTTGAACGAATCTGATTCGTTCTTTCACTTCACTTGTCGATCAAAGGTACTTCAAGGGAGTCTTTCAGACTTACGTCTCCTTGCCCAATCGAGCAATCGCACTCTGCGCCTTTGCTTGCTGCGTTCTTACGACCCAACACCTTCCGCCGAATGCCGCAACTGTTTGTCCAGGCTGCCAGTTCTCACTCTCCACGTTATCGCCATCAGCATCCCCTAGAAGAGCTTGGGATTACTCAGGAACCATGACAAGGAAATTCACGTATTCAAGGAAGGACAAGTCGCGGCCACGCAACAACGAAGATACGACGCCAGATGACGAGGACAGCAGTCGCAAGCGAAGAAAAACCGATAGCCCAAGCGAGACCAGCAGTTTTGTTTCAGTGCCCACAATATCTTCAACGGCTTCCAGCATCCGAGCCAAAAGTTCTGCTATATTCAAAAAGACCTCCCAACTCTTCGGTGGACCTGTGTCTATACCCCAAGACGATGCAGACGTCGAAGTCACGCCAAAGTCACGCAAATCGTTATCAGGTATATTTGACAAAGCTTTACAAGGGCGTGCAGAGCCTCAAAAACTTAAACAACCCATCATCCATGGCAGTCGCGATGAATTCATTGGCACGATGCAAGTTAGGCAAAGGGAAGGACATAGCACACAGCCCAGCAGCAGCTACCTTCCAACACCGCCCTCCGAGGTGCAAAGACTTCGCAGCAACGGTACGGGCAGTAGCAGCAACTCGAGTGCACTTGGTGTGAGACCAAAATCAACCGAGGCGTCTACTACATACGACGGCTCTTCAGAAGCAGCAGAGTTGAGCAGAAAATACAGCAAAAGTAAGGCGCCAAAGCAGCCTTACATACCCAGGGCCTACACAGCGAAGACCACGCCACACTCTGGTAGAGATCTGTTCGGTGACCGGCTACCGCAAAAGTCAACAGAGCTTCAGTTGTGAGTTCACACCCGGTCTTGTTTCACTCGATCGATTAGCTAACTTATCAGATGGCGCGTGAACCAATCCAAGTCACTCTTTCTCCGTCTTCCAGAAAAAGTGCGTGCACAAATATACCGGTACGCCCTAGGGGGTAAAACCATCACTATTGGCTACGAAACCTACCGTACGGTCGAGAGCGTTTCTGGGACCGATAGGGTCGTCCCTGTGTTCAGATACTGCTGCGCTGTCTACAGCCAGCGCGACGTCAACCCGTTCAAGAAGCAACTGCCTTACATCAACGTTTCGTACGGCTTTACCCTGCTTAACAACATCTGCCGGCAACTATATAACGAAACAGCGACACTGCCTTACACGCTGAACACTCTCGCATTTTCGACACACAATACCATGTTAAATTTTCTCTTCCTGGAACAGCGATTGTCACGTGAACAGCGCGACGCAATTACCTCGGTCACGCTACAAGACGCGCTGCCAATGGCGAATCTGCTTACTTTCATGCGAAATCTGCAGAAAGTGGTGCTTACCGACGACATGCCAGGGAATTTGAAGGGCACCTACAAGGTCACTCGCGTCAAAGGCAAGGCACCGAAGCTGCTGAATACTAAGCATGTCTGGGGAGGATAAGATTGGATGTGTTCAACATATCATCTCTGCATATGAATAGGCGTCTGGGGCCTCGGCATCGGCATTAGGATATTTCAAACGAAACGACATGATAAAAGAGCATGGCGCTGGTTACATACATGGGATGTGTTTTGCTTATGCTTTTCTCGGACGTTAGTCACAGTTGTAGCAGCGCTATAGCAGCTCTTAGAGGCACTTGGTGGGACCGAAAAGCTTTTGGAAGAGTGGGTGTGATAACACCTACATGCATCGGGACACCATTCCGCGGCCTCAAGTCTTATATTGATAGCCTCGTGACATGAGCCTCTGCGGGCGTTTGACAGATTCATGTGTCGTGAGGATTCATCTCGACATGCTTACCTCAAACTCTTTTCTTTACCCCTTGCACTCTCTTGTTCCCGAGTGATCTTGTGTCATGTATGATGACGCCAAGTAAGCCAGCATTTACCACAAAGAAAACGATGCTAGAAAGCCACAACCCTGGCACAAATGTTGAGCGACCGTTAAATTCCAGCTGAAAGCCTTGCTGCAGCCATGCGCCCTGACCAACAATCCACGCTGCGAGCGCAGCAAGACCAACACCACGGGATCGGAGGAGGACCGAGTCAGGGAGGTAGTACGGTAGGAACATCATGTACCACAGAAAGTACTGTAAGCAAGTCAGTATACTTCTGGCACGTTCAAATGGACTAGGAACTTACTTGACTCGTGCACACTTTGTTGAATGTAACAAACGCAAATGTCTGCGTTAGCATCGTCGACGGGAGATCTTTCTTGGCCAGTGCCAAGGGGATCAGAATGGCGCTCAGTAGAAGCTGAGGCAGAAAGGCAAGGCGCTCGAGTTCGAAGGTCGACTGGCTACCTCCTGGCGATGAGTTGAGGTAGAGGAGAGTATTGTACGGCGAGAAGTTGTGGCGGTGGTCGATTCGAGCGAGGTGGTAGAAGTAGCTGTGCTCCAAGAATGGCCAACCATATGCTTGATACATGGCAGCGTTCAAGAATGCGAATGTGATGATGCTGGCAACGGCGAGTGTGATACGCTGTGGAGTGATGAATGCGAGAATTCGGCCGAGAGTAGATGTCTGTGTCTTGCTCTTTGAAAGCCTCTCTTTATTGACTTTCGTATCGTCGAGCCACCACACAATCGACGCAGCGTAGATGAACGGATAGATCTTGAAATGCACAGCGAAACCTAGCAGCATCCCTGCAAGCGTCACTTTCTTCGCCAACACCGCCCAGAGTAGTGCCGTTACAAACACACCCAGTAGCCCTTCCGAGCTTCCTCTGGTGCTGATTGTTGCGACCATTGGATTCAGCAGCCAAATGCTGGCGAACCTGAGTGCTCTCTCTTTCTCCAGACCACGGTACTCCCGCAAGATCCGGTACATCATCCAGCCTGCAACAATATCGCCAAGAGCGAAGAGAGCTTTACCGGAGGAAAACCAGGAGATACCGGGCCAGGTCGTGGGATAGATGAGCCAGGCAAGGAGAGGTGTGTATCTATACGTGTCGCGAGCATAAGGAGATTGCCCCCGAGAGATGAACCGAGCTGCATCAGTGAAGACGAAGTAGTCGATATCCGTGTACTTCATGGGCGAATTTGCATCTTGCCATAGTCCGTAAAGCAGAAATGCGACACGAAGGAGTGTAGCGGCGGTGAATACCAATGGCGCATTGCGAAAGAAAGCTTCAAGAGCCATCAGGAGTGGCTCGATGTTGCCAACACCCGCAAGAGCAGCCAAACAATGCTAAAGACAATTGGGGTAACAGTCAGAACGCTGATGCTTGGATGTGTTCACAGGGGTCAAGTCTCAATCCCAATCGCAAGGCCAGCTAGCAGCCGACATACACTAATCCGGTTCCAGCTAGTTCCCACGTGCTATCGCGCCTGCACCGTTTGCCCTTCGTCATTGCTAAAGTTTAGTCAACGTCAACAATCTCCAAGCCAATGAACCAAAACAAACGCAAAAGAGACGAGAACATGGCGGATGCAGGCAAGCCCGAGCAGCCGACTGGCCCATTCATTGCCATGTTCGAGGGCTTCCGAAAAGAGCTGGACGAGCATCACGATCGACGCGAGAGGATCATCAAGGCGTCAAGAGACATTACCGCGTCGAGCAAGAAGATGTAGCACTCCCTTGGACCTCATACAGCTTGCATACCGCTAACTGTGCCGCAGTATCTTCACCCTTCAAAGGTCTACCTCACCATTGAAACTCTCCCCGATCACCTGAGCCTAACATGAACCAGAGTGCGAAACATAGGCCAACCAGTGCCACCCTTTGTCAACAAATCAAACGCACAGTACTGGGAAACAATCCAAAAGCAGTACTCCAGCATCGCCTCGGACCTGCAGTCCCTCAACGCACACCGCTACGCGCACAACATCACGGGCGGCAACCAAGAATTCATCGAAGCACTAACCTTCCACCAATACCTGGAGACGCAAACGCTGATCTCGTATGACGACGCAAAAGCCAGAATCGCCGCCATGAGCAAAGGCGAGGCCAAAGAAGGAGCCGTGCAAGACGACGCCACTGCTGCCGTTCCCTTGAGCCCCGAGGACTACATCCTGGGCATCTGCGACATGACAGGTGAGCTGATGCGCTTCAGCGTGACCTCCATGGCCACAAACGGAAAGCTGCCCGCGGGCCGCGCAAAAGCCACACCGATCTCCAAGTCGCCAGCTGCAGAAGCAGACAAGATGGACATTGACTCTTCAGTACCTGTAGCAGGCGAGTCTCAGCCGCCGAGGACGGTGCTGGACGACTTGCGCACCATCAGGTTGCAGCTCGAGATGTTCGAGGCGCCGGGCGGGCCGAAGTGGGTTAGCGAGCTGGAGACGAAGAAAATGCCCGTCATGCGCGAGTGCGTTGATAAAGTGGAGAAGGCGCTGTACGGACTTACGGTGCGGGGGTCGGAGAGGCCGAAGGGTTGGATGCCGGATATGAGTAGTGATCGCAGGGCGGAGGTGGAGAGTTACTAGGGGCGGGACTGGTGTCGACAAGAGTCTGCCGGTGTCACGCCACATTCTGAATAGATTACACTTTCGTGTGTCTGTATAGTGCTGTGAAGGCTTTCCGGATGGTGTACAGACCCGACCAGGACATGGCAACTGTACGAAACTGGCGCGTGTCATAAGCTTGGAGACGTTTACAACGACAACAACGATCAGATGCACGAGGATATTAACGCCCAGAGGCATTTTAGTGATTCATGTACATAAAGGCTAACAAGTTAACGCTATCATAGTCCGTAAGAACATAACTTCGTCCGATCCTCCCCATCCGTTCAGCCCTCTTGTTGGTATCCATCGTTCTTCATCTTGCACAACACATCCTTATATCCTAGGCACCACTCAGTGCACTATGTCCAACTACAATTGCGCCCACGGTTGTCAAGCTAGACCGAGCTCCTACGGACAAGCCTGGAGGCATCAAATCTGCTGACAGTCGAGGATATCCATCCTGGTGGCAGCGCTGCCGTGAGATGCGTTTAGTGGGTCTCGTCACGGATAAGAGCAACGATCATGCTGTAGAGGTAGAAGAAGAACATCAGCAGGTGGAAACCGAGCTTGATGAACGATTCCTGGTAGTTATTAGCCAGCCGAATACCATTCACATCTCTGTGTATGCGCCTGCATCGCTCGAAGCTTACCTTCTTATGGACGTTCAGCTTCCTGAAAATCTCTGTCGCGTCGAGAAGGTGGTTCTTCTCAAAGATCCTGTCATCTGTCAACACACATGTCTTCCTACGTTCAGTCCAAGGAAGGACGTACTTCTTGCCGTTCCATGCCAGGAGGGGCAGGTTGAGGATGAGCGCGAGCCAGTATCCGTTGATGAGGAACAAGAAGGTCAGGAAGGCGTGAACGGCGGCCTCGGGGATGATGTAGGTGTTCAGGCGATTGCAGAGGTCGATGGGGTTGATGTAGTCACTGGCGCAAAATCAGCATGTGCTTCCGTCTGGAGACGCCTCAGGCGTAGCTTGAGCCATGCCTGGCATCGTGTCGTGAGAGTGGGCGCGTGGCACTAACCATTCCAGATCGCTGTACATGATGGTGAAGAAGACTTGTAGGAACAGGTTGACGGCGTTTATCAACACCGCCAGTAGGTACAACCATGCTTCGCCAGTCATTGTGAGGGCTTCGTGTGCAGCGTAGCACAGGGGACGGGAGGGTGAGGTTCGACGGGAGCTGGAGGCGCAGCTTGTGTGTTCCGCAGCGTAGCGAGAGCAGGTGAAGTGTGTGGTTGTGGAGCGGATGCGGTCGTGTGTTTGCAGGCTATCTGAGCTGGGCGGGCTAGACGCGGAAAGCTAGCTCGTGCGCGGCGGGGCGTGGGAAAGCTGGAGGTCTTAATGACGTAGCACGCAACAACAGCAATTAGAGGGCACGGGTGTAACAACGTGCAGAGCGTCTTGTGGAACAAAAGTCAAGCTGTCAGCAGGCAGGCAGCGGTATTCTTCGGATGACGTTTGTAGAGACAGATGCTTCCTGCCATGCCCTGGTTGAGGTCAAGGCGTGCTCGCTTAGCTGTGCGTCTCTAGCGGCGAAACCAACACCGAATAAGGCGCAAGGCTCCTGTGAAAGTCACGATGCTGCTGGAGTTGCTGTGTATTGCGATGTGTATTGCGACAAGTCAGTGGACTCAGAAACAGAGCGTGAGAATGGGAGAACGATGTCCAGCTAAAGGTGACAACGTGCACCAGATGTAAGAGATGTATGAAGGCAGCAAGAACTGTGTTCATACCGATCGCTGCCACCCTCGACTATGGTACTGCGACGCCCTTTCCCTGGTTTCGACCTGGGTCAGACCTTGCCTCGTGCTTGGAATAGAGTTGTCGAACTCGTGGCTTCAAGGAAAAACCGCCTGCCTCTGGTCAACCGTCACCAATCACGGCATGTCCGCCTTGGCCCTCCTCCAATAGCCATTACGAAGCCACAGTGTCCTCACACTGGCATCTGTCGAGCGACACTTGAGGTCGCTTTATGTACTTTTCCCCGTTATGCAGATCGTTCGAAGCAGAATCATGTCGCCGCAGCTGCCTCACCGTTCACTGGCGCAACCCTGGGGACTGGGCCACCAGGTGAGTTCGGGAGCCTTGCAGTCAGGATCTCGACGCCATCTTCAGTGACGAGTAGAGTGTGTTCTGTTGAGCTGTTAGCGAGCGTCTGTCAGGAGTTTGAAGAACCAACTTACCAAACTGAGCAGTCAAGGAGCCGTCCACGGTGGCACTGGTCCAGTCATCTGGCCATGTCTTGTCTCGGTAAGACCCAATACTAATCATAGGTTCAATGGTGAAGCACATTCCAGGCTTTGCTTGACCGATGGCTTTGTTCTTTGCGTAGTGGGGGACATTGGGGGCGCAGTGGAAGAGCTGGTTGATACCGTGACCACAGTATGTCCTGATGACACCGCATTTCTGGCTCTTGGCGTGCTTCTCGATAACGTTGCCGTACTCGCGGAAGAGTGTTCCCGGCTTGACGAGCTCGATAGCCTGGTCTAAGCATTCTCGTGCTGTTTCTGTAACGCGCACTGCGTCTGGGTTCGCCAGAGCCTTGTCGCCAATGTAGTACGTCTCATTCAGATCGCCGTGGAAACCACCGTGATACAGAGTGACATCGATGTTCAGGATATCGCCGTCCTTGAGAACTCGCTGATCTGGGATGCCGTGGCAAATGACCTCGTTAACCGATGTGCATACTGACTTGGGAAAGTGACAGTAATTGAGGGGGGACGGGTATGACTATGCATCGTTAGCTGAGATCGTTGAGTCCAGAAGAGTAGGCCTATCTTACGTCACGCTCCATGCAAGCGTTGTGGACGATCTCATCAATGTAGTCGGTGGTCACACCAGGCTTCGCCGCCGCCGCCGCAATGTCTAGAACCTCACGCGCCAAACGGCATACCTTGCGCATACCATCTTGCTCCTCCTTTGTAAGAATGGTGAGCTTGTTCCTGTTTACAAAGATCTGTTCCGAGCGAGGAATGCCGTCCTTCGAGTAGTCTGGGTGCTTGACGCCCTTCTTGACTTCGCGCTTCGGCGACAGCGGATATACGGGTCGGAGACTTCCAGTGTAAGGGAATGTGGGGAAAGGGTTGAAGTGCCCGGTCGCTGGATCCGGTTTAGAAACTACTTTCGGCGTGAAGATGTTGGAGAGAATACCGTTTTGCGACTTGTGCTGTTTCTTGTGCTCGGCCTGTGGTCATGTCAGTCTTCGCTCGGAACATCAAACTATGTCAGCGCATACCCAGTTGCGCTTGAAGCAGTCTTGCGAACAGAAATAGCTCTCCTTGCCCAGCTTCTGGCAGTTCGGGCATTGCAGCGAGCCAGCATCGTTCTCGCAGTCTGTGCCGGCGCACTTGCGCGGGGCGTCAGCGGCCATGGTGTGGAATGTGTATTTCGAGTAGCTAAGAGTCCCCAATAAAAGCTTAGAGATTATGACAACAGTTCAAGGTGGGAGACGGTTATATAGCGCTCCTAGTAGCTCGAATACGAACTCCGTTCTGCGTCAACGGAAATCGGATACTAGGTTTCGTTTTCTCGGCAACATGAAAGCCAGGGTCCGGCCAGCCCTGCAGAGACGATCGTTCGATGCTGACTAACTAGCTCATTGGAAATGCTCTTACCTGTTGCAGCATGTCTTGTATCATCTCTACCCTGCTCACTTTGCCGCCAAATTTTCCTGTTCCTTTCTTTGTATCTGACTGTATATAATTGTACAATTGCAACTTGGACTAGCATACATACGGCATCTTTGCTGTGAAATCCAGAGCTCTTACAATTTACATTACGCTCACTGCACTATTCGCCTACCCGCCCATCCGGCTGAGTAAAGACTCACACGACCACGCCAAATTTCTTTTCTTTTTTCACAACAACCTTGAGACCGACCATGAAAACTGTCGTTGTCGGAGCGGGCCCAGTCGGCGCTCTCGCTGCTCTTTACGCTGCTGTTCGAGGCCACGATGTAGAAATCTACGAGCTGAGACCAGGTTAGTCTCAAACAATTTAACTTTTAGTAGTTGCCAATCTGACACATGTGAAGATATCCGTGATCCATCGACAGCACCACTGAACACCAAGTCCATCAACTTGGCTCTTTCTGAGCGCGGCATCAACTCCCTGCGGCAAACTGGGCTGTCAGACCTTGCAGATGCAGTACTTGCTGACACCGTGCCTATGCATGGCCGTATGATTCACGTCAGAAAGCTCGGAGAGTATGTGCGCGAGGCACAGCAATACGATGCGCACGGCCGCGTAAGTCTTTATGTCGAAAATGATCGCCTCCCTAGCTGAGCATGAGCAGGACCTGTTAGCCATGGATCGAACACAACTGAACAGAGCTTTGATCGACCACCTGGAAGCAATGCCAAATGTCAAGTTCTATTTCAAGCACAAGATGATCGGTGTAGACTTCAAGAAGAAGTCTGCCTGGTTCGAGAATCGTTCGGACAAGACAGATCTACTGACACAAGGTCCCGAGTTCAAATTGACTTTCGATCTTTTAATTGGCGCTGATGGAGCGCATTCCGCCGTGCGGAACCATTTGATGAAAGTCGTCCCCATGACTTACCAGCAGGAGTACATTGACAAGCTCTGGTGTCAGTTCGGCGTCCCAGCATCACCAAAAGGAGACTTCAGGTTACCACCGAACTATCTCCACATCTGGCCAGCAGACGAATCTATGTTTATTGCAATTCCGAACACAGATAAAACCTTCACATCGACGCTGTTCATGTCAAAAGAAGGCTTCGAAGAGCTTGAAGCATCTGGAAAGGTGGTCGAGTACTTCAGCAAGAACTTTCCAGCAGTGGTGCCAGACCTGATCACCGAAGACGACCTGAAAAAGCAGTTCACCAACAACGAACACCTACCACTGATCTCGATCAAATGCACGCCATACCACTATGGCTCCGCCGGAGTCATCGTCGGAGATGCCGCCCACGCCATGGTACCCTTCTACGGCCAGGGTATGAACGCCGGACTAGAGGACGTTCGCGTGCTCTTCGAGTTCCTCGATAAGTACCCAGACGACCGCACACGAGCACTGAACGAATACACCAAACAACGCACACCAGACGCGCAGACCATCAACGACCTCGCGCTCGGCAACTACCGCGAAATGGCATCGGATGTCAAGAAACCATTGTACCTGCTGCGCAAGTGGGTCGAGGAGACACTGTACGTTCACCTCCCGAGCTTGGGGTGGGCGACGCAGTACTCGCGCGTCACGTTCAGCAATATGAGGTATTCAGAGGTCTACCAAGCGTCGCAGAGGCAAGCGCGGATATTGAACGGTGTTGTGGGACTCGCGCTCGCGACGGTACTTGGATCTGCGTTCCTGTTTGCTGGGAATGGCGGGCTGCAGAAGGCGAAGATGGGGATATTGCGCGGAGTTTGCTTGGCTGCACAGGGGGCGCAGAGGGTGATTCAGGGCTGAAAAGATGGCTCAGACAGACGCAAGATAACAATTTGTAGTATACACAAAAGCTTTCAACGTCAGAGAACGAAGCCATGCATATAAACATTACCGCATAATCTCAAAAGCACAAATTAAACCAACAATCTAGTACCATAATCCTCCCCTACTCCGCCTCACCCCTCAACAGCCTCGCAAACGCCCCACCCTTCTTCCTCTTCAACTCAGCATACCCGCCTTCCTCAACCGCCTTGCCCTTATCCAGCATAACAACATGGTCCGCAATGCTCATCATCTCCCTCGCATGTGTGATGATGATGACCGTCATCTGCCTTCTCTTCGCCTTCCCCTTGCTCCCCTTGCCCCTCGCGCGCAGCCACCCGGGGCTTCCTCCCTCCCACTTCTCGCCGTCCCAGACGCCCGCAGTCCCCGACTCAAGGCTCAACGTCGGGTTCTTGAGCGAAGCCAGCGTTTCGTCGTGGTCGTCGGTGCAGACGAGGCGCTTGATAGTGTCGCGGATTGTGTTTGCGGCCACGACGTCCAATGCGCTCGTTGCTTCGTCTAGGATCAGAACGTCTGGGTTCCGGACTAGTGCGCGTGCGATGGCGAGCCTCTGTGCCTGGCCACCGCTCAGGACTGTGCCGCCGTCACCGATGAGGGTCTGGTACCCGTTAGGGAGGCTGTCGATGAACTCGCTGACGCCTGCTGCGTCAGCTGCGGCGCGGGTGCTCTCCATGCTTGACTCTGGGCATGAGGGGGAGAGCGCGTATGCGATATTCTGCGCGATGGTGCCGGAGAATAGAATCGGTGTTTGGCTGACGAGGGCCATGTGTGAGCGTAACGAGCCCGTGTGCAGGGTTCTGATGTTTTGGCCTGAGATGGTGAGGTCCCGACCTTCGGAGGCAAGGAAGGTGTTGGTATTTCGGTTCGTTGGGTAAAGCTTGAGTAGGAGAGCAGCGACTGTGGATTTTCCTGACCCTGACGATCCAATAATAGCGGTGCAGGAACCACGGGGGATAGAAAAGGATATATTGTGCAGGACCTGGTCGCAGCGGGTCGGGTATGCAAAGCATACATCTTCGAAAATTATGTCATCGATAGAGTCAATTTTGACTTTCCCTAAATCCTCGTGGGAGGTAAAAGGAAGGCGGGCAAGGCGTAGAAGGCGTGCGCCAGCCTCGCGCGAGATGTTGACTTGTGTCATGTATTGAGACATCTGGCTGATGTGGTTGATGGAGAGCATGATAATCATGAATGTCTCCGTGATAGAGAGTACTGTTTGTTCCTTCCGGGAGATCAACCATGCACCAAACCAGAAGAGAGCAATGGTTACAAAGAGGACTGACGAGGAGAGGAGGCCGAATATCGACCCGGAGTAAATCGCGCGCTTCACGCCGATGTTGACAGCGTTGATTGCTGCTGCTTCGTATTTCTTATGGAAATGTCCCTCCAGGGCCAAACAGCGTACTGTGCGAATGTTGACAAAGGTCTCGTGAAGGATCTGACCCACGCGATCGGCAGCCTCATTCGCAAGATTCTCCCAGTGGCTACTGATTGTATTGTATGCCCTGGTGATGGCATACAGAACAGGACCGGATGAAAGAGCGACTAGCGTCAGTTTCCAGGAGATGGCTAGACTCCAGATAACGGAGATGATCATCATGAGGAACATGGCGAGGAAGATGCCGGTGAAACGTCCAGGTAGATTTCGAGCTTCTTCAGCAAAATGGTCCAAAGTCTCGGCCAGGCGCGCTATACTATTCTCCTCTTTGTCGAAGAACTCGCGAGGTTGTGCGAGAATGCGCTTCATGGCTTCAGTCTTCAGCGCCTGCGTCCACGATTGTGCGACACTGTCGTATAGATAGAACATGAAGTAACTGGCAAGACCGTCTGTAACGGCAATGCCCAGAATGGTAAGAACGTACTTTATCGCCTCGTTTTTCGTATCCTCTGAGACGTAAAACGTGCCCAGAAGCTGTGAGAATACCCAAGAAAACATCGGAGTAGCAACTGCGTGCACAAGCGTTGCGAGCAAGGCAGCAATGAGAGCGACTCGTGACCTCCAGTCAATGGCAGGCCACACGGTTCCCAAGATTTGCATTATCGGCAATGAGTCACCAGGGAGCTTTGGTTCCTCGGTGATAGTCTCACGGGTAAACTTGGACCGGAACTTCTTTCGCCGTGAACGCTTTACTGGGAGAGGCAGTTGTGATGTGCGATCCGTAACGATAGACAGTCGTTTCGGGTAAGCAAATTGCCTTGATACAGGTCGTGATGATAATCGGGAAACAGGCCGTGAGCCGAAATCCTTCTCTTTGAAAGAGCAAGCTCCTGAGAGACGATCGTTGAGTAGAGTTCTAGACGTGCGTGCTGTGTTGAACTGATTTGTGGCGAAGATGTCCGATACAGGAGACAACGCACTTGGTGACGGCTCAAATTCAGAAGCTCTGTCAGGGTTGGAAACGTCGTTCTCGTTGTGGTCGCCGCTCTCCTGATCAGCGACTTTTGTAGGTATGCTGTCCGTTCTGTTGGCGATAGTGTCGGACCGGACCAAGGAGTTTTCGTTCTGAAATGAAGATAGTACGGACTGTCCGAACAAGACTGCAGAGAGTGGCCATCTGGCTGGTGTAGGCATGGTCCAAGAATCGCGGTAGAGGGACATAAGCTCATCCGTTTGTGCATCATCATACTCGTCATTTGATGAGCACTCGCTATCATAATCCTCATCCTTCATTTCGTTTGACGCGATAAAAGAGTGGAAAACTCCGGGCTGTGCTTCCAAGTCCTTACGATAACCTTCCTGCAGGACTTCCGATTTGTCGAAGAGATAGACAAAGTCGTCTGGTTGAATCTGAGATACATCGTGCGTGATGATAATAGTGGTCTTGTCTTCGCGCCATTTGCGTATGGCTTGGAGGATTGTCGCTCGCGTAACATAATCGAGGGCACTGGTAGACTCGTCCAGGATCAGCACAGGTGTCTCACGTATCCTGGCCCGTGCCAACGCCATCCTCTGCTTCTGTCCTCCGCTCAAAGAACTGCCTTTTGCACCCAGCTGTGTCTCGAGATCAGCTGGAAAACTCTCCACAACTTGCTCCAGCATAGCAAAGCTGATAGCATTCTTGACGTCGTCTGTTGATGCGAACCCACTTCGATCGCCCAGCATGACGTTGTTACGAATTGTGTCGTCAAACAAGACGCTGTGTTGCTCTACCAGCGTAACGTTATGTCGCAGCCAGTGCACATCGAGCTCATTGAGCGACACATGGTCCAGCAGAATCTGTCCGGAAGACGGTTGGTAAAATCGGACGAGCAGCTGGCCCAAGGTGCTTTTGCCCGACCCACTTTTGCCAATGACGAAGGTGGTTTCTCCTGCCGGGAAGAACAATGTTGTGTCTCGAAGAGCAGTCTCGTCAGGTCGAGTAGGGTAAGAGAAGGTGACCTGAACCGTTAGCGTAAGCCATTGACTTCGGACACAGACTTGCTCTCCTAAACTCGATATCCCCTGGGCATCTTGAGGGTTCGAATTTTCCCTGCGATTCGTGCGGCTCGCCTTCTGCAGACATCTGCTCCATCAAGACGCGAAGTTTCGCGCCTGAGATTTTGCCTTTTTGCATGACAATGAATTGCGGCAGAAACCCTGTAATACCTCCTATAGCCAGCAGCGCTGCCCAGAATGTGGTGATAACACTACCGACATCGAGAGATCCGGATCTAACAAGGTGGGAACCATAGGCGAAACCTTGGACAAACACGGTCAGTGTGAAGAACTGTATCAGCCCAATCTGTATGGACCGCATGTTGGCCACACGCTTGTAAAGACTTCCTGCGAGAAACACGGCTTTCGAGAATGCCTGCAGCTCGTAGCGTTCGCCATTGAAGCATTTCACCGTTTCGATACTCTGTATAGCGTTGGTGATGTGCTTCAAAGCCCGCTGAAGCTGGTTTGCCTGGTCGTGCGATCGTGCGGATAGGTTTTTCGATAAATACGCTTCGGCGAGATAAATCAAAGGGACTGTACAGGTGATGACGAGGGTCAGATTCCACGAGTAGTAGAATGCTACGCCCAGAGCTCCAATTGCGGCAACGGCGCATTGAAGCCCCTCGCCTAATGGCGCAGAGACAGATAATTGCAGATCGCGAATGTGCCTGTATACATCAGCCATGTACTATTATCACAAGATCTTCCAAATTTTATCTTCTCACATCTGTATTGTAGGCAAGAACGCGGCAATGCCGCTCTCCCGCATGTCGAACCATGTTATGTCTTTTCGAATGAGCACGTCGAAGATTCTGGTTCGCGCACTCTTGGCTTGCAGTTCGCCAAAGAGGAGGAAAAGAAAGAAGAAGATGCTGTTGAGGGCCCAACTTGCTGCAGCAATTCCAGTCATGATCAAACAGAGCCGCGTGACCTCACTAAGCAACTCGTCGCCATTGACCTTTCCAGCTCCATAGTCAGAATATGCGCCGAAGACCAGACCGTATATGATGGAGAAAACAGGTAAGGTGGCTGCGGCGACAACCGCGCTTGCGAGGGCACTGATCAGCACCGCTATGTGACTGTTTGTAGTGAAGGCGAACAGCGCTTTCCATCCCATTTGCGAAGCATACTGTTGTTCCTCATCAGCTTGGGCAGGGATGGTGTGCTTTTGAGAGCGATCGGTTTCTGGCGTTGTAGCCATGTCGACGTGGAAAATTCGGAGCCGGAGAACGAATGAGTGTTGAGCTCAAGAACCGGAGTAAACAGCGGGCGCGAGATTCTGCAGAGACGATAGTAAGTGAAAGCAAGGAATCTCCCCGTACGTGCTAGTGAATGTTCTCCGCACGCACTGTCAGTACTTCGACGATCTTGGGGGACTGGCTGCACCTGTTGCTTTGTTTAGCCTTGCTATTGTTCCTGATCGTACACCACCAATCCCAGTGTCTGTTGTCCAGAGTCGCAGCAGCGTTCTCTCAACACCACACTGCACAAACACATCGAAAAAAGTATTGGGAAGCAATACAGACAGAAAATGTGGGACGCGATCATGGTTTGCGTTTATTCGTATAGTGTACTTCAGCGCAGATATGAAGGTCGTCCATGACTCATGTAGATCAGAGCTTCCACTCTACACCAAATACTACCAGTACCACTATCTAGTGTTGCTCGTTTGATCGATGGAAACGGGAAAAGGTATGGCGAATCGAGCCAGACGACGAACGCGATCGCGGTACACAGTCGTCTGTGGGTGGCGGCGGCTTGGAGCATACGACAAAATCGGTAAGCTATCACGGACAAGTCTCGATCCGCAGAGCGACAGTACAAGACGTCCTCATCCCTTCGTGTGGCGGAAAGTCAGACCAGGTTATGCCTAGACCCCTGGGGTCGTCTATTTGGCCTGGTGCGCTTGCTCGTAGACCCAGTCGTTCAAGCCCTGGCGGTTGCTGCGTCCGTCAGCTTTGCGTGCATGAACTCAAAAGCCAACTTACCGAGCAATCTCGACAGCGTAGAATTGCATGCGCACTGCGAAAATAGTGCCCTCCTGTGTGTAATCGGTCTTGGAGCTAGCACGCAGCATGGCGCCGAAGTTGAAGTCCTCCACCTTCTTGTCGTACACGTTGATGAAGTTACGCCATCGCTCCTTGCCAGCCTTGCTCTTCATCTCGTCTTCGTTTATTGTAGCCGATGCATCGAAGTCGGGGAACTCCTTCTGAAAGTGCTCGTAGATCTCGTCGTCGATCTTGGTGAGGCGCAGAGTCGAGCCCTTGACCTTTTCAAGAATGTTCCAGTATGTCTCCATGTGCTGGACAACTGTATCGTTCTTTTAGCAGAAGCCTCATTTCACTGCATGAGTTTGCGCACCCTTCACGGCGAACTGCTTCTCGATGTCCTCGAAGTTGTCGGCCTGCTCTGCGCTGAGCTGCGCACCAGGTGGTCCAAGAGACATTGTGAGTTATGGCAGATGTGTGCGATTGATGTTTGAGAACGCGGACGGAGTGTGACTGCTGTATAATAGCGTTGAACGTGTTGATGAAGCCGGTCGCAAAGTGGTTCAAATTTCGTGCCTTCCGTCATACCCCACCGCCGTAACTCAGGCAAGTGCGGGGCGACCAAACACCAAAATTATTCCACGCCGAGCTGTGGCTTTCGATCTGATAATTGCTTGCCAATGTCACCAACACTTCACGTGAGTCATCCCACCCGCCTCGGGAGACTTGGCTAATCTCACCAGCATGAGAGCACTCGTGTACCGGTGACCGCATTAGCCTCCTGCGGATCGCTTTTGATAGCCGCGGAGGGACCCTTCCTTCGATTCTACAACGCCAAGACTTCGCGATATGTCGCATCTCAGCGCGTCTTTGAAGCTCAGGCTGTCCATGGCATATCTGTCTACGCTGAAGAGCTCGACGGGGTGACGAAATTTGTTGTCTGGGGAGGACGTCTTGTTCGCGCCCTCAGAATCAACTCTGTGCCAGACGATCATGTCCACGAAGCTTTATCTTTGTGCCTCTCAAATGTTGCTAAAGCGTCTGACTGGATCCTCGATCTGGCACCTCAAATGAGCAGCCTAGACGATACAGAGGTTTACAGTCAAAGCACATACGCTGCTGTTACGGCGCACAATGCACTTCTCAGGCTTACAATAAACTACCAGCATGGATCGCCACTTTCCTCAAGGTAGGCAGCAGCCTCGTTCCTACACCACTCAACACGGTTTGTGACACCTAATCTTACTGACAAATCTGAAAGTTCATTAGTTCTGGATGTCTCTGAGCTCACGTCAAGCTCGCGTTCCATCTTGTACTCTGCCCATCTCCTGTGGCAATCTTCCAATTGCATACTCGTTGCCGCTGGCACGGCATTTGGCGAGATCATGTACTGGTCCTGGAGCAAGACGGCGCGTGGTGACGCGGTTTCTCAAATCCATCAAGTGTTTCTCGGCCATGAAGGCTCCATCTTCGACGTTCGCATCTCGAAAGAGCTACCACGTGGATGTTGTGGCACACTGAAGCGAGTCATTGCTTCCTGCAGCGATGATCGTACAATTCGTGTTTGGGACGTCTCGGACGTGGATGTCAATATCACCGACATAGATACCCTCGGTGAGAGCGATGCCGCGCAGAGGACACGGCATACCGGGTTTAGTGTCGCAGCTACTGACGCGCAGTCTGATGAGTCCAAGTGCCTTGCAATTGGGTGGGGTCATACCTCGCGGGTGTGGAAAGTACGTTTTCTAGACTCTTCGCCGTGCAACGGTACACTGTCCCTCCTCTCAGCCGGCGAGGATGCTACGTCGCGCACTTGGAACCTCGTGGTCAACACTAATAAAGGCGAGGCTCGCCCATTCTCGCTGCTGCAGACGGATTGCGCAGCTTATCACAATGGCAAGAACATGTGGTCCATGGCCGTATATCGTGCAGCTGCTGGTTCACTGCGCGTCGCCTGTGGTGCTGCCGACAGCAAACTTACAACTCATTCACTGATTAGCGCGGGCCAGCGCTCACAGAGACGTGGTACTGATGTAGCTGAGTATACCATGCAGGACCTGCTTCACATGGCGCAACCATCTTCAGTAGAGACAGATTCAAAGTCGACGGCCAAGCCTTCAAAGAAAGCCGACTCGATCAGAAGCTACTGTTTTCTGGACAACGAATCTTTCTTGCTGGTGACGAATTCTGGAAAAGTATGCATCGAGTCGTTCTTCACAAAACCTAGCTCTGGCTTGCAGGGTAGCGTCACGAAATCAACACTCGTGGACCAGGTTGATGAACTGTCTGGCTACTCAACATGTACCGGCGTACCTACTCGTGGTGTTGCTTTTGTTGCAGGCACACGGGGCGATATCTATATGTACTCCAAGCGCGACTCCGCCTGGACGAAGATCCACAAGGTCACCGGCAAGGTTGGCACGCTCTTTGTGAAAGACACGACATCTCTTGAAGGAAGAGAGCAGCTCGTACTTCTTGTCAACACGCTCGGGACCAGACCTGAATTACTGTACATGGACATGAGCAAGAGCTTGGTAGCTGGAGATATAAACCCCATTTACGTCAGCACATGTGATACCTTGACAGGTTCAACTATTACGAGCATGTCTATGGTAGAAGCCGGTTCTGAGGGTAGCTTCCTTTTCCTGGGTTTTCGTCGTGGATCTGTAGGGTTGTATGACATCTCGAAGAAAGGCTTACGCAACGTCACCTGCGATGCGAATGACCATCAAGCCGACGTCTACAGGATCATCGAGAAAGTTCACGGCGACGAATCCGTCAACGCGATGGAGTTTGTTGCTTCTCCTAAGAGCGCAACAATTGGGTATTTGTACTCAGTTGGACGCGATGGATGCCTCGCTGTGCATCTGATTGACATCGTCAAGAACAATGTCCAGCTCGTTCACCACCTGACCTTGGCCGTTGGGCCCTACATCGAAGACTTGTATTTCCAAGACGGTCACCTACTGGTGCATGGCTTCTCAAGCAAGAAGTGGGTTCTCTACGATGTTACCTCCGAGGAAGAGGTCATGGGTATCGAGACTGGAGGTGCGCATCGAAGCTGGGCGTTCCAGCGAAACTTGAATTCCTTCAGCTCACAAAACGGCGGTACTTTGGTGTGGACCAGAACTTCAAGTCTGCACATCTGCAGTCAGGAGGGCTCGAATCATGGCGTACTACGTTCCGGCGGCCACGGCCGTGAGATCAAGGCGGTAGCAGTATCTCCCCCACCAGATTCTTCGCAGTGTCGTATGAGACGCGGAAGTTTGATTGCCACTGGAGCTGAAGACACGGATATTAAGATCTTCCAGTACATCAACGGCGAGCCTGTGTGCCGCACAACGCTGCGCAAGCACACGACAGGCATTCAACACTTGCAATGGTCTGACGATGGCAGCTATCTATTTAGCAGCGCCGGATCTGAAGAGTTTTACATCTGGCGGGTTCGAGCGTTGCCGACTGTTGTGGACATCGGAGTGGTGTGTGAGTACGTTTACACACCAGAAAGCGAGTTCTCAGACCTACGAATCATGTCTTTCGACGTTAGTAGACGCGATAGCACTTACACTATCGCGATGGTGTTTTCCGACTCAAGTGTCAAGGTTCGTAGAACCTGGTTCACCTCATACGAACACTGCTAATGGTGTGATAGACATATCGATACGATCCAACAACCGCGCCGAAGTGGCAGCCCCTCGCGAAAAGCATCTACTTCACTTCCTGCCTGACACAATGCGCGTTCCTCTCGCCTACTAGCTTGTTGACGGCTGGTACAGACGGTCATGTGGTCCTCTGGCCCCTATTCTCTCAAGATGTCAAGTGGGAGCATCCCGTACGAATACACCAGAACGCATCAAAAACAATGTCCTCGCATGTCAACGGCTATGGCACAACACTCATTGTATCTGGCGGCGATGACGGTGCTTTGGCTTTCTTACTTGCTTACGCTACCCTGCCGGAGTCATCTTCATCACCACGAGGAGCCTACGCCTCGCCACCAGTGCTCGTGAATCGGGCGCATGGCTCGGCTGTCACGGCATGCACAATAGTTGCTATCCAGTCACACGTGTACGTCCTCACATCTGGTAACGATGAGTGGATCCGTCTGTGGGAGGTCATCAACGACGGTACTAGAGAGAAGGCCTCGAGCAAGACAGAGCATGAGAAGCTGAAGATCAGGCGGATGTGCAGGGTCAAGACCAGCGTTGCTGATGTTTCGAGCATGGCGGTACTGGATGACGATGGCGAGAGCGCAAGAGTGCTGGTGTGTGGTGTGGGGATGGAAGTCATCAGGGTGCATGCTGGGGAGAAGTTGGCAGAATAAGAGAAGTCTACTTGGATAATTGATACCCCGAATACAGGCCTTTTGTCGGTGTACTGAGGTTTGACCTTTTGAAACTGCAGACGTGGATTGGACTTTTGTGATTCCAACCTGTTCTCAGCTTTGGCATATACATACTAGTCCTACCAAAGTAAACCTGCCCCAATATCGACTTGCCGAAATACAGCTGACTTATCGACGTGCGTCTTTTGTGAGGCTGTCGGCCGGGTGTGTCCGCAATGTAGCGACCGGCTAAGCTCTTTTGAGACGGTTGACGGAGCAACGGGAGTGTTGTCAGCACCACGCACTGACAACAAAGCACGATCCACCGCCTTCTTGTCGTCCCATCCCAACCCACGCAGCGACATTCCCTCGCACCACAACACCAGCTGCGAGTATCGCACACACACATACACATCATGGTCGCCACACGTCGCGGAGCAAAGGCGTCCCCGGAGGCAGCGCCTGCCGCATCCACTCTGTCTGCGCCGCCCAAGCGCGGCAGGAAGAAGGCTGTCGTTGAAGACACCACTGAAGCTGTTCCCGTTGCCACAAAAGCTATCAAGACAACCGCAGCCACAACAAAACGCAAGGCGAAGGCCGAACCTACACCTGACCCAGAGCCCGTAGTAGAAGAGGCTCCTGCCGCGAAGAAGACGGCCACAAAGACACGCGCAACACGCGCCGCCAAGGCCGGGACACCAGAAGAGCCTGCGCCTGTGGCCCCTAAGAGGGCGACGCGTGGTCGCAAGGCCTCGACACCGATTGTGGAAGAGCCCGTGATCGAAGAGGCGGCCGAAGAGGACGAAGCAGCCATGCCACCGCCGCCTATCGTCATTCAGGTCGCGACGCGCGCGCGCAAGACGCCCGTGAAGAAGACACCGGCGAACAAGGCCGCCCAGCCTACTGTCGTTGTCGAAGAGACTATCGCGGAAGAGGAGGAGGAAGAGGAAGAAGAGGAGGCGCCCAAGACAGCAACACGCACACGCAGGGCAGCCGTTGAGGAGCCCGTCGAAGAAGAGGCCTCCAAGCCCACGTCGAGAGCACGTAAAGCACCCGTCAGGAAAGTACCCGCTGCAAAGGCTGCCTCTGTTGACCAAGCCCCTGCCGTGGAGAACACAATCGCCGCCGAGCCCATCAAGCCAGCATCGCGGGCGCGTAGAGCAGCAGCGCCCCTCGACAACGCGCCAGTCCTCGCACCCCCCAGCAGAGCGACACGTACCACACGCAACGCCGATCTACCACCTGCCTCGCCTCTCAAGGCGCCCGCTCGCAAGCCGACAAAAAAGAACACGCCAGCCAAACCTGCAAAAGCGGCTGCTGAGGAGCCTGCACACATCGAGGCACATATCGTCGAGGAAGCGGCGCCTGAACCTGAGCCCATTGAGGAGCCTTTTGCGCAGTATCCTGCCGTGCCTTCTACACCCGCGCACACGGTCGCTCCCCTGACCAACAGACGCGCCATGTTCGAGCTGCCACAGTATCCAAAGACGCCCGCACACATCGTCGCGCCTATCACATCGAAGGCCGCACTAGCAGAACTGCCTGGCTATCCCAAGACACCCGCTCACATCAGGGCTCCCATCTCCAACAAGGCCGCAATTGCTGAGATGCCGGGCTATCCCAAGACCCCAGTACACATCCACGCACCTGTTCCTGCCTCTCCTGACACCGATGTCTTGATGACGGAAATGCCCAACTACCCAAACACCCCTGCGCACATCCAGGCTCCTATCACAAATGGAGCAGCTCTCAACGAGCTACCAGACTACCCCAAGACTCCCGCACACATCAAAGCGCCCTTGAGCTCAAGGCAAGCACTCGCTGAGCTGCCAGACTACCCCAAGACACCTGCCCACGTCATCGCACAGTCCCGTTTGAGCGTTATCGAGGAGGTCTCCATGGAATCATCTGCAACTGCAAAGCACGCAGCTACGCCTGCCTTTGTCTTTGCTGCGCCTTGCACACCAGCCGCACAATGTTCGCCTGCACACATTGCGAAGAAGGAGAGCTTCACTCCTCACTCTGCAGCCCCTGTAGTTGTGTTCGAGCAGCCATGCACACCACGAGCGCAATCGTCGCCGGAGCACGTCGCTATCAAAGAGCACTTTACACCACACCTTGCTGTCGCAGTTGAGGAGGCCCCAGCCGCCCAAGTTGCAAGCCCACTAGCTAGAGCAGTCACCCCCGTTCGAGCCTCAACGCCTGAAATGGCACTCAAGACGCCTGCAGTCGTATTCGAGGCACCGCAGACACCAACAGCGCAATGCTCCCCGGCACATGTTGCCAAGAAGGAGACGTTCACTCCACACCTACCAGCCCCTACAGTTGTGTTTGAAGCACCCTGCACACCGCGGGCGCAGTCCTCCCCGGAACACATTGCCAAGAAGGAGACGTTCACTCCGCATCTACCAGCCCCTGCAGTCGTATTTGATGCGCCATGCACACCACGGGCGCAATCGTCCCCTGAACACGTAGCGAACAAAGAGAACTTCACTCCTCCGTCAGCAGCCCCAGTAACGCCTGTCCGAGCGGCAAGCGTAAACAGGAAAGCGCTCGGTGAGCTTCCTGACTACCCAACAACGCCAGCTTTGGCTATGGAGGCAGCCATCCAAGAAGAAATCAGGGCATCAGCGAAGAAGCAGACTCCTTCGCCCTCGCATTTCTCCACTCATGACACGTCTTTCGACGAGGCCAGTGAAGTTTCCGACCTCAGCATATCCGAGCTTGAGAACGAGAACACCCCCGCCGAGAAGCCTCAAATGCAATTCGCCCCGCTGCAGTTGAAGCCGTTGATATTGGCACCACCGACATCTGCAACACCCTTCTTCGCACCGCCAACTTTCACACCGTCTGTCTTTACACCTCGCGCGGTCGCCACATCGTTCTCCGCCCCAGCTCAGAGATCGCCTGCAAAGGCCGCTTCATTTGCGCCCAGCACCAATCTTTCAGCGGCCCTCGTGTCACCCATGAAGTCCTCCCTCCGCTCGCCTGTGAAGTCTTCTCTGCGATCACCCGAGAAGGCGGCTCTGAAGAGCCCAAAGAAGGCCGTGACCTGGGATGATTCCGAGGAGCCCTCCGTCCTCTTTGATGGCCCTCTCCAGGGGCTGACGTTCTATGTCGATGTCATCTCTGATAGCGGCAAGAACCAATCCTTCCTCTTCGAAACCCTGCTCACGGACCTCGGCGCCAAAGTCGTAAAACAGTGGACTTCCACGGGCATCACGCACGTCCTGTACAAGGACGGCAATCCCGACACTCTCCACAAGGTCGTCGCGAGCAAGGGAGCAATCAAGGCTGTGAACGTCAGTTGGGCGCTCGAATGTGAAGCCAACAAGAAGCGCGTCGAAGAAGGAAGATACCTCGTCAACCTCTCCGCTGCGCTCCCATCGAGCCCGAAACCCTCATCCATGGTCCCATGTACACCAGCCAAGACGCCCTCCAAGTACGCGCTCCCGCCCTCCTCAGGCGAGCGCAGCCAGCCCGCGACCCCAACCTCGTCGGAGTTCGACCGCTCGATCAACCTGGATGACAAGGAGAACTCGGAGCTTGGCATCTACTTCGAGCCTGATGGCAAGATGGCTGTGCGCACGCTACCGCAGAAGAAGTCCACCTTCCTCATGGGCAGGAGTCCGATCAAGACACCCAGCAAGCAGAGGATGATGACCTCCACACCCATGAGGCCGTTCAGCACGACCAAGAAGAGGAGTGCAGAGGTGTTTGCAGGAATCAGCATGGCGCCGCCGAAGAAGTTGAGGCTGTTCTAGATGCCCGTGATGCAGGTTTGTGTCTTTTTTTGGAGTTTGGATACAGGATTAGCATCGGCGGTGTTCTACAGGCGTTTCGTCCTGCCGGTAGATTACAAGTTCACTACTATCACTGCTCTTCCCGTTCAATCTCGCATCGCGGCTTGCGCGTCTCCATTGTGTCGAAGCACCTCGCGGTGCTCCCATGGACGATGCAAGACAGCCAGATGCAGGATCGCGTCGAAGGTGCTAATGGTGGTGCATCTTGAACTCTCGACAGAACTGTTTATTTGAATCTGGGGTTTGCTGTACATTCATCGGCCTGACACTCACTATCGTCCTATGGACTGGAGGGCATGGCGTTATATACTGCATAGCATTCATTGCATACTTACATACCTACCACACATCTATCTCTCCCTCTTTCTCCATCCTTCTCCCTCTCCCTCCCATACAACCTCGCCAACCGCCTCGCCAACCGCCTCGCCAACCGCCTCACCTCCTCACCTCCTCAGCCCACCCCCCGAGCGACTCTCCAACGCCTCAAACGCCTCAACCCCATATACCTTCCCCTCCTCATCCAAGCGCCCGCATATAAAATCCGCAAATGCAAACGCCGACCCCGTCCCCTCTACTTCCGCGCCGTGCATCGCCCCCGCAGACCCCGCCAGCGCCCACTGCGCGTCTTCGCGCCCTTGGGGCGTCGTCAGCGGAACGTGGAACTCCTAGGAGGTCGGTTAGTGAATCGTCATCTATACCACATGCCCTGGGCACTATCGACTACATCTCCCGTCCCGTCCCTACTCGCGGCACAAAACCCCTACATCACGAACCCCATACCAAGGGATCAGTGCCAGCGTACCTCAGCGCACAGCTTGATAAACGTCGCAGCATCGTGCGAGTTCCGCATCTCGGCTTTCAGCGGGGTGTGTTTCGCAAAGTGCGACACGTCGAGATTGGGGTTGAGGTGCAGCAGTAGCAGGACGAGGGCGTTGGCGACGCGGTCGCGTTGTGGTGATGAGGGTGGGTGGGACATGATGGGGTTCTCTGGTGTTGGGTTGTATGATGGATGGTGGAGGGATGGATGGGATGGATATAGATGAGGGCGTAAAGGCGCTTGTTTTCACAAGCGAGTGGAGTCGAGTCGCGAAGGTGTTGGGATTGGAGCTGTGGACATACGCTTATCATGTCGAATCGAGAGAGAGATGGCTTGGGAAAGTCACGGCATGCGTCACCATTGTCGCGGTCCCTGTGGCGGCGCCGATAAGCTGCGCCGTCTAGGATCGTGTGCTTGGCCGGCTGTGGGGAAATGACTGTGCTTGGGTCTTGTGGTAATGCTGTTGTTCCATGCCTGTTCGAGAAGGTCGACGGTGTTTGGCAAGCCACGCTTGGTGGCGATGGTATGGTGCCTCCGGAGTGTGTCCCGCATGGAGAAAGGTGAGGCTTTGCTGTAGTGTTGGCAGTATTGGCAGAGCTTCGTTCCATGACGTCAGGTTTCTCGCTGAAGTCAAGCACGCGACAACTGAGCAGTGTAGAGTAGGTACCGCAGGTACATGTCTCAATTTTGTAAGTGTATGCCGTTCTGTGCTAACTGCGGTCTACCATTGCTTCGTCTTTTTGAAGATGGGTATCTTCTCAAAGTTGTCCACGCTCCACTTTAGATTTCCCTTTTCGTCAATCCAGGCTCCCTCGTCACTGCACTTGAGTTCCTTCTTCTCGTTCTCTTGGATCTCCTTCTTACTGACACCCATATCATCTTTGGCCAGCCAGACGACGGGCGTCTGGCTTGTGTATGCGGGATTGAGGTATGCTTTGCGGATGTCTTCGTCGCTGTATTCTGGTATGTAGTCTTTGTCGAAATTGCCATCTTGAATCCATCGCTTCATTGCCGAATGACTTGCGAATATATGTGGCTCGCAGAAACGAGCCAGCGGACCAGTAACCTTGGGCGAGACACGCATCGTACTGCTAATGCGTTGGATGCGCGTCTCCTCGCGGTGGATAGCTTCAGATTGACCTTCCTCTGCGGAAGACAGCAGTGGTGCTTCTTCGTCATCCACGTCGGTGCTGCCGTCAAGAGCAAGGTCGGCTGGCAGGTACTGCTCGAGCGGTGCAAAGTAGCGGTTTGTAAGCACATTAAAGATGATGGTGGCGATGAACAGAATGCCGAGCAAGATCGTGGGTCCGAATGCACCTCGGAGGCTGAAGAGCCCGATCAGGCAGAGCTCGGCGATGTAGACCCCGGTAAGCATTTGCTGCAGTGCAAGAGTGTAACAGTGTCCCTTGGTGTCGATTTTGGGTTGTGCAGTAAAGAGCAGCATGTAGCGGTAACTGAGATAGAAGAGTACAAGACCTGCGGCCGCGAAACCAAGAACTAAGGGTGCAATGCAGGAGTACACAATTGCTAGGTACAGTGAGCGAGAATTTTTGTCCAAGACAAGACTGAGACTTACCGATGATGACGAAGTTGACATACTTGGGAAACAATTTACCCCATTGCATGCCTCTTAAGGTGATGTAGCTGTTATACTTCTGACGTGGCGTTTTATCGAAGAATCTGTCGTAGAATACGAATGACAGAACATCAGAGTAATTCAGCAGGTTATCGGAAGCGCTAGTGAGGCCTTGAACAACGAAGTAAGTAAGGTAAGAGTTAGACGCGCGAGGTAAGCGCTCTGCAAGCTGTTCAGGGATCTTGTTAGGGTTCTTCACAATCTGTGAAACGACCGTCGCAGCGCCAGAAGACAGAGAGGTTATCAGAAAGACCTGCAAGACTTGGAAGACGTAGTACCACTTCAAGACCTTCAACTCGGTAGATGTCTTGGTGGGTTCGCCAAAGGTAGTGAAGATATCTGTGTCAGTCAGTGAGGTCTTTAGCAACATGGACTAGCTATATACGTACATCTGAAGATCTTCGGCACGTACTTACTCAGCGCGCTGAGAAGCAGAGGCGGTACCAACCCAGTCAAAAGATTAATGACACTATCCGGCAAGTGGTTGAGGAAGCCGAGGAACTTGAAGTTCTCTGCTAGATACGTTACGTTCGACACTGCACCGACAAATGCGACTGGGATCGACCAGAAAATGATTAGGGCAATGACAAGTGCATGAGCGAGTATGCCCTGCGATATACGACGCGCAGGCTCCATGGTGAGGTTGTTCCAGAAAACCTCGCTGGGCAGGACTCCAATAAAACGAGGCGTCAGAGACAGTACGTCCGACGAAGCAACTTGTTGGTATGCTTTCTGGGCCGCAGACTGCGTACGGAACTGAACGAACACTGCAGCCGCACCGTGCTGGCTTGTAACGTTCTCGTTCGATTCTCGGGCCTTTTGAATTTCTTCCTCTTTTTCCAACAGCTGATCTCGAGCCCAATCGATACTGTCCACTTGCTTGCCCACGGGCTTTGTCGTTTTCAGTCTTTGCGTGGGTCTTAGCGACTGCTTGACACTATCGGGCAGGCTACCGTAGGTAATCCTCTGTCCGTGGTGTCTCTTTTGGCCCCTTCGTCCTTCTTCATTAGCTTTTTGTATCAGCGAGATTTCCGCAGACTCAAGCTCGTCTATCTTTGCGTCCCTCGAAGAGATGAGGCTCTGCAGCTTATCAGCCTTTGTCACGGGCCAGACTTTGACCGCATCGTCGCCGAAGAAACGGTGCATGTTGCTTTCGTCTAGGGCAGCAGTGGGCGCAGACAGAAATAGCACGGTGCGCGACGACAGCCTGTTCGCAATTGGCTTCGACAGGTTCCACGCTTGCCGAAGTCCAATGAGCCAGAGTCGCTCTCTTGCCACAGTAAACATCACAAAGCTGAAGAACACCCAGGCAATGACAGCGTGGGCGTAGAGGTACCTTTCTTCCGCGACGTTACCGATCGAAACTCGATCCAGCTCACTGCTGGTTCCTCCACCAGCAGCATTGATGGGCATCAGGATCGGCCACGTCAAACCGCAGCCTACCACACAAATGAAGATCATGGTCCGGAGAAATCGCAAGAAAAGGTACGAGTCGATGGACTGGTGGTAGAGGGTGAACTTGTCAGGCACCACCCTCATAGTATGTACCCAGTCCCAGTACGAACGACTCTGGCATGGCGTGTGGTCCTTTTTTGGTATCGTGCCAAGGTATGTCCGGGGGAAGTAGATTTTTGGGAATTTCGGCCTGACTATTACGAAAGCCGTTACAAACAGACTGGCTGTCACGAACGTTGGTACAAAAGCGGCGGCTACCGCTGAGAAAGAGGATGGACCGCTCGGCTACAGCGAGTACGTCAGTAAGGTCATTCCGTCCCGAGCTGGCTCGACTTGGGAATGCAACGGTGCACGCCCTCTTAGTCCGAGGTCTTTATCGCGGGTAGTGCTATTCAGAAAGGAACGTACCGATTTTCCACCATCGTCAGTGCCATTGCTGCCAGCTATGACGGTCTGGAAATCCATTTCAACGAAAAGGTCTCAAGACGTGTAGCTTGCAAATGGAATAATGTCGAAGCTACGTCATGCCCGTACAAAGCGAGGGGACGTATGGCGCGTGCGTGTAGAAGACGTGAAAGAGAGACTGAGCGCCAGACAAATATCGGTTGCACAATGTGATGTGCGTAGGGGTGCCTGGGGAGCTTAGTGTTGATGTATAGAGGAGTTCTTGGTTGGTGCCTGCTTGCGGGCCGCCACGATGACGTAGACTGGCCGTGCTACCGTGCACTGTCCAGAATCTAAACGCGAAACGCTCGCGCTTGCTGCTCAAAGAGCAACTGAACCTCACATGTATCAATCTAACAATGTTTCCTACACATAGCATATACATATTGCATGTCTGTATGCTGTCTGTACCATGGCTCTCATGAGCTACGTCGTAATTGAAACAAGGGACCACCACTTCTGAACTGGAACGAAGGCCGTTTGACGGTTTAAAGGGGAAATGCAAGACTGACTGTGATTGAGAAGGTATCGAGCAGAAAATACTCGATCTGTCTTCGGATCCTCAGATGTGCCGAATACTGCAGCGTAGCAATTCCCTGCAAAGCGTTAGCGCAGCCTTTCGTGCAGGCGGCCGCCAGCTGTCATCCCTCAGATCCGCCATCCCTCGCACATCAACTACTTATCATAGCTCCAGCTGCTTAGTCACTCGCAACGAGCAACGAATCTGGATTGATCTCGTCTCCAGCGGGAACTCAGGATACCATGGAAACAGTGGAGCAGATTTCGGAGCGGATAAAGCGGGAAAAGATGGCCGCTACCAGACGTCATTGGTTGGCTGCAATGGAGAAGCAAACTCAACCTTCCGCTCTTTCAACGACATCTCCAGGACTACCTTCCGGGGTCGTCCCTGCTCTTGGTAATTCTACCATCTGGAGACTACATCAGCTGAAGGACACATCTGAATGCATGAGCGTCAAGGATGCTTACAGAACGGCAAACTCGTTGCATTCCAGATTCGACGAAGTAAGAGACCCTGCAGATGCCACTTGGGGTGAACTGTGTTCTGCAAGAGAGCAACTTCAAGCATCACTCGACCGCGGGACACCGGTCGATAAGCTGCTAAATGCCAAGGCGGTCAGCACGCTTGCGAGTATGTACGAGCAGCTTGGAGACTACGACAAGGCGCAGTCTATGCTCTTGTCGTTATGTCCTTCCCTGCCTCTTACTCGATCCAAACTTGACGGACTTTGCACCAGGCACGAGATCGATGCTTTGCTGGACTATCTGCGGTTTTCTGCGGTAACAGGTAGAGATCTGGACCGAGCAGAGATGGCTGCAAGAATTCTTCCATGGGCGACGGTGGATATTCCAAATTCAGAAGAGTGCAGGCTCTCAGCTCTGTTCAGTCTGGTTCAAATACTGAACTGCAGAGGTGACCACGAAGACGCTTCTAAGCATTTGAGGATTTTCGAAGCAATATCGCCAGCGACGCCATACGATTCAGAGTTTATTCTACAGAAGGCGATGATTACCACGGGGCAAGGTTCTCAAGCCGAAGCACAGGCTCTGTTCGTGGACTCATTCGTTTTGAGCTCATTGATAGCTGGAGCCTGGCACTACCAGACCCTGGACATACTTTACCATTTCGGAAGAGCTCTTAAGATCTGGGGCCAACACCAAGCGGCTTTGAAGATCTTCACGGAATGTTGCCAAGGATTGTATTACACGCTTGGGCCTTTGCATCCTTGTTCAGTACGCGTACGTAGTGAGCTTGAACTCTGCGATGGTGCCAATGTTGTGATGCAAAGCCTGCATCAACTTGGCCATGCTCATTACAGCCCCCGAAGAAAATGGTCCGTAGCATACGAGCATAAGTTTCTCGTCACAGCGGTCGAGACATTGAAACCTCTGACAGGCATTGACTATCAACGGATCTCGAATATCCTGGAAGAGCTATTGAAAGAAGGGCGCCATAAAACCCGTGTTAAATTCAACGCTCAGCGATGTATTGCACGGTGTTCCCTTGAACAAGGCAAACCAGCAACAGCTTCTAGTTTACTCTTTCCCCTGTACCGCTCGATCGATGCAGTTAGCAGTGGCTTGGCTGGTGTTGAGACATACCGTGCAGTATTAGCATCCGATGAAGCAATTTGTTTCGCGGACGCCAAGGATGAATTCGCACGGCGACGTAGCAAATTGGTGTTTCTTGGGTTCAGAGACTTCCGGCGCTCGAGAAGCTACCAAGTCAAAGCGGTCCTTAGACGTTTGACTTCCTACCAACTTACACACTTCACTCGTGACGAAGTGTTTAGCGATCCGCCTTTAGTTACCGAAATAAGTCGAGAGAGTCTTGGTAGCGGGACGTATGCCACAGTCGACACTGTTCAAGTCGGCAAAACACTATACGCTCGCAAGTTGATCAATCTGTCACGTCAGCATCAGCATCAGAACCGGTTTCAAGAAGAGATCCAGAAAGAGGTCCAGATTATGAACGCCCTAGACCACCCTCACGTCGTTCGAGTGTTGCTGACTTACAGAGAGGCCAGGCGGTTTAGCATTATCATGCGCCCTCTGGCCGACTGCGACCTAGAGACATATCTTGCCAGCAAGATCTGTAGTACAACTCAGGAGCTTCATTTAATTTGGAAGTGGGTGGTCTGTCTCGTGAACACACTCGCCTTCATCCATTCAAAGGGCATACGGCACAAAGACATCAAACCGCGCAATATCCTCGTCAAAGGCGAAAAAGTCTACTTCACAGACTTTGGATCTGGCCATATGTTCGACGATGGAGGTAACAGCACCACAGATGGTATTGCGTACGGACACACCCGAGCATACTGCGCCCCAGAAGTCATCAAGAACGACAACAGAAATCGATCCTCGGATGTGTTCTCCCTAGGCTGCGTGCTCGTGGAGATGGCTGTTTGGGGTAGTGATGTCTCCATGTCTGATTACTTCAGTGGCATCAGAGCAGACAAGGACAACACAAAGACTGTTCAATACCATGATTCCATCAATCGCATCAGTGCCTGGTTCCAGAGTACGACCCAGCTGACGCAGCGAACGAAGGACATCTACTACCAAGCACTGGTGTACATGATCCGCAAAAAACCTGATACAAGGTGGACGGCAGTTCAAGCCAGTCGTGTTATTGGTCAGATTGTTCCTCCTGAATGCGTCAAGTGCGGTATCGATCTGTGGGTTTCGGATGCTGCCTGAACATATCAGATACAGTTTCAATGCTTGCGAGTCAACACAGGTGCAAAAACTCATGCCAAAAATTTATTCCAGTCAACTTTTACAAATTTGGCAAAGATGAGAAGGAAGAGTGTCTATATCCACGCTCCTACCCACAGAACTCGATTCTCCTGCGCGCTGAACCCATCAATGATTCCCTGGCGCCCATAATGTGGGTGACGACGCACAAGGCTCTTCGCAGTGGCAGAAGACCGGAAAATATTCCTCGTCAAGGTCCTCAGTGTGTTCAGCCTCAAGCTTTTCCCACTTAGTTCCTGGCATTCCCGATCCGCGCTCCGTGTCGTGGGGCAGTTCGATCCCGCCTTCATCGTCGGCGTAAAGGTCCTCGAGCTCGATCTCGGTAAACTTCTGAGCTTTGATTGCCTCCAGCCTGGCGGATGCAAATCGTTGCATCTCTTCCTCGTCGATGAGGTTCCTGACCGAAACGTTGTACGATGCTAGTGCCTTAGCGATGCGCTCGTAGATCAGTCGGTGCAGGCTTCTCGGACAAGGTGCGTCCTCGTGGAATAGCCGTAGGCCTCCAGGGTGCATGGCATTCTTCCAACCTCCGCGCGGTCGCAGCGGCAAACTAATGACGATCTCGTTCAGGTTGGGGAGGCGTTCGAAGATATGATATGTCAACCCTCGAGCCTTTTGGTAGCGCTGGAATCCTCCGGCCTTGACCCTGAAGAATTGCATGAATGACAGGAAATCCATGCCGAGGCTGATTTTCTGGATACCGTGGCGCAAAGTGGCATACTGTTTGAGGTTGGGATAGATGCGCGGGAAACGGCGATAGCACTTCGAAAGAACTTCCTCCTTTGAGGTTGTCGGTACACTTTCTGGCTGGATCATCTGGTAATAGTCTCCGAGGCGATTGATACTCTCGAAGAAAGATTTGTACGAAGACGATGCTACACACAGCCCTTTGGAACGAGTCAAGCCGCTGCCACCAGTGATGCAGAGCCGCAGTGTGATCGCCCTCATCTGGTGCGAGACGTAGAGTAGTTGATACCATTCTCCAAGTTGATCTACGATCTCTAACGGTCCAATCTTTTTTGCCTTGTGATTGGGTTTGTAACGCCTGCCGTAACGTGCGAGTCTTTCGCTGTATATGCCGTGCTGGTGAGGTCGATGCATGCAGAACTCGACAATATGTTCTTTCAATTCAGTAGGAAGACCAGTCCAGTTGAGTGTCTTACCGTTTGCTCCCCACCAGCGCCACAATGCGTCTTGTTGTAGCGGTGCATCAAAGGTGGGAAATTTCGAACTTAAGAAGTGCTCGAGGGCCTCCAGAGTCTGGTCTCGAGCGACACCTATGCACATCCATGGCTTTCCCTCTGAATGGCATCTGCGCAACACGATACAGCAGCTGGCTGGAATGCTAAGATAGCCACTGCGACTGTGGCCTTGAAAGACAGTCTCAATGGTCTCCGTTGACTTCTCTTCATGACTGTGATTTGCGCTACCCGATAGTTGATGCACTTCGAGCTCAATTTCGAAGTGATCTGGAGACTGTAGCTGGTATTGACGAAGCGCTTCGCGGATACACTTCATCGAAGGATGCTCATCGGAAGTTGACCGCAGCTCAGCGAGCTCCGTGGTATCAAAGTGTTCGACTTGTGCCATTTTGGTAGCGAGGATTCGATGTATTGTAACACAAAACTCGTTATCTGCTGAGCTGATGGGGATGTCGTGGTGTTCGTGAGTGCAGATCAGTGATTTGTGCTGAGGAGTTTATAGAGTGGGAAGGCAACCATCGGTTGCCTTGAGCCAAGCGAGAGTGAAGAGAGGGTGAAGAGACAGTGCAAGAAAGAGTCGAGTGAGAGACAGGAGACTTGAGTGAAGGAATTGCTGACGAGGGAGGTATTTGGTCGACTTGCAACCACTACAGAACGAACGACGATTTACTCCTCGGCGATGGGTGAGAGAGTTCGGCTACCTTGATCTTGCGTAATAACCATGTTCTCAGATAAAATTGAAACATCCTTGACAGCTTATAGATGCCACCGAACCCATGGTACCACTATCGTTGCATTACCTCGGGCACGTAGAATAGCCCATGGTATGGCATGTTGAAAGGCTGCAATCATGTTCAAAACCTGAATCGAGGAAAGGCAAGCTAAATGACCGCTCGAGAAATGTCAGTGTTCGTGTAAGCGATGCACTCAGACAGGCTCCCTTCACGCGTCAATGCCAAGCGCACCTTTCCATGTTGGGATGGCGCCGCGCTCCAGCCAATGGTCTTTCACACCACCCAACCACACTTGCGCACTTGCACAACCACACTACGACGCAGCTCACACTTTTGCAACTCGAAACAATCTGGAAATTTGCGTGTCGGAGAAGTTTTTGTATTGAAAGAGCAGGATGAACCAAAACTTCGTCGGACAGCCCAATGCTGAAGACATCAGAGCACTGGAAGGGCTGCGACGAGGGCTTGTACCCATGATCGCAGCCATGGACAGGTTGAAGCGCGATATGGATTTCAAGATGTCGCAAGGTGGTGCAGTAGACTGGTAAGTCTATGAGATACGTGTTCTCGTCCTATCCTCACCCTATCTCGGTCTCTTTTCAAATGTTACATGCATCATCCGCCATCTTTGTTGCATTTGTTGTTGAGGCTCTTACTGTATTGAAGCTTTCAATGATAATTTTGAGAATATGAAAGTATCGTTAAACGTTCTCTACTGAATACTAACCCTTGAAGGCCACAAATCCAGCGAACAACAGCAGCCGTCAATTCCCACATCACATCGCTCAACATCTTCATCAATGGCGGCCGAAAGCACGCCCTTGAGACCAGAAAGACCGATGCTGGCAAGGTGTTGAAGAACAGACAAGGCGGCGATGAGATGCGCTACACAGACACCACCATTCCACCCCAGGCCGACACAATCAGGAATCTACACCCCTTCCCCATCACTCCTTTCCCAAACACAAACGAGCACCTTGCCGGCCTCGCGCAAACTCTGCTGCGAAAACGTCTGGAGCCTACAGAAGAAAAATGGATTGAAGACCGGCTATCCAAAGCTCTCGAGTTCGCATCTGTGCCGCCAGAATGGGGCATCGAGCCCAAAAAAACCAACGACAAGGATGTCTCCAAGGAAAGCGACGACGAGGTCGACGGAGACCCGACGCGCCTGCTCAACAGATACAGCAAGCGCACAAAGGGCACCCTCACCGAAGAGCAACTCGTCCAACGCTGGAACACGGCACATACATGGTTTTTCAACCCTCCGCAAACGAGCTTTGAAGAGGAAGAGTATGCGTCCGGCGAAGAAGGCGAGGAGGAAGACGACGATGAGGGCCAGGACTTCGAGGATGCAATGAACACCCCAGCTCCGGACGCGTCAGCGGCGCAGCCAGCGACACAAGATGAGCCATCGAAGTCAGCAGCGCCTCCGCCGCCAGTAGTCATGGTTCAGGAGGCGGAGCCACCCGTGCACCAGCCGGTTCCTGGGATGCCGGTGTTGGAGTTGGGACTAATCCAGAGGTTCATGGCGACGGGGCAGTTGTAGGAGTGCTGCTTCGAGCTTTAATATAACGTATTTCTCACGGCGCATGGTGCTTTGCCGATGATAGATATCATTCAATGGGTATATGACCTTTGCACCCCCGCTTCTCCAACCTTGGTCTCATTGCGTTCATTGCGGCCGCAATGCATATATCCGTACAGGATATAGTTCTTTTGGCATCCCCCGTTGCTGCTCGGTGGCAACTATCTTCAGCCCTGCGTCCTTGAACAACTTCCTGAACTTCTCGTCGCTCCGCGTAACGCTTGAGTCTTCCTCGTCGTATATATCCTTATGCCTGATATCCGTAGACAGATTCTCCTTCACTACGATCCATGCCTCAGTCTTCTCCTCGCCATCTGCAGGTTTCACAAGCCCATCCTTGCACCTCTCGAGGTATGTGATGAGTTGCGCATCCGTCAGGTGTCCCACACACCACTGATTCCAAATCAGGTTGTAGGCACCAGCTTCAGGTATCCAATCCTGCAAGCCCAGGTTGATAACCTCACCCACTTGTCCTCGACCTGCATCGTCTCCTGCCGCATCCTCCTTTGTGTTCTCCAACTCCTTGACAAGCTCGTCCGTAAACTTCTTCACCGGCTCCACGATATCGACCCTCCTCCCCACACCCAGCAGCAAGCCCTTCGTGATGCGCCCGATACCTGCGCCGCAGTCTGCTACTCGATCGAGAGGCGGCAAGGCCTGTTTTGTGGCTGTTGTCTGCCCTGCTCGTACGCGCCGCAGCTTTGTGAGGAAGTTGGAGGACCCCTGAAGGTCAATGCGCGAGGTTTGAGGAAAGCCGCCCAACATGCCATTGTTGTCTGAGGTCACGCTTTCCCAGTAGGCGAGCGAGGCTGAGACATTGATCGAGGCATCGGGCCGCTCAGAGTCGAGGGATGTGACGGGTGGGTCGGCGTCCATGCCCAGGGCCATGGCAGGTGAAGTGTGGACGGTAGAAGGGAGGATGTCGAGGGCGTCTATGTCGGACTTGTCTAGCAGTAGCAAGACGGCAGTAGTTTGGTTGTTGTTAGTGTTGCTGTATCACGGACTGTTTGTGATGGCGCTGGAGTTCAGCAATTTGTTAGCGTGTTGATCAATGCTGCACATACAGCAGACGCGTCGAGATTGAGGCGGGGTAGCTTTGGAGCTTCTATGAGCTGCAATAGGTTTCCGTCCGCGCGCTCCGGATAGCATGTCCCTGCTGCATTGATAGACGTCTAGAAAGAGCCAAAGACCTACACGACCGGCAGCTGCTCCAACTAGGTTATACACGCAGAGCGTTGGGGAACGCGTCTTAGGCGTGTAGCGGGGTGGAGTGCAGATCCAAACAGGCAGTTGCATGCGGATGTGCTTTGCTATCGTCATTTCGTGGGGTCCACCCCATTCGAGGTCCCTGAACATCCGGCTGCTGCACGCCATTGGCACTTTGTAGATAACCAGCTGTCTCCTCTGCTGACCAGTGCGATGTCCACTCTCTACACTTCTTTCTTCAGAGTCTCACACCGCCGCCTCACATCAGCTTTTCCCCAAGCTTCAGCATTGAGAGCTATTCGATCACGCAGAGGTACTCTTGCGAGATATTACACAGCCAGTAGCAATATGTCAGACCTTTTCGTCGAGCTCACAGCGCCAAATGGCCACAAGTACAAGCAGCCACGGGGTTTGTTCATCAATAATGAATTTGTCAAATCAAAGTCTGGGGAGACGATCACTTCGATAAACCCAAGGTACATATCTTCACACGCAAAACACGACGTGAGCTGTTGCTGATGTTGACGGTAGTGACGAGAGCGAGATTGTTTCAGTCTACGCAGCGAGTGAAGAAGATGTCAACGACGCAGTAGCAGCAGCACGCAAGGCATTCAAGAGCCCTGAATGGCGAGACATAGACACGAACGCCCGAGCAGACATCCTCTTCAAGTTTGCACAATTGATCGAGGAGCATAGAGAAACTTTGGCCACCATCGAGACATGGGATAATGGCAAGCCTTACTCTGTCTCTTTGAACGACGATCTTGGTGAAGTCATTGCGACAATCAAGTACTACGCAGGATATGCGAACAAGATCCACGGGCAGGTCATCGACACTTCGCCCGCAAAGTTGGCATACACACTCCGTGAGCCACTTGGTGTTTGTGGGCAGATCATCCCGTAAGCTATCGCTGCATATGCAAATAGACATATGCTGATCTACCGTAGATGGAACTTTCCTCTCGCAATGGCCGCCTGGAAACTCGGACCTGCACTATGCACCGGTAACACAGTGGTTTTGAAGGCAGCCGAGCAGACTCCCCTTTCCATCCTGTACCTTGGAACGCTTGTCAAGGAAGCTGGTTTCCCGCCAGGGGTGGTCAACTTCATCAACGGAGAAGGGAGGAAAGCCGGTGCGGCCCTCGCTCAACACCCTGACGTGGCCAAAATTGCGTTTACTGGCTCGACAGCAACCGGCAAGGAGATCATGAAGATGGCAGCCGGAACCATGAAGAACATTACTCTAGAGACTGGCGGAAAGTCACCGTTGCTGGTCTTCGATGACGCAGACCTCGATCAGGCGGTGAAGTGGTCCCACGTTGGTATCATGTAAGAAAGACTGATGATGGCACGAGAATGATTCTGACTTTGTCTAGGTACAACCAAGGGCAAGTCTGCACAGCAACCTCGAGGATACTGGTGCAAGAAAGCGTCTACGACAAGTTCGTTTCTGCATTCAAGGATCACGTTGCAAAGACATCTGTTGTTGGCGACCCTTTCAAGGACGATACCTTCCAGGGGCCGCAGGTCACACAAGCGCAATACGAGCGCGTCCTATCCTACATCGAAGCTGGCAAATCTGAAGGCGCAACGCTTGTATCTGGAGGAAAGGCTTACAAAGACGTCGGCGGCAAGGGCTTCTTCATCGAGCCTACAATCTTTTCAGACGTCAAGGACGACCACAAGATCTATCGTGAAGAAGTCTTTGGGCCCTTTGTCGCGATCAGCTCGTTCAAGACGGAAGAAGAGGCCATTGAGCGCGCAAACGACACAACATATGGGCTTGGCGCTGCACTTTTCACAGAAAACATCACCAAGGCACATCGCGTTGCCAGGGCCATCGAGGCGGGCATGGTATGGATCAACTCCAGCAATGTAAGTTTTATGACATACCCTGGCGCATAGACTCATTCTGACCACCTTTAGGACTCTGATGTCCGCATTCCATTTGGAGGTGTGAAGCAGTCTGGCATTGGGAGAGAGCTGGGCGAAGCTGGACTTGAGGCCTACACCAACAAGAAGGCCATTCATGTCAACCTGGGCACGAAGCTCTGAGTATTGGTGTACGAAAAGATACTTGTCATCACCACGTGCCCAAGATGGGGTTTGGACTTGGCGCCACGGCTTGGACAACAGCAAACGCGGGAATGGAAAACGATGGGTTTGCATGCTCCACAGAAGCGACAAGTTGGGCTTCAAACCGATTTCTGGACAAATGCGCGGTTTTGATGCCGTTGAAAAGAGCCATGTTGAATCTTGAAAAATCCCTCATTCAAACCAGGAGCTCTTCTGAGGCATATTGTCTGCGTGAATTATTCCCACCGTCCCACCGGTTGGTCTCGACATCCGTGTGTAGGATTGGCGCGACTTGGATGTGGACCTTGCAGTGCCAAAATCGTGGCTTGTATGGAGGTGCAAGGTCAGAGGTGGGCCCGCATGATGTCGGTGTCCATGCTCGGAGAGTGGTGAAGCTCCGAACCGCACATGCTTGCGACCTGGACGCCTTGGAGCTTTCGCAAGTCGTTGCACGAACGCAAAACGCGTAAGGCTGCGTTTGATCGCACCGGAGGCGCAAACAGACTCCAAGCCCAAGGTAACACACAGCGACGTGTTCAGACGAGGCTTTGTGTGTCGACAGGCAGGCTAAGCAGCCGTTATCTTGGCGCAAGCCTCTCGTAGCCCAAAGCGAATGAACGACCAAACGTCTTCGTCACTCGTTGTTCTGCGCAACTCGTTTTCCGCCGTGCCCCTCGCTGAACTGTGCTTGCCCTCACTGCACTGCCCTCGTGACTGATATCGTTCGCTGTTTGCCCACATCCAAACATCTGGACCATCACTAGCCTCTGACCTAGCATCGCTTGCTCGAAGGCTATTCCACCGGTCCGCCACGCCCGCTACGCCCACTCGCCCTCGGCCACCAGTGCGGCGTCACTGCTCGGTCCTTGCGCCTTACTAAGACACGCAGCTAGCAGCGTAGCTCTATCCCCGCCCTGTCGACTGGAGAGCTTGAGATCATCGCTATCACCACCCAACGACGTTTGCCCCAGCCACAAGTGCACTGCCCGCACCGTGTGAGCGACTTCCTCATTTCGTTCCTCGCATCCACACCATCGCTCTGGATCGCAAACAGCACAACGATCTGCCCCTCGTCGACTCTCCCAATCAGATCGGGCATACCCAGCGTCCCGCAAAGCTGATAACTACGGCGCCGACGGAGGCTCGCTTCAAGTCGTTCCTCTCTCGCCTGTTCAGGCCGCCTTAACGTTCCCTACGTTGCGCGGCTCTGCTATATACATCACGACAAACGCCCAGAAGCTGCAACTGCAGACTGCGTCATTGCATCTCAATAATCTGGGGAAGGAAACAGCCATCCCTGCCATTTCGGTCTTGCAAACACTAACTCCGCCGCTGCTTCCTGCGCAACGTCGACAATCAACCTAATCCTCTGACTCATACGTCCAAACCACCTTGCGCTCCATCAACACCTCAGTGAGGGCTACACCACAAGCATGGGCAACCAACCGTCCAGCGAAAAGGGCAAGAAGGGGGAGAAGGGCGCTGATGGTGTCCCTCTAGGACGTGAATATTACCGCTCCTTCGAACGATCAGACACCCAAGGTTCCACACGCTCGTTGCGCAATTCTATTCGTAACAAAATCCCGGGCACCGGTAAGACCGACAGCCCACGCAACTCAGTGTCGAACCTGAGCGAAGTGACAAACGGCAAGAACGACAAGTCGGATGCAGTCTCTGTCAAGTCAGAGAAGAGCAAAGGAGGCAAAAGCTCGCGACGAGGCTCGGTAGCTTCGGAAGGAACTGGTCTTGTCGAAACAGCCGCACAGGTGGACGAGCTGCCAGACGAGCCGCAGCCACCGCCTTCGCCCGTCCATGGTGCTACTGTAGGACTAGGCCACGAAGCTGTGGGCAAAGCGCAGCAAACCGGCGAAGTCGACCGCGTTTCCGAAGTACCGCCCTCAGGTGTTCCACCGCCCTCAGCTTCCACTCAACCAGGAGAATCGATCTTGCAGAAGAAGGGCCAGCCGATTCCGAGATTGCCGGAGCCTCCAGCCGCGAACGATGGAGCTGGGTCGCCTATGGAGATCGGTGCACTCAAGGCGATAGACCTTGACGACATGATCCAGCGTTTGCTGGACGCCGCCTACGCAGGCAAGGTCACCAAGACGGTCTGTTTGAAGAACGCAGAGATCTTCGCGATTTGCTCTGCTGCACGAGAGGTGTTCTTGAGCCAGCCAGCGCTGCTGGAGCTTGCGCCACCCGTCAAGATCGTCGGTGACATCCACGGCCAGTACACAGACTTGATCCGTATGTTCGAGATGTGCGGGTTCCCTCCCAACTCCAACTATCTGTTCCTGGGCGATTACGTCGACCGGGGCAAACAGAGCTTGGAGACCATCCTACTGTTGATGTGCTACAAACTCAAGTTCCCCGAGAACTTCTTCCTCCTCCGCGGCAATCACGAATGCGCGAACGTCACACGTGTGTACGGCTTTTACGACGAATGCAAACGAAGGTGCAACATCAAGGTGTGGAAGGCTTTCGTCGATACCTTCAATTGTCTGCCGATTGCAGCCATTGTGGCGCAGAAGATCTTCTGCGTTCACGGTGGCTTGTCTCCGAGTTTGTCGCACATGGACGATATTCGACAAATTGCGCGACCCACCGACGTCCCTGATTACGGCTTGTTGAACGATCTGTTGTGGAGTGACCCGGCAGATATGGAGAATGACTGGGAGTCCAACGAGCGAGGCGTCAGCTATTGCTTCGGCAAGAAGGTCATAATGGAGTTCCTGCAAAGGCACGACTTCGACTTGGTTTGTCGGGCGCACATGGTGGTGGAAGATGGCTATGAATTCTTCACCGACAGAGTCCTCGTCACCGTGTTCTCAGCACCGAATGTAAGTTATGCTTCGCTTTATACATGTTGCACCACTAACGAATTGCAGTACTGCGGCGAATTCGACAATTGGGGTGCCGTCATGTCAGTCTCGGGCGAACTGCTCTGCAGCTTCGAGTTGCTCAAGCCTCTTGACTCGAGTGCACTCAAGAGTCATATCAAGAAGAGCAGGAACAAGCGCCAAAGCATGCTCAACTCACCAGTACGTATCAAGCGACCTCGGCCTATGGATTTAAAGCAATCTTCAGCGCCATATACCAAATATCTTACTCGTACTGACTTAGTTGCAGCCTGCACATTACGCTCCCCAGAGTTACTAACGTGTCTCCTTCGATGTAGGGTAGCGAGAGCGGAGACTCCCCAACGTCAATACTTGCAAAACACAAGCTCGTGCAGGATCCAGAATATGACAGATCAACGGAGAAGTACAAGAATGCAAACAGGCCCGATACAAGGTGCCTACGACAGGGCCTACGGCGGAGACCTGGTTCGAATCAGCTCAGCAGCTCAGGCGACAGCGAGGAGGCCCTTGCTGCACGACCAGTTGATACGCCGATATCATCGACACCGACGTCGCCTGAGATCCCTCCTATGCCAGCCAAAAATGTCGCTGTCAAATCGCTCTTGGCAGAGCTGGAGCTGCACAAGCCGAGCTGGAAGGAAGAGCAGTGGCGGCTCAAGGCAAAGCGCGCTACATGGGAAGCATCAATACCCACCAACTTTGACAGTCATTCAAGTCATGTCACACCAGGACATACTTTGGAGTACATCAACCAAGGAACACCAACTCCGAAGAAAAAGAAGGAGGATTTCAACGTCTCAACCAAAGGCAAGAGACGGAATTCGACGCAATAGCAGATGGGTACTGTTCCCAATACTGCTTTCGGTCCGCCACGATGGATCTATGTATTTCAGAACTCGCTTTCACAACTTTCTTACACCTCTCACCTCTTCAAGACGCTCTTCCTCCAATGCGTAAGCCGTTGGACAACATATCTTTTTTTCCACATGGCGTAAGGCCAATGAGACGGGCTGATTCCACCTGGGTTTTTAAGCAAGCCGGGCTGGGCTGTACTGTATAGCACACTGATGTAGTGTTGTCACTTGTACTTGAATCAGATTTCATTTGGGTCAGTGCCGGACTAGCTTTCTATATGCATCTCGGTGGACTGACTTGCGCGTCTTCACTTCTGGTAGCTGTAATATTCATCTTTGGACTCTTGTTCTCACTGTCCTGTTCCTCTGCTGCGCTGTGACTCCCTACGTTTTGGCTTGCAAGATTCGTCCACCTCGACCTCACGTCTTGTGGACGAAGAGTTTGGGAACTGTTGTCTCTTTGCGGGGGAGGATGAGATGCTGATGAGCGGCGGATGTTGGATAACAAAGGCATGATGTAGACAACGGCATAAATTTGAAGAAGATGAACGTTAGATGCAGGCTTGAATTAAGACGATGTAGAATTTATTTGCGCCCAGTCCCGGCAGGCAAATCCGTAACTTCAAAGCCTGAGGAGCCTACCTCCGCAACCAGACCAGAAAACGCCGAATACGCCTTTGCTTGTTCCTCCATTCCCCAAGCACGCTCACTCCTAGTTATCTCGCTGAACGGGCAAGACGCGTCCAGCGTCAACAATGATCTGCTCGTCCAGCCTCTTCCCAATATCGCCGTACTCGAGCCTCTTCCAGGTAGAGATGCGAGCGGTGTTAGTGTCGATTTCAAAGACGCGCAGACGGCGGTGGTAGTTGTTGTACCCCCCGTAGCCGCCGAAGCCGCTACCGCCGGCGTAGCACATCCACAGCTCGGGTTCCTGCGTCGTGTGATCTTTGGAGAGCATGCAGTAGTCGTTGACGTGGTCGTGGCCGCACGAGACAAATTTGATGCCCTGCTGCACCAGCGCGTCTTTGAAGTGCGTGTTGAATGCGGGCGCCGTCACGCCTTCGGTCCAATTGCCCACCCATTCGTTGTCGCGGTCGGCGTACTCCGGTAGCGGGATGTGGATGAAGGCCATATTTAGGTGCTGGTGGGTGTAGTGGCTGTGTGCGTCTTTCAGGCCTTCGGCTGCGGTCTTGAACCAGTTGATTTGGTTCGGCTTGATCCAGTCGTAGCCTCGGTAGTGGGCTTCGTCGGGCGAGTACGCGTGCGTGTCAAGCATGTAGAGTGTCAACGCTGAGTGCTTGCTGCTGTGTGCCTGTACTTCAACGAAGTAATTGCCAACGCCTTCGATGGTATTTGGCCCAGCTTCGGAAAGAGAATAAGGCAGGGATTCGTAAAGAGACATTTGCGCGTGGCGGGAGAGTGTCCCTTCATCATCGTGGTTGCCAAAGATGGCTGCGTACGGGATCTTGCGCTCAGCGAGCGGCTCAATGATCTTGAAGAGTGCCTAGAAAGTGTGAGCTTGAACTTGAAAGAAGCAACGAGATACGTACGCTCTGAATGTCCGGCGCGGTGTCGCCGTTGACTTGGTCTCCAGAGAGTACAACCAGGTCAGGCTTCTCTTCGTCCAGCACGCGTTCGACAAAGTCCAGTGTCCGTGGATCCGCATCGCAGTGGCCGCCGTTGGCATCCTTGGGCTCCGGATCTCTGCAAGCGCCCAGGCCGGTGCTAAGATGCAAGTCAGATATTTGCATGATCTTGAATTTGCCGTCCTTCCTGATTTTGGGAATGGGTTTCTCGGTCTTGTGTGGTGCCCCTCGACGTATGCTTAGGCGCGGGTCCTTGCTGTCACGAGCTGTCTCCAAGTGCAAGGCGCCGTTCTTGACCAGCTCCCACCCAGGGCGTGGTTCTACTGCATCAGACCCAAACAGTATATCAACAGCAGTCACAGCCTGCTTTGAGTCGCTCGCGTGACGTTTCAGCGACCTCTTAATCCAAACGCCTGCAGGGCGAGACTCCCACTTCTCCGATGCTTGAGCCTTCTCGCCCATGGCTGGGTCGAGTTTGCCGGTACGCACATCGACGATGACTTTGTCGTCGCTTGTAAGCTCTTCCTCTCTTTTGCGCTTGATGTGCACGTATGCCTTGGATACCCAGCCCGAGCCGAGATAGAGGTCTTTCTCGACGCGGTGCCACTTCTTTTGGTCTAGCATGCATTTCGATAGCGGATTCAAGCTCGAGCATGTCTGTATGGTGATGTCGGTGATGACGAGGCCCTCATGGTGCAAGGGCAGATGGTTGTGAACGGATTGAGGGAGGACGCGGTATCGATTATCGACGAAGAAAATCAGGAAACAGGCGATGATCGTGAAGATTATAAGCTGAATACCGGTTCGGACCTGCGAAACGAATCAGCTCTGTTAAGGACTTCAGGAGTGCTGGACGTACTATTCGGCGGGTCATGGTGGAGAAGTTAGTGGCCGTTCAGCCACATGTGTCATAGAAGAAGAAGAAGAAGACGAAGAAGAAGAAAGGCTCAAAGTAGCTGTGGTGCTGTCGCCATGGCACATGCTCTTTCATTCAACGAAAAGAGTTTGGGCGCTGGAGGCATCCGGTGATGAAAGTGTCCTTGCGCGTGTCATTCCTTGGCTTCTCGAATCCTTGATCGACGTTGGTTCACCGCGGAGGTCCCCACTTTGAGCTGGTAGCGTGAACCCTGCATGGCCCGCGGTGGTTCCTTCTCTTCTCGCTCGACCACACTCGAGCTTCACAAGACACAAGTATCGAAGCTATGCGACACCACTGCTTACGACAACTTCGTATTGCAGCGACACGAAGCCCTACCAGACACTTCAGCACTAGTTTAGGCCTACGCCGCGCCTTCAAAGAGGGAGATACTGTTCTTCTCAGAGACAAGAAAGACACATCTGATGGAACCCTCCTAAAGCTGCAGGCTGCGAAAACAACGCACACTCACCGCGGCGTCATTAACCATGCCAATATTATTGGCAAGGAGCCGCGTCAGATAGTACGGTCGTCGAAAGGCTTTGAATACCGTGTCCATGAACCTACGTTAGCAGAGTACGTGCGGCTCACTCCACGTCTCGTCACACCTGTGCGTCCATTGCCGTCCAGACCTTCACTAAGCTCTATTCTATGAATCCGACAGCTAAGTGATACCAGTTGTACCCTTCTGATACGAACCTGATCGTCTCCCTTCTAGACATCCACGTCGACACGCCTTCGAGTGCCCTGAACAACGAATCGCGCTTCGAGATCCTTGAAGCCGGTACAGGCCATGGAGCCTTGACGTTACATCTTGCTCGAGCTATCCATGCCGGGAATCCGCCTCTCGCAAAAACTCCAGACTACGCAATCAACGTAGATGAACCGGAAGACGCTATCTACCTCGGAGAGTCCATATCAGACCTCCAGGAAACAACGGTCGAGTCGTGGAAATCAAGTAGACACGCCGTTGTTCACACGTTGGACATCTCAAGCAAGCACTCAAAGCATGCAAAAAAGATTGTCCAGGGCTTTCGACACGGTCTCTATGCCGGCAACGTCGATTTTCACGTGGGAGACGTGTCTGCATGGATCGCATCACAGAAGGTGACAAGACAGACGGACGAGCCCTTCTTGAATCACGTGTTCTTGGATCTGCCCAACGCAGATTCTCACCTGGCCAACGTAGCACCAGCGTTGCATGTAAATGGGCTCCTTGCTGTTTTCAACCCAAGCATTACGCAGATCGCACAATGTGTGGAGAAGATCCGTGAGGAGAAGCTGCCATACATACTTGACCAAGTCGTTGAGCTGGGGGCAGGAACGATCCGGGAGTGGGATGTTCGAGCAGTCAGACCAAGATCGACGCTGAAGAAGTCAGATGCTAAGGATTCGCCAGAGGTAGCAGAAGCAGAGCCCATGGATCCAGTCAAGGGCCAAGAGGCAAGAGACGGTGAGTTGGCAGTGAACTTGGCCAAAGAGGAAGAGAAATGGGCCATGGTCTGCCGCCCAAAGGCGGGCCAAATGGTGGTGGGTGGCGGATTTCTGGCTTTGTGGAGACGGATGGAACGCCCAAAGAGTAACGAGCAGAGTGAAGACGAGTCGAGCTAGACCAACCAATACCTCAATACGCCTTTCAGCAGGTACACCGACATTCGATACACAGTGAGCTCCAGTGTTTGTGCATCTCCCCGTACCTTGTCTCACACGTGATGAACAACACACGGCACCGAGCGAGTAATTGTAAAAATTCCCCTCCAGTGAACTGCATATGCTGGTGAACGCCTACAAGGTTTAGCTAGAACAAGACTAGCATGGTGAGCTGTTCCACGCATCTATCAAGTAAATATGGTGATGGAGCATTCTCATTGGCCGCGGCTCGTACCCTAGGTTGACTCGTCATGCAGCGCGGTTAGAGAGCTACTTCCATCATTTATATCCACCACAGCATCGTTCCCCCGCCTCCCCCACCGATCCTCAGAATTGCGACAATGAGCGGCGCGGGCGAGAACCGGTATGCTTTTTGGTGTGCATATTTCAAACTGCAGCTAACAATAATGCAGCTGGCGGAGGCCAGGACAAAACAATTCGAAGGACGGACGACAGCAGCCTACGGCGCCGACAGGCAATGCATGGGGCAACAAAGGTGCCCATAACAACAAGTCTGCAGGCCCGGGGCAGGCAGTGCCATCTCCTGCTCACAAAGAAGACCACGTCCCTGTGCGCGACTTCAATGCCACCGAGGTCAGGGACTACCTCAAGAAGAGTGAGCACTACTCTCCCTCGCGTTCACACAGGCAGCATCAAGCTGTGTGCTGGAGCTACAGCTACCGAATATGAGCAGCGCTAACACAACATAGAGTATCGCGAGACTGTTGCCGGTATGACATTCCTGGAAGCTCACGCGACCTGAGCTGGTGCTGACATCGCGCTCCCAGATCAATCAACGGTATATCACAAGGTTGAAGGCGACTCTGTGGCTAAGAGAAGCAGTGGTGTATGGGGAGCTAGAGGTACGTTTGGTCTGCTCGAAGGCCCTGCTCGAATCTGACACATTGCAGGCGCCGGCACAGCACACAAGATGCCTAATGGGCAGAACTTCTTTGATGTGCTGAAGAAGCAGCTCGCCAACCTCGATCAGAACAAGTGACCGCGCGAGTTCAACACGCAAACACATCTTTCGATTCAGCGGCATTACAAAGGCATTGCGGGAGTTCTGACGGACACGATCCGGATCATCCATGGGTGGATGGCTTTCTTGCGGTAACATGCGGAAGCCTGACCTATCCCATGCCATGGCGTTATGGACATCGTTCACGGTGATATGAATACTTCGATCTGTGGGCCTGTTTGCGCATTTGATACCCGTCTGCATTGCAGGCGTTCTGGGGTTTGACTCTCGCATTGGCACAGGAGATCATTTGTTACCAGTGTGTATATTGATTCGTCGATGCACGAGACTCGACTGTGGTAGAACGTAAACCAAGTCGAAGACATATGCGCAAGTACGCTCTCGTTACTTCAATACCACTAGCAAATTATTGAGTCGAATTCTTGGCGTGTCTTGTGTGAAGTATCAAAGCTCGCGGCTGTTCTAATTGGGGTTCTAGGTTGAACCCTGCTACAAAGTTGTGACAACAAACAATGCATCGACATCGTTCAGGGGGGCTCAAGGACTGTGACAGTTTCTTGTGAACGCAGACGCATCAACTTTTCCTCACTTTGTTAGATATTGTGCTGCATACAAACCTCTGACAGCTGTAAATCCTTCACCGCATCCATTCAAAGTCCGCGGCCAAGCCAGACTAGCACCATCATTAACACTCGCGAGCACTTCGCTGCGGACGCGCTCTGACCCCGCCACGACTCTTTGACGCAGCGCTTTTGGTTTCTTTGACGTCTGCTACCCAACTGCACAACCTGGAACGCGACAGAAAAGGAGAGAGTAATTACCGGGTACACAGTGCACATTGCGATCAACTAGGGTCGCCATCACAATTACACCTTGCCGAAGCTCCGATGCGCTCAGCGTCTCCACCCCGTTCTTCAATTCCGCAGTAATTACTACGACCATGTCCTCTCCACCGCGCACACCTACCCACAGGCCGGCGTCGTCCCACCGCCGACACCCCTCTAGCCTCGATATGTCACATTCCAGGCGCCAATCGTTCAACCGCCCCTCTTCCAGATCTGGCTACTCGCCCATAACACCACGCTCGTCACGCGAGTTCGATCACAGCAGTCCAGCGCAACACTTTGAAGGAGGCAGGGACGATGGTGGGGGGCTGGGCAACCTTGCGGACGAGCTGGGCGAGTGGGGGAGCGAGGACGAGGAGATGGGCAGCGAGTTTGGAGAGGAGCTGGAGCAGCCACAGGAGGTTCCTAGAACCATTGGGACAGCTGTGGAGCACGATGGGTCAACGGGATCGGGGAGCGCGTTGGATCTGAATGGCGTGAGGGATAGTGGGGTTGCGATGCAGAGCTCTCCTTCGACACAGTCAAGAGCGACCCTGAGTCCAGGCGCAGCGATAAGGACGAAGAAACACAACAGGCAACGGTCGCTATACGATGGGTCAGACTATGGGGATGACTCGGATCTGGAGAACGAGGGTATCTCGCCGGCTCTCGAAGCGCGCATGGCGGCTGTCGAAAGTCTGGCACGGAGGGGCATGGAGGAGAACGGAAGCCCTTCAGACGAGGTCGTCAAGCGCGTTACAGAACACCTCCGAGATCTGGGGAGTCAAATCGCCGTTGAGAATGGCGCGACACGGTACGCAACGATCTGAGTCCTTCTCCGAAAGTCTAACGGCTAACACCATACGCAGTCTCAAAACAGCCCACGACTCACTAACAACCCACCTGACCCACCAATCGCGTGTGCTCACCTCCCTGACCGCGTCCTTTACTGGTCCGCGCGCCATAATACCATCTCCAGACGCAATCGAAGAGCTCCTCCCCCTCGTCGAGCAAACTCTCCAATCCCTCCCCCACTCGTCCACGGACCCCATAGTCTCGCTTTCCCACCTCACACTTTCTACGCGCGAACTCCTCCAGCATCTCTCCAACGTCAGCGACACATTACACATGTCACGCCAAACAACCACCAACGCTGCGCGTCGATTGCGGACTTCGAAGGAGCAGTTGCACGAATGGAAACGCGAGGCGGAACGCACAGCTGAGGGACGAGAGTTCATCGAGCAGGGGGATTGGGATCGACGATTAAGAGAGAGGGAAGCAAAGAGGGCGTGCGGGGAGGTGATGGAGGGGTTCGAGGAGGCATGTGGGCTGTGGAGGAAGAGGCTATGTGAAGGCTTGGGTGTGGCTAGTGCGTAGTCCTGTGCGCCTTCCTTGCTCCCCATTCTGCCTCCGGTCGATTGCATAAAGCGTGCCCAACAGCTAACAGGGAGTAGGCCAAGACTTCCCCATTGATTCTCGAGAAGCGTGGCCGCAAAACATCACAGCACAACCGAGCGCACCTGCGGCTCTGAGTACCAAAGAGCTCGGCAATCGCCCGGAGACTCCTATCGACAAACGACCAGAGCTGAGAGAGTTCGCCCCAGCTCCACCAGGCATACGCAACTTCTCTCGCCCCTCATCCTCGTCCTCGCGCTTCTCAAACCGGTCATGGGTCGAAAGCGTCTCCCCCGTCTCGCCACGGCATGTACGCAAACAATCAGAGAAGCAGGGAAAGTCTTCGTCAGACTCCACGTTTCGATTCTCGGACGATGAGATGGCTTAGAACCAGGCCCGTCCACGATTCCCTGTCGATGCCAATTTTAACATCAATATTTCTTTTGTCACATAGCCAGCACTATTTATCGCGTATTGTTACCTTTATACCTGCATGGTCGGGATAAAGAGCCTGAGGCGTTGGTAGTGGAATGATTGTCGTACGTTATCAGCGGCATTGCGTTACGGGGTTTGATAGATGGAATGCATGTGGTTAAGGATGGTAATACCCCTATATACGTCACTTAGATTGGGAATCGATGTTTGTCTCTTTTAGTTCAAGGGAAGAGCAGAAGGGGGGTGGCTGTGTGGTGATTGCTCAGCCCCCATGTTTGACTGACTGACTATGCTTGTTCTTTACATCTGACTGTTAGTCTACCTCTCGATCCATCGTGAAGGCCTTCTGTCTATACAGCACTCGCTATAAGGACTACTTTTCGACAACATCCTAGAAGCTAATAGAGTGTCATTTTGACGTTCTCGGTCTGCCAGATCCGAGCCAGAAACGAGGTACTCTACAGGACTGAAGACTAATAATGATAATAACACCTGGTCAAGGCTGCTGAACCTCCCTCTCCTTAAGTCTCCACCATTTCCCTTTACCCTCTCCCTCTCCCAGAATGCCATCATTACTCCTCCCACTAACAACACTCCCACTGACCCTCGCTGCCGACGGCGCCTCCACATCCTCACCACGGCCAGCCCTGCTCCTCCAAGCACTGGGCTGCACCTCATACACATCCTCCTTCTCGCCCGCCAACGACTCCAAGCTCGCCCTCTTACTCTCGGGAACCAGCAAACTCGTCAACATGCCCAAAAACATGAACAAAGCAAAAATCTGCATCACGCCGTGAATCCACGGCGTGGGATTCTCATGCGTAGCACCGCGCTTAATCATAGGCGCAAAGAAAATCTGCGCAAACACCGCGCCCAGCTTCCCCATCGCGGCACTGAACCCATGACCCGTGCTCCTTACTCTCGTGGGGAAGATTTCCGCCGGCGTGATGAAGGTGGTTGCATTGGGGCCGAAGTTGAAGAAGAACTGCGCCAGGACGTAGAGGATCAGGAGGTGCGTTTTTGACAGGACTTGCCAGGCGAAACCAAGCACGCAGAAGATGATGGTGAGGATTGCGAAGCCGCCGATTTGGATTGGTTTGCGGCCTAGTTTGTCCACGGTTAGCACGGTCAGCCAGTACCCCGGGAGTGCGCCGGCGCAGATTAGCACGATTTGGCCGGTCGCTGTGTTGCGCAGGTTCAGGTACAGGTTGTCGCGTTTGTCGAAGCCCATGGTGCTGAGCAGGGAGGCGGATGAGAAGCCCAGGCCGTAGAAGGCGAGATCGAGAAAGCTGGGAATGGTTAGTGAATATAATGAATAGGGTAGATGAGGTGTAGGAACTCACAACCATGACATTGCACATCCAAACAATCGAATAGCCTGCCTTTTCTGCGAGTAGAAACGGAACACTTCCATCAGTGTGACTGGTGGCTTTCGGTACCCGTTCATCTCACGCCTCGTCTGAGCTTGCGCGACAGGGTTGAGAACGTTGCCCTGCTTTCCGTATCGATATTTCCTTGCGTCCACACTCGCTTTCTCGATATCGTAAAGCACGTCGAAGGTATACCGAGGTGTTTCTATACTCATCAGCCAGATACCAACTTGAAAGTTGGGCTTGCTCACCTGGAATCGTCAGTCGATAATACAATGCGAACCAACCCGGAACACCTCCAAAGGCAATAATAATCCTCCACATCTTGTCAACAGTCGTGATACAATTCCCAGTACAGTCAGCGACAGAAGCTATGGGCTCCAGGTGCTCTCTGTACGCGACCACTACGATCAGTGTCATTAGTGCGGCAGCAAGTTGGCCAAGTCCTTGCGTAGCGAATACAGCCGCTATAAGCCCCCCACGATATCGGGTGCTGGAGAACTCTGCAGTTATCACTGCTGAGAGAGGATAGTCTCCACCGACGCCAATTCCCATTACCTGCTTCGTGTCAGTGTTGATCGTGAGGAAGTGTTGCTGGCTGCTTACCACACGGTAGAAAATCAGCACTCCAACAATGGACAGAGTACTGGACTCTCCGCAGAGCGACTGTGCAAGAGTAGATGAAATGATGATCATCAGTTCGACGCCGTACATTCGTTTCCGACCTAGAAGGTCTCCGAGGTACCCGAATATGCATTGACCGAAGATGGCGCCGGCGGATGTTGCAACCTTGATCGCAGTATCGGCATTGTGAGGCATAACGCCACGGTGCTTTTCATCTTGCCAATACACTATCCCCAGCATGATGACTGCGAGGTTGATAGCGAACAACTTTGCCAGTCGTCAGCATCGCGTCTCAGTGTGGTAGTAGCCTGTGCATACACTGTAGGCATCTGTGAAGAAGCCAATACCCGTCACAACTGCAAGTCGGACATGGTACCAGCCGAAGGGTGCTTTATCCACTTCGGCCAGGGCCATGCGACGCCGTTCATTGGGGTCCGATATATGAGTCTGCGTTGATTAGCGATGTGTTGACGGTGAGGATAGAGGTCCTTTACATAGACACCCGGAACATCACGATAGGCAGCGTTACCGACACGATGGAAAGACAACATCAGTAGGTCTGTCCAAATACAAGAAGGTGGAGCGTAAGTTGTGGGTCTGAAGCGGACGCCGTTCAAGGCTATATCAGCCCTTCGAGGCTGAGTCGAACACCGGTGTAATGGCAGTGCTGATATGCAAGGTGATACTGCTCCAAAAGCAATGGCAGCGAGCCGGGAATTATCAGATCTACAATGTAGCGCATATAGCTTTGCTTTTGACAAGAGCCAAGATGTGGCAGACGTACGACCACACAGGTGCTGTCACGCTCACTATCGATTGGGAAGAACGTGCTTTCTGTAGCTCGAGGAGCCCTGTATGAGGCCTCGACGAAGGATCGTCAGCGCGGGTCCTGCTCTTGACATCTCACCACATCTTGCTCACGTTCCTGTGTTGATGCTTCTGATTGGCTGGCAGGTATACCATGTCCCGGACGATGCCATCCATGCTCTCGCTTCCAAGACATTTCTCGTAACCTCTTTGGCCGATAATTGGATTAAGTCGCGGACCAAGCGTGGGTCTGGTGCCGCCGTGCTGCTGCCATGGACCGTTGTCCTGGGAGGGCCTACAGGAAAAGTGAAAGACATCTAGAAGCAAGAAACGTGGGACGTAGAGCCGTGCGTAAGGCGTTTGCACGTGGTATGTCCTAATCTGAGTCGTATCCGTATAAAGCACGGCTTGTCTACGAGAAATCGCATCCTTCGTCACGGGTTAGTGCTTATACGTGGCTTTGTATACCGGGAAAGCATGCAGTGCGCACGGAATGTTTGCAAAGATCCGAGAAAACAACAGATGTGCACTCGGCGACGATCGCATTACGAGGAACTTTCAAAAACATCGTGTGCCTCAGCATATGGTCCATCGACTATCAAACCTCTCAAAGCAGCCCTCAGCTGTTTCTCAACCCCCTGCTCCACCCAGAAGTGCCCTGCGCCTGCAATCTCGACACTTGAGAATGATGAGCCGTGCTCGGTTTTGAGTTGGCCGCACCAATCTCGAATCTTCTTACCGGATGCGAATATGTCTTGGTCACCATAAATCGCCAAAGACGCGCATTTCCCAATGCTCGTTGTGTTTATATCGTTTGAACGACTCCAAAGCTTCTGGCCAAGAGCAGGCGCAGCAAGTGTCGATATTGGGGGTGTCAGGGGTGAGATGAGGAGATAGCGGATTTCGGGGACTGTAATGGTATTACCGGTTTGCTTGAGCGAAGTGGTAGAGTTCCCCGGCCTCCGACCTCGATGGCTGAGGCTTCGCAGGCGATGTCCCAGGTCCAAGCTGCGTGGTATGTCGAGGCTTCGCTTTGCCTCCCTGCTGCTTCTCCTCGCTCCGGGTGTTGTCTCTTCTCCTCCAATTGTCAGTGACGTCTTGTGCTCATGCTTCTTCCTTATTCTTTCTCGCTCGTGGTTGTGAGCCAAGTTGATCCACTCTAGGTTGCTTTGGTCTGCCAGCTTGTGCGCCCTCAGCAAAATCTCATCGGCCGCAGAGCCAGTTAAAGGGCTCGAGAAGCGTTGTAGGATCGAAGGTACACTCGGAAGGTGTTTCAAAATTAGAGAACCGTAGGAGTAGCCGCCGAGAATGACTAAAGGATTGCCGTTTTGACGCGCTACTGGGCGTATTGGTGACTGGTCCGGCGCAAAGGTTGCGTCTGAGGAGGGAAATGGCTGTATCAGGTCCATGTAATCCATGAAGCATACAGCAAACGAGGCATAATCGTCTAACTCGGGTCTTCCGGACCAAGACGTGCGGCCTTTGTGTTTTGAGCCATGAGCGCCCCTACTCTAGGTCAGTGGCTGTGAGTGTCTCAGGACTATACGAGCATACCGAAAATTGAAGGTACCAATTATGTAACCAGCCCTCAAGAGCTCGTCAACAACGATGCCTACAACTCGATCATCGTAGCTTCCACCCATCGGAGCATAGGGATGCGCCATGACAATGCCCTTTTTCCTCCATTGCTGCTCAAGACTACCATCTAAAGGCCCATCAAGAACATCTGGATGGTATATACGGCAATCGAGCGTCGTATCGTCGTGGACCGAGGGTATCGTGAAGCTGTAGTGGGGCTCCGTTGAGACACGCATCTTCGGGGCCTACAGCAGACCCGTAGTGTATGTTCATCGCATGCTTGGTGAAGTCCGTAGGGTGCTGAAGGCTAAGACTACGGAAGACGTGGTTGCAGGTGCGTGGTGTTGAGGTTACAGGGCTGCGGAGGGTGTGCCGCGGCACTGACGTTGCTCAGGAGCCAGGCACCACCCGTGCACGGTTGTCACTGATACGCTGTTGAGCAACGCTCGTCGTGATTACAATGTACGATTCATGCTAAGATACCAGAACGCAGTACTGTCCGATGGTGGGATGGACCAACTAAACGCCAAAACGCCTCGCTTGAAGACCAACGCACGCACAAGAACGCCTCAATCAGTGTCAGTGTCCTGGTGGGAAATCATTAGCTCAGGATCAGGGTCGTCATTCGACTCATCAGTCTCGAACAGGCTCGGTTCGACCAATGCAGGCTTTGGCGGCGAACGTCCGATCCTGATAGCTGATCCAGTCATCTCTTCTGGTGGCGCCTTGAATTCCTCAAGCTCTACGAGTGAGCCTGTAGCTTTTTCTTTGCCCTTCCGCTTTACCCCCAGCGCTTCATGTAGGAGGTCTCGACCCTGTTGAAATGCTTCTAGCTCAGCACCAATGGCACACATTAGGAGGTTCCAGCTTCTAGACGAGGCGTATTCCCACTTCTCTTCAAGGAACAAAATGGTAGCGTCCATCTGGTCCAGCAGACGTGTCGGATCTGCAGCACCATTCTTGCTCACTTTGTGCATATATCGTTGCAAGCTTGCCTCGTAATCGGCTACTTTCTTCACTGTGTCATTCCACAGCGTTGAGCCTTCTTCAAGTGCAGCACGCTCAACATCGATCTCCTCACACCTCTCTGCTAGTCTTGTGTATTCGTCTTGCCAGTACTCGTGTGCCATCTCGAGGGTTCGGCGTTTGGGAGCAAGTGTAGGGAAAGCCGAGGTAGACAGTGGTATGTGGTGCGCACTCAGGGGGCGCGTGAGGAAGCTCGAAACCTCTTTGTCTAGCATAGAGATTGATGTCTTGTAAGAAGATAGTTTCGCTTCCTTGGAGTTCTCGGTGTCTGCAAGCTCGTCAAGGACTCGCCGTTGCTGCCGCTTGAGCGCCCACAGCTCCTCCTCCTTCTGTCTTATCTCTTGTTCTAGCTTTGAAGCTTCAGTCTGGAGGTCCTGAGTTCTTGCGCCAGAGTTCTCGCCCTCAATTCCGCGGATCTTCGCTTGCAGTCGCGCACGCTTCTGAGTCCAAGCCTCAGTCTTCTCCACATTATGTTGCAAATGCCTCAGATTTTCATCGAGTATATCCAGCTCCTCAGATTTGACGCTCGCGAGCTGCTGTATGCGCCTGAAGATACCTCTTCTCGCGGTGCTCAGGCCTAGCTTCCTTCTGGAGGGTTTGCGCTCATCGTCGCCATCTTCTACGCTTCTATCGGCCGAGCGGACGCTGCTAACTGTCGGTGTGGTACTACCGTTCGAAACCAAGTCATCCTGCATATGTTCATTACTGCCGAGACCTTTCGTTAGCCCGTCCGCCTGCGCATCAAGTAGCTCTTGAAGCTGCTGCTCGAGATGACGAGCGCGTCGTTGTAATGTGAGCACATCGTCTGGGATGTGGGGTATGGGCGATATACTGGCTTTAGGGGCGTTCCATAGTAGTGAAGACGTCACTGGCGGTGGTATGCGCGGTGGCGGTGGAGAGTCGTAGAACGGCAGCTCATGGTCGCGTGCATGTGGGTCTTCAAAAGACCGCCGAAACTTGGATGGGGGTGGAGAGAACGAACCCAAGACCGAGTTCAGCAGTGACATGTTGGATAAGCCTAAGGTTTGGTAGTAGATGTTGTAGCCATGGAAGCTATCGAGCTGTGTTGTTCGTTCAGGTCAGCTGTGGTGTTGCTGTTTCCTCGAGCATGTGAACGAATGAGCAAGCCCGGAGATCCTTAGTCATCAAGGTTTCAGAGCGCCAGAAAGATGCAGATGACTGTCTCGCGTGATAAGCGCCTGTTCAAGTAATAATCTATCATGGTAGCAAAACACCCCTTTCTTGATAGAACCCAGACAAGCAGCTGCCTTGGGACATGATACATATGTTGAAGCCTAGCTGTGCGGTCAAACGCCGCCCTGCTGCAGCGACAGAATGAGATCGCACACTATGGTTCCACCGGACAGAACCGCAAGGCAAACTCAAGCACTGTTAGTATGTCAACTGAAAGACGTGATGCCAAGTAATTTTCCTGTTCCTGTCCATGTTCCTGAGGTTCATCACAGTACCACAGATGGTAAGGTGGGGGTCGATTAGCGCTCCCTCGCTTAGCTCGCACCCGAAGATGGCCCGCCTGCAATATTGAACTTCGCAAATCCAACTTTGCGACCAACAGCACTAACCTCAGGAACATCCACCGTACGTCTGCGTCGCCTGCTCTTCGCCCTGCCAATCGCTGACATCGCCTTCACAGTAGTCGTCCATTTCACCGACATACAAAATGGCTGACGCTCCTGCTCCCGCTCGCGGCGGATTCGGATCTCGTGGAGACCGTGGTGGTGACCGTGGCCGTGGCCGCGGCCGTGGACGTGGTCGTCGTGGCGGCAAGTCCGAGGTGCGCACAACAAAAAGCTGAGGGACAGCGCAGAGAATTGACAAGTGCGCAGGAGAAGGAATGGCAGCCCGTGACCAAGCTCGGCCGTCTCGTAAAGGCCGGCAAGATCAAGAGCATGGAGGAGATGTACGTTCAAGCACAGGACAAGCACAGTGCAATGCACAGCGACTGACAATCGGCAGCTACCTCCACTCTCTCCCCATCAAGGAGTACCAGATCGTCGACTTCTTCCTCCCCAAGCTCAAGGACGAGGTCATGAAGATCAAGCCCGTCCAGAAGCAGACCCGTGCCGGTCAGCGTACCCGCTTCAAGGCCATCGTCGTCATCGGTGACTCCGAGGGCCACATCGGTCTCGGTATCAAGACCTCCAAGGAAGTCGCGACCGCCATTCGCGCTGCCATCATCATCGCCAAGCTCGCCGTTGTCCCCATCCGCCGTGGTTACTGGGGTACCAACCTTGGTGAGCCTCACTCGCTCCCCACCAAGGAGTCCGGAAAGTGCGGTTCCGTCACCGTCCGTCTCATTCCCGCTCCCCGTGGTACCGGCCTTGTCGCCTCGCCCGCTGTCAAGCGTCTCTTGCAGTTGGCTGGTGTCCAGGATGCCTACACCGCATCCACTGGTTCCACCAAGACCCTTGAGAACACACTGAAGGCCACCTTCGTCGCTGTTGCCAACACATACGGCTTCCTTACACCCGACCTGTGGACCGAGAACAAGCTCACCCGCAGCCCGCTCGAGGAGTACAGCGACATCCTCCGTGAGGGCAAGAAGTACTAAATGTACAGCGGTGAGGCTACGGTTCTTTTTCAGCATTCCTGGGTTATGGCGTGAGGTAATGCATGGGCCCCTCCTATAAATCGATAGGTTTGGGACGTCCAGCACGAAATGAAAACTCCATTACGACCTTCCAATTGACCTCTTTGCAGCTGTGATGTTATTGTGCAGTACGTATATGAGGCCCACTACTATTCCAGTGGGTTAGCTTGTTGAACTGGGAACGACAAAGGTGAGTTCTATCGAGCACAGGAACACTTGCTAGGGCTGATGACGCTCGCTGCTTCAAGCCAACTGCAATCCGCAAGACAAAAATCTGCTCCCGATGAATGTACTGTTGTGGCGTCCTCTCTTGCACCTGCTCCAATCGTTGACTGCACCTTCCTGAGAGCTGACAATTACGATGGGATCCACCCACCCAGAGTAGGCTATGCTAACATCAAGCATGGGCGCATGAACTACACAAGCCAGCCTCTCGCCATCGCGGCGCACTTGTCACCAATGGTAGCTTCTCGTGTGTCTGCTTGCATGCTCACTGCGTCGACCTGAAGCAGGCTGCGAACCACCCCATCTGCACGGTGGGGGCTGAGTGCAGCAGAATGCCTCGACCGCCATCCAACTTAAACTCGCGACATCAGCAGTTCGCACCTCAATCCGCAACGGTTAAGTCGAGCCTACTGACATGGCAGAAATTGTGGGCTTAGTCGCAAGTGCAGTGACCTGTGAGTTTCATTATTGTCTCACGCGGTGTTCTTCCGTAGTAACAAATGTGCAGTGGCCGCGACTGCCCATGGCGCCGCCAAATTTGCGAAAGCTCTCTTTAAGGTGACCTCTACTTTCAGACATGCGCGAAAGGAGATGGCCGATATTGCACAGAGACTATCGCAGTTCTCTACGAGCCTTCAAATCTTAGCCGACATACTGAGCAGCAATGAGGCGCTTTGTAAGCGTGAGCTGTATGAGAACACGAAAATCATTATCCTGGGATGGAGACAGGTCGAAGCCGAATTAGGAAAGCTGCTTGAGACGCCCAGTAGTCTGCAAAAGCTTATTTGGACTCTGAAGAAACCTGCGGCGAAAACGTTGCTTAAGAACATCGAAGGAATCGAGCGAGCCTTGATGATGCAACTATCAATAATGCAGCTCGCCGTGCATTTGATAAAACCAGTGGATCATACGTAGGCGTTCTTATTGCTACGAGACTGGCATAGACTGACTGATGTAGGCAAGCCAGTCTGCAAGAAGGCGACCGGGCCACGACCCAGCGCAAGGTGACAGAGAGTGTCGTGCAAGCGAATCGCCAGATAGTGGAGAGCGCGCAACTCGAGGATCCCGAGGTCACTAGACTGAACGATCCTCCCAATGGCAGGTGTAAAGAACTCGGAATCCACAGACAACATTCGTTTGACACTGCAACTTGGCTCTACCATTTTGTCTTCGGCCCGTCAGTACTGGGTTCGCTTGATAACCCATCGCTTCAACCCTCGGTATCTGATGGAACTGCGGACAAGGATGTTGGGACTCTAGCGTCATGCAGCACAAGGCAAGATCCATGGATGCCGCCGAGTCGAGAGATGATTGTTTGGGGTTCTAGGACAGAACCGGGCATTGTGATCGATGGACTGTTGTCTGCTTGGACAACGCTCACCGACGAGCAGATTGCCGCGAGTTCTGCTCATAACGAAGATGACAAATGGTCCCGCACGTTCTTGAAAATGGTCCAGGAGATGAAAGAGGAAGATGATGTGGCAGAGAAACATGGCTCAGATGTAGAAAATGTCGCCGATGCTTACGCGGAGGATGACGATCACAGTGCTGGAAGAAAGAATCGAAAAGCAAGAGATACGGAACCCACGAAACGCTCAAGACGTGCGGCACAACTGGATTCGACACAAGTACCAACATCACCACACGTAAAGTTTGGTGACGTTGACGATAAGCGTCTCAATTATACGAGTAAGGCCGGCCTCGCCTCAGAGCTTCCTGGTCGACCAAGGTCGAATCCGGCACACCACACTGTACCGCCAGTGTCAGAGAGGTCCAAACGCGACATGTGGGCTGCTTCCACCCCCAGGTACCCGCAACACCTACCCGCACAAGTGCCAAATGCATATACGTCAGGTGTTGCAAATACATTACCATATACCGATTCTCCATCTCGAGCACAGTATTCCATGAATATGCCATCGATGCAGGGCTATGACTCGGGCTCTAGGTGGAGTCAGTATTCGCATATGCCTCCTGCTTACCAGCCGCCACCCCCTCCGCCTCCACCTCCACCTCCAGTACCTGAAGCACTTGCTCAGATCGACACCTTGCAACAGTCGCAAGTGACCGCCATTGCTTCGGCCGAGAAAGCGATCCGAACAGCGATTACGGATGATCCCCGGTTATCGAAGATTGAAAGTCTCCTTGCAGCGCAACAAGATAATTTGGCCCGTCTTAGCCAGACTCAGGCAAACTCGAATGAAGCTGTAGAGACAAAACAAATTTCGTCTGCCCCCGAGCAATATAGCAGAGTCGTTCAAGGACTCGAGCAGCTTCTTGTCCAACAAAGAGAAGACCTGCAGAGCGTAGAGGCAGACCTCACTGCAGAAAGGATCCAGCTTGTTACTGCAACTGAGGGACACAACACGATAGTTCAAGCACTAGAGCATCTCATGGCACAAATGAAAAAGGAGTATCAGCTTGTAGAAGAAGAACGGCTATCTGAGGCGAAGAGCCTCAAACATCAAGCTGAGAGAGCTGTAGAGACTAGGGAACTCGCTTTGAAAGATGCTGCAGCAGCTCGGTCAGCAGCCGAGATCGCACAAAGATCTCTCGATACAGTCAAAGCAGACATTGACGCGGAAAGAAACCTGAATAGGCAACGTGAGAGTGCGATAACGGAGGCGAGGCGCAAGGCTGATGAAGACAACAAGAAGCGATTTCAGAGCTACGAGACACTGCTAAAGACTTCCCGGGAGTCAACTCGTCAATCCGAATCCGTCCTCCATCAGCCTGTTCGGCAGACGCGCATTATGGACAAGCACCGCAGTATCGAAGTGAACGAATATATGCCGGACGCTATAGGCTGCCCGTCCACTTTGCCTTTCTCGCCCCTGAAGTTCTTCCCAAACGACATGCGACGCCCAGACTTGGACACTCAATACTACGAAAGGAACCCGCGGCCTAGACGTGAACGGCATAGCAGCTTTCACAGCTCATCGACTTCATTGCGATCGCCAAGTATGTCATCGGCTAACATGAGCAAAGCGGAAACTGGACGAAACAGCAGACAGATGGTATTGCTGCCTTCGAATGCTGACCGGGAATCTAGGGGGGCATTAAGATTGCAGGCGTCCTTGGAGAGCTCCGGTGTTTGTGTCACTTTTGACGACCCACAGGACTCGACTCACGGGGAGCTTGTGCCTTTCGACGAGGGGAATGCACAGATTGTAAGGAGCACTTTATTCTGGGAACCTCCAGTGCTGTCTCTTGGAAGTGAGCTTTTGCTCACGATGAGACGCTCGGGCTGGAAACCTGCTTACAGCCGGAAGTCAGGTATGCAGTGTTCTCCTATTGACAGACTCACCACTTACCCACCGTAGCCACAGGTCGAACCTACTTTTACGGAGACCAACCAATCCACTCGTACTTCTTCAAACCACACTACGCGCCACAGTTCTTACCTCCAGTATCCTCTAACCCTGAAGATGTCATCATGATCGACGGAGCACTTGTCGAAGAGTACGCACTCATGGAGCTCGATTTCAAATTCCGAAGGACGACCAGTGCAGAGTACGAGCTCGATGGCTGGCTGACATTCGTGCGTATCTACGAGATCAATTGAATACGGATTAAACTCACCATCCACAGGGCGACATCGAAGGCCTCATCGAGCGCTCTTTCATGCTAAGAGAGAACCAGTACCGTGCGCATTACCGCCAGCCGCCAGCAGTGCAATGGCCCAGCCAGCCTTCCACGCCAGGCACTAAGACAAGTTTCGATCAGCACTGCGCGTCGTCGACGACCTCGACTACTTCTGGGTCGTCGAGAGGAAGCTGCGCAAGTACCCAGAGAGGCCAGGGTGAAACTTCTCATACGAGCCAGCCCGATCGTGCTGATGTGAAGAGTGCATGCGGTGGAGATTGCAATGCACCACCGTCACCTTCGGTAGCGTCCTGGGCCGAGAAGCCCAAGAATCCCTTCCGCGAGCGCGTCCCAGATCGAAAGGCAAACTGGAGTAACAACCCGTGGGGACGACAGGGAAGTCGGGATGATGATCCGCTAATTTCGCTGATCTGAACAGAGTTGGACTTCCCTCTCCGTATCTGGTCTATTCAAAGCTGTACTATCGACCTCATCAAGCAAAAAGGGACATCACGTCTCTTAACCCTATCCAATCTACGAACCACAGCCAGTGTATACTCCTACACTACCTCATCAGCCCTCCCCACCAGCGCCTCTCTCGAAAACCTTGACACTCCCATCTCCCTTAACCTGATATAGGAACTCCTTCCCCTTCCCACTATCATCAGCATCCATTTTGGCCTCCTCACCCTCCAGCCCCAAATCACCCCACCCCACCCGTTGCTCGGTAACCCTCACGACACCGCTCACGTCGCGCGCGACCCCTGTATCGAGCACGCGCGTACCGATCACTCTCCGCGACATATGCGCGACTTTAGTCAGGAAGTTGTAGTGTGCTGTTTCGAGCGGTTGTGGGGGCGCGCTTGGGGTCAGGAGCGGCGTGTCGGCTTGGAGGTGCGTCAGGATGTGGGAGACGGTCGGTGTGTTGTGGAGTTGCAGGAGGAGCGAGGTGAAGGCGCTGGGAGATGTGGAGGTCAGGGCGAGGGGGAGGTCGGGCGTGTCGAGTATCAGGAGGGTTCTTCGTGTGGGCGTTGAGGTTAGGGAGGATATGGCGGTTGTGAGGGTGTTCTTGAGGTGCGTAAGGTCGAGAGATGTGAGGGTATGATGCCCTGGTGTGACCTGGCTAGTTAAGCTCGATTGAGGTGTCGCCGTGGTGGGTGCAGTCGTGCTTGACGCTGGTTGCGCTGTGGGTGCTGGCGGGCCTCTCGCAGGCACTATGCGCCCCGGCGGCCCTCGAACGGGTAACGGTGAAGTCCTCTGTGGAAGTGATTGCACCTGAGGTCGCGGTGGCATAGCTTGGCCTTGCGCCTGCGGTTGCTGGGTTTGCGCGTCCTTCACATCGCCCATGACCAGCCCACTCAGTCCGTCCACAAATGCGAATCTCTTCTCCCTCTTCAGCCTCTCCAGGTCCAGTCCTGCGCCCTTCCTAGCTTCCTGCTTCCAGAACTCATAGTCTCTCATCCATGAGGCGAGTACCACGTTGTGACCTTCATCTGCCCCGCCATCATGGGTGTTGTTGCTCAGCGCATCGCAAAGAAACCGTATCAGCAGCCAGTTCGCGCTGGCGCCGAGTGTGCTTGTGAGAAGGAGTAGCGAGTCGTCGCGAGGAAGCTTGACGTAAGGCTGTAGGAGAGGTGGTATGCGTGATGACGAATTCATCGTGGGCAGTTGCGGGGAGAAAATGTGAGGGCGGAACTCTGCATGGCTTCACAGTTATCGATAAGACGCGTCCCCAGAATTCCACCGCTGAAACTACTTCGTCACTATTCACTTGCCATATTATTTTGCTCGGGTTTTATATTTTTCGGTTTTTTTGTGTTTTCCTACTGCGGTTCTACCTATTGTACATGTGTGGGACAAAGTTCGTACACTACCGATGAATGCCAGTACCGATACCTCTGCGCAAGGCAGAGTCTCAAAGTGCTTTCGTCTACCGTCGTTTCAATTCAACTCGGCTCCCGACCTAACCCTCACACGTTCCCTCTGGGTCACCGTCTGTAATGCATCTCGCTGTCGTCTGCAAGAGTAGTAACTGCTGAGCTAGGACGACGATGTCACAGGCGGTGACCCATTGAATTGTGCTCCTTCCTTATGCTTTCCATCACCTTCTGCAGCTGACATGGAGCAATCCGCAGGCCCAACGGATGCCTGGATCTCTCCAAAGCTCAAATTTAATACTTCTCCGAACCGTGTCACACCTTCGTCGGTCTCTACCGTTCCAAGCTCAAAATCGCTCTCCACGACATTGCTGTGACGCTGCTTGCGCGAACGCTGTCCTCGCGTAATGTCCAGTTGAGGTGCTGTGCGCGCACCGGTCGCCAGCTTGCCCAGCTCGCTGTGGAACAACCATGGGAAAGACATCAATGGCATAGACTCAGCATCCATCCTGCGTAACGGTACTTCCTGACCCCCGACCATCTTGGTCTTTTTGCATTCATCGAGCGCCTCCCTCATCTCCTTCGTCGTCACTGAGTACATTGCCGCGACGAAGGGTCCAATACGATCCCACTCGACGATGCTTGTCGCTCCAGCAGCGTCGATACAGGCTTCTCGGTATTGCGCCTTCAACACTCCAACCGTCCGCCCAAATTCCTCAGCGAACTTGTAGTCGCGGCTCTCTTCGTTGTGGACCAGGACGAAGACAGAGAAAGCTTCGAATTCTGTCCGGATACCATGCTTCGCCATCAATCTCTTCAAGGCATCGTCGTAGTCTGCTTTGGTCTCCGCAGCTTTCTGTAGCAGAAGCTTGTCGAGATCAAACACGTCAAGTATTCGCTGATCAAAGTTGTCCTCCCATGTTGGCTTGAAGTCAACAAGCTGCACTTGGTCGTACAACATGCCCAATACTTTCTTGGATTGATAGATTTGACTCTCAGGTTTGTGCTTCTTCTCCATGAAATGAGGCCATTTCTTGGGTCCCAGCGCGTAGTCCATGATGGCCGGAACGCCGCTCTTTGAGTAGTCGACTGCCTGTGAATGTAGCTTCGCGAGTTCCAAACAGGCATGGCTGTTGACTCCTGCGTATTGCGCATCAGCTTGTGCGAGGTGGGCATGGGCAATTCGACCGAGCGAATCGTTCTTCATGTAGGTGACGAAGAAGTCGCTGACATCGGCTATGTTAATGGGTCCCACCTTTTCGATCGGTTTCACGGGCGTAAAGTCCATAGGAGGGACGTTGATGGTCTTCGGTATAAGGTCCTTATCCCACAAGACCATGTAGTCGTCGCCATCGAGGTCGCCGCCTGAGCACATGTTGGCGAGATCGCGATCGCCATCCTGGGGAAGTACAACGACGTTCTTGTGGTGATGAAGAGCTGGCTTGTCGACTGCACGAACGACACGAACATCCCCGGGGTGCAGAGACGGATTACGCGCGAGTATACAAGTGCCCTTGATGACCTTGTAGTGGCCTTTCCGGCTAGTATCATCGATTTGGACGAAGATCTCTGGCAGTGTGTTAAGCTTCTCTTCCCGGGTAGCATCAAGTCGTGATTGCGGTTCATCGTAGTGGCCCCGCAGTATACCGGATTCGTCGACGCAGCCAAGTACGAAAGCACCATCCTCGATAGCGATCCGAGCCTTCTTTTTGAGATCCTTGATAGTGCTAGCACGCCAAAGATTTAGGAGCGACATCATGAATGGCTCTTGACTCTCCAAAAAACCGTCGAGGACCATGCTCGCCATCGTCAGAGTTGTCTGATTCATGTCGATGTGTTTCAGAAGACAGTTCATCGCTTCGGCTTTGTCTGTCATGGCCAGCTCATAAGCGTTAACCATATGCTGCTGCTTCCGGATGAAGACATGATCGGAAACACCCAGATGTGACAGTATGCTGATAATTTGGCGGTTAAAGAACGGTGTGGCTAAGGACGAGCAGCGGACAATCTCCAAACCGGTGTACACAGCGTCAAACTTGTGCTGGCTGGGACGAATATGGACTTCATTCTTCTTGAGGGCTGGGTCAAGAGCAAGCACACCTTTGCAGCCGCCAAGGCGGAACTGGTACAAAGACGGCGGGTCGTCGAACGCATTGTGCAATCCGAGGTCTTGTGCAGCCATCTTCGCAAGAAATAGTGACAGCTTTCCGACTCCATCGGTGAAACTATAGCCATTCCGCTCGATGTCAGGAATTTTTTTCACAGTGACAGTGGTTTGCATGGCGAGAGTGGTGGAGAAGCACTGTCCGAGCCGAGCACCGTACTTGGCTACAATTGTGATATGATCGAACTGGCCCAAAGTCATGCGGATGTCATGCGCCGACTTGGTGGATGTTGACGCGTAAAAGTATGCACCGTTCTCTCGAAATTGTGAGTTTCCAAATGCCAGGAACTCGTAGTGACGGCCAGCTACAACGATACCGTGCTTCATGGCACGACTCACTCGATTGAAGAGCGCGTCAGCCCTGCCGCCTGGCATTTTCCGTAGAGGACCTTCGCCCTTCTCGTCAGAGAACTTGACACGGATGAACCGTTCGGTATCTGCAATGTATTGACGGGTAATCCTGTTTGATATTTCCATGATGGGGGAGGCAACGCGCATCATCGTTGGTGTAATGTTGACGGATCGCTGCATCACGCAGTGTCTAGGTACCGACCTCTGAGGATTGTCTTTTGCACGAATCATGAAGATGTCCATGGGGTCGTAATAAACGAACTCTTTGTCGACCACCTTTTCAAGGATATGTACGGCTCGGAGAGGGTCCATCGCCTCAAGTTCCCTGAGAAATTCGTGTGTCACGCTCTGCTCTTTGATGAGCCCATTCGACATGCAGGCTTCGAGCTGATACCGGACAGGAAAGGCTAGGTGAACCCGATCGGACACGAGATCGTCGAAGATGGATGACTTATGCGAAGACTCCGAGCGAGAGTACGAATCTGTGAATTCTTCCCCCAAGATCTCAGAGAGCTGGGTTGAAGGCCCTGGAGATGTGGTGAACTGGTCAGATTCCTGCATGGTAACGCCAAAGTCACTGAGCGCACTGCGGAACTCGTCGAACTGTGGTCCGGAAATTGTCTCTTTATTGAACGATATGCAGTAAGCAGTCCACCGGCCTGGTATTGTTAGCTTCATCCGACCCCCAAGATGATATCTTACCTATGTCGATGGTGGCTGAGCCCTTGTGGTGAATCAACGGCATCGTCTGCATCTGTCGCCGCGTGCGGCTATCAACCACGTCAGTCTCGCGGAACCATGTGCTCCAAACCTTCCAGAAACGCTCCTTCATCGGGAAGAAATCGTTGTCGCGCGTGCTCAGTTTCTTCTGGACGAAGAACTGAGGTGGCACCTTGAAGGGAATTATCAAAGATGATGAGTTTTTTCCATCGTGTATTGTGTAGATGCGTGAGAGCTGGGCAATCGGTAATCGGAAGCGAAAGTTATGGCTCTCAAGATCGATCGTCATAGGGAACTGTATGTCGAGCTCTTTGCGTTTGAGGTCCAGGGTGACTTGGACGTTGCCTTTAGTACGCACTTCATGCATTTTGGCCAATCCCAACTCCGCCATCTGGACGCCAAAGTCAATCGAGTCAGCAAAGAGGATGTTGCGATCCTGATAGAGCCGCGCAGGATCAACCGGGCTGGGAAGTGTACTGGTCCACGGTCTCTGTATCTCATAGCACACGAAGTCTTGATTGATACGAAGACGTTGAGGAGGGAAGTTTTTGGGAGGAGGCCTGAATGTCCATGTTAGCATGGTATGCATAGTGTGAGCGATTCGACGTACTGGAATATCACCCAGGCGTTGTTGTCACGGCTGCCAATTTGCATGTCGATCTGTACGACCGTCCCTAATTTAGAAATGGCAAAGTAGACGTCTTTGGTCCAGTATCGCTTGGAGATGCCCAGGATCTTCACCTTGAGCTCCTGTTCCAGAGCCCATTGCGGCGGCGGAGCGGGTATTCGAGGTTCGTCCGATACATACTGGCTGGCTGACTGCTGGCGAGAAACGGGACTCTTGGCGATTGGGGTGACTGATGGTGAAGGCTTCTTTGGACTGCTTGTTGCGCTCAGTCGAGGCTTGTAAGTCTCCCTGATTTGGTGGCCATTCAAAGTGAAGGATGATTGCTCCCTACCAGGCGTAACGGGCCCTACGGGTGTTGCCACCCGGTCGAGACCAGCATTGGACTGGTCGGGAGTTCTCACACGACTGACTGGGTTTGCTGAAGCCTTAATGATGGGGCGACTGTAACCGGCTTGTCTGTTGGAACCACCTGAGCTGCTCGAGTACGCCTGGCCGTCTGAACTACCACTGTCACCAGCGCGGCCATATCCTCTATGATCTTCTCGTGGGCGATCATTTATACGGCAATGCATGGTAGAAGTTGCCTTAGAGCCTGGTTCTGTGAGAAGCACTCGCTGTTACTAGGTGAAGCGTATTCGAGTCTAGAGGGATAAGAAAGGGTGAGTGGTGTGGAGGTTGACAGAGTAAAGGACGAGAGATGCAGCTTGCTTCAGAGCAAGTTCGCGAGTGGGGCGGCAAACGCGTTGGGTGGTGATTGCCGATTTGGTGAGAGCGGTGGAGGAGCGGCCCAGCGAGCGTGCGGGTGAAGGCTAGCAAAGCTTTGCTGCAGCGCAATTGATGTCTCGGTATATTGCGACAGTTCGAGCTACTGGGAAATTATCAAAACCGCGATGAGTGCTGAAGAAGGTAATTGTTGTTTGTTGTCTGGCGTTTATTGGTTAGAAAGTCGCAGATTTGTCTCAACGCCGGGTAATGGGCGCGACTTTGTGTCTATCGAAAGCCGAGATCTGTCGTCAAATGATAGAAAGACAAAGTATGTCGCAAGCAGAGGTGGCGTAACAAAGTTTGAGAAAGACTTGAATGCGGCTCTGAATGGTAACGACCTGATCGTGGAAGCGGAGTGTTGTGGTGAGATAGCAATGCAAAGGACACCTCGTGTATCTCACCAATGGGCTCTCGGGATTGGGTAGACAAGAGCAGAGACGGAGGATGAGAGTAACTATCCGAGAAGACACACGTGAAGCAACTAGATCCAAACAGACGCTAGGCAAGTGAACGAAGATTGACAACCCAGGTAGTAATAAAGTCTGTTCTTTGACAGCGATGGACCCCTGTACGCCGAACATGCAAGTACCCTTTCCACTGCCACATGCCAGAAAACGCAAACATTAGCTGAGTATGCAACAAATCTCATAGCATCAAGCTCAAAGCTCGGTGGTGGTTCCATCGTCCTCGGGTAATCTTCCAGTTCCTGATGCGAAAGCACCTGGTGTCAGTGGCGTACCCGCAAGGAAGTCATCCATGTCGAAGTCCTCTTGCGAAGCTCCACGTAGACTACCTCGCCTTTTTCTCGCCGAGTCGGCTACCTGCATCTGCACTTGGTCCTCAGTCTCAGAGAGTGCAAAGCCAACCGTAGTGTGCCGGCGATTTGGGGACATTTGCCGCAAAGCTGAGCGCTTGACAGGCGATAGCTTTTTCGAAGTCGAGCGTGAAGCTAGAGCTGGCCTCTGATTAGATGGCGTCTGCATCATGGGCATTTTGAAGGATGGGCGAGGCTTTTGGCGTTTTGGCGTTGAGCCGTTCTGGGAGTCATCCCGAGACGAAGCGAATGATGCTTCAACATCTTTATCTAACTCAGTGCCATCGAGGGTTTGAAATGTCGTCGAGTTTGGTGCAAGGTCATGGGATCTCATCGCCGACTTTCGGCGCCTGTGCTGTCGTGGGTCTTGCGGAGTCTCTGTTACAGTGTCATCCTTTTGTGACCGAGACGCTGACCGGATCGCCAAAGGGTTTTGTGTCGCAAGGCCCATGGATGCTAGCACGTTCTTGCGCAGAGTTCTCAGTTCTTCTAGCTCCTCCTCCTGTTCGCCGCAGAGAATGTCGAGTTCTTGTGCTCTGGTTTCTAGTGTCGAAAACGAATTCTGTAGGGAACGCAGCTCTCGTCGAGTCTTATCGTTGGCATCCTTGAGTTGTCGGCTGTTTTGAAGGGAATCCGTGAGCTTCTTGTTAAGTTTGTTGTACTCCTCCTCAGCTCTAGCAGCAGCCGCCTCCATGTCAGTCGAATAGCTGACCTCCAATTTTCTCAATGTGTCCTCTGAAGACTGCTTCAATTCTTGGTGGCTGACCTCTAAATCGCTGAGTTGCCCAGTGGTAGTCTCCAGCTCAGATTCAGTGCTCTGTAGCTGATGTTCGAGAGTAATGCCACGTTCCTTGAGGCGTAAGATTTCCTCGGATTGCCTGAACTTTGCGTCGCGCTCGTCATGGAGCTGGCGGCCTACATCACCAAGGCGAGTCTGCAAGTTTTCGTAGCGCTCGCCAAGTGCTCGGAGCTCTTCCTCTGTATGTTCCAACGAGTCTCGTTCTTGAGCGACCGTGCTGTTCAGTTGCTGGATGTCATCTTCGCGACTACGGAGTTTTTCCTCATGGTTCAAGACCGTTGACCGTAGCTCAAGCTCTCTCGCATTGAACTCTTCCTGAGCAGTTCGGAGCGCCTCGTCGGCGTCTCGTCTGGCCTCGTCAAGATGTACTTGAAGTTCGTTGAATCTCGCACTGAGCCGGTCCTTCTCGTCTGCGATGCCGAGCTTTTCGTCTTCCAGTCCATCGAGGTGGAATCGGTCGTCTGCCGCTTGTGACTCGAGTGAGGAAACCTGCTCACTGAGCTCTCCCACACGCTGTTCGAGTTCTCTTGATCTTGCTTTCTCCTGACGAAGCGGTTCCTCCACCGTATTGCACCGTGTTTCGAGATCTTGGCAAATCTGGGCAACCGAGCGTACGATGGAGTCGCGCTGGTAGGAATTCTGGCTCTCAAGCTCAGACTTTAACCGAGTCCTCCAATCTTGGAGGTGTTGGCCCGTAAAAGGTGTCGATTCTTGCTGAAAGAGTGATATAGAAGGACCGCCCGAAGCAACGTAAGTGTGTGAGCATTGCCTGGAGATATGGGGGAGCTTGCGCTGCTTCGTGATAAGAGCAAACGCGAGATTTTGTGGTAAAGATGTCTCTCCGGGCTGCACTGAGATAGCTGCGTTCAACAACAACGAAACCGTTGCTGCAGCTACGTCTCGATGCAACGCAACGGCATATGTAGGACACCTGGTATCTGCGATTATCGCATTGGCTCGAATCAGATCCCATACTTTACCCTGCAATGTCGTTGATGAGAGTGCTAGCAGTATTCTTGTTCTCAAGGCTTCGCAGGTCGACGACACGACAGTGAGCGCCTCTACTAAGACAACAAGGTTCGTAAGAGAACATGTCGCCCGGTCTGCGACACATGCATCCATTATCTTAGTGAGCAGCGCCCGGAAGAAGCTGTCTTGTAGTTGTGGCTATTCTGGTTAGTGTAAGGTATGAGTAGTCCAAAGGTCACCTACAGCAAAGATGGGGAGCGAGACTTCAAGAATTTCGTGGAACGAATTGGCATCCGTCAGGTTCTCGAGTGCGACTAAACAACACTCATACTGCGTTACGACTTCTACAGGAAGGTTGTTCGCCCCTGCAATCATCGCATAGAAGCATAGAGCCTCAAGTTGAACGGCTGGGTTTATGCCGCTACGCACAATCTTGGCAGGGAGCTTAGGAAATATGTTTTTGGCCAACGCACTCGAGCTGGGCCAGCTCTCACGAGCCTCGTAGTCCAGGAAACGTAGCGTTTTCACAGCTATGCGTATACCCTCGATAGCCTCGGCGTCTGATACACCAACATCACCCTTCGCGGCCCATATGACACTGAGGTAGGTCAAGTTGATGGTTTTGTACAGCCCGCTTGTTGATCCGAACAACTTCCGGCCCGAAGCTGTCTTCCATTGCCTCTCAGTCGATGCCAGCTGTCGGGGTCCAAGATCCTGTGGGCTATAAACATATTCTGGATGCTCTGCAAGAACCACTATCCCGAAGCACCACAGCAATAACATGGAGTTCTGCCCTGTGCCATTTGAAGACAGGATGTGACAAAGTTCACGGTCAAACTGTTGTCGGACATCGGCTGTGAGAATACCGAGAAGTTTCCGACATGCTCCGTTGAGCATGCTGTACACAGGCTGGAGAGTGCTTACATCCGGATGCTGCGTAGCTCGCTCGAACACTCGGAGGAAGAATGCCTGGGCACTTGCTGGTAGTGGTATAGACTCCGGAAGCGGCCTTGAAAGAAGCTGGACACATAGTGCCCGGTACTGAAGGTTGTCAGTCAGGACTAGCAAAGTCCGGTCTTAGACTCACATCCTCGAAATCTTGCCGCGAAGAGTTCGCCTTTACGAGCAACGCATTGAGGAGACCTGGGCTTTGAAGCAAGAGCTTCTCGTTGAATTCAGGAGCACAGCCTGGGCATGTCGTTAGTTAATCGCGCAAGATACCAGCATGAGCTCATACATACAAAGCAGCTGCAAGATATGCGAAGTGTACGACCACAGAGGTAAAGCATCGCAGATGAGCGTAGCCAGCCTCGTCACTGCACAGGACGGTTGATTTTGGATACAAGACTGGATTGCTGCTATACCGGCATGAGCAAGGAGTTCCTGTAATTTCTGTGATAGTAATACGTCAGCATTTGCATATCTAGTACATATGCATCAAGTCATTTGCCATCTTGTGTAACCCTCGCAGCTGGTGAGATGCGGGGCGGGTACTCACAGACAGCGAGGCCGGGTATGGACATTCAATTATCCTTGTCAGTTCTGATGACAACTGCGATCCGATGTCCGTCTCCATGCTGGGTCGAGTTGAGTCGAGGCCAGAGGCTCGTGGTGGAGCGTGGTCGAATTTGTTTGGGGTTGCCGCTACCCCGACAACCGAGAACGCGAAACACGCGCGCACTCACGTTCATCCCCATCCAGAACCCCAGAGATTCGACACGGACGTCGGATGAACTGGTTCCATACTTGTGCTCCAACGTTACGCCGGGTTTTCTCTCTCCGCCTGTCAGCCTGCCCACGCTTCGGCTCTAGCTCGGGCGCTTCATTGCTTTTGGCAGCTGCTTATGTCGAGGCAAATTCACTCACGCCTCAAGCCCCCAACAAGACTGGAAGACGTCTGGTGTTAGTGCAGTCGCGTGCGGTCACCGCGGCGTTTGAACCGAGTTAGGCGCCCCGTTGTCGTTGATCACAAAGACTCTTATCTGCGAGTAGCTTGCATCGAGTCTCAAGTGTGGGTTAAGTGGGCGATGGATGCAAAGCCTCAACCCCCACGGACCTTCTCAGCGAACGCTCACAGACAAGGGTCTGCGTTCTCATGAGTAATTGTATCACTGACATCCAATAATGACCAGCAAAGCCTTTCCCACGTGCGTCGTCACAGTTGCAGGGGACTTTGAGAGCCTCAAGCTCATGGGGATCCAGACTAGCGGGCACCTCCGCCTCCCACGATTGCATCTCTCAGCAAAATATACAAAATGGTCTGCGCATCACCTACCAGATCAATGAGTTTCAGGCTCGTCTGTGGCCGTTGGAACTAATAACGAGCCTCGTCACGCGACATGACAGATCGGAACGTTACCCGGATTTTCGTTCATGCATTCAATTGCGACAGCCTTGGGGTTCCCCGCAATTGCCTTGCTTTTTACAGGTTCCTTGCATCTGACCATGCAGCACATCCATCGCGCACTTGCTGCGCCAGCAGGGGTGTCGAGAAATATCATCACGACTCGTCAGCCACCTACGCCTGGAGGCCTTGGAAGCTTTGCCTGTGCGCCGCTGCTCGACATCATGCTCACAAGACGAATGGCGCCAACAGCGTCTAGTCCCGAGGCTATTCCCGCCTACGACCCGCTCTTAGAGACTCCTCAACCCTTGAGGTGCTGCCGAGTCCCACAGTGGTGCTTGACCTCATGCCTCTATTTCCGTAGCTTCGAGCTTGCCGCGTGACCCCATGGGCGTCGAAGGTGGGCTCTGCCTTTTAGTCTCTTCGGCCGCTGCACCGCTTACTTCAACTCCATTCAGTCCCTTTCACTAATTACACAATGTTTCGCCAGCCAGTTGCAAGATTGAGGCAGTCGGCTGCGCCTCTGCTAAAACGTGAAAGCTCTCAGGCAGGACCGATTGCACTCAAACACACCACCAGATCTGGCCCTGTTCGTAGTCAAAAAGCATTCTGGACATCTAGCAGGGTGCTCTTGTTCTCGGCTTTCACCGGCACAACGACATATCTATACGGGATTAGCGATGCTTCGGGCGTACAGCTCCCATGGATGAAGTCTACAGGCCCCCAATATGCTTCGAAGCACCAGATGGAGAAGGCATGTTGAACATGTGCTATAATAAATGCGCTCGTCCACTAACGAGAGCCAGGCAATCGCTGAGCTGAGAGCAGTTTTTGGTGAGGACACAATAAGTACAGATGACGAAGACCTCCACAGACATGGCTACTCAGAATGGTCCTCGATCAACATCGACCAGCTCCCGGTTGCAGTAGCGTATCCCAAGTCCACAGAAGAAGTTTCGCAGCTCGCACGAATTTGCCACAAATACAAAATACCTATGAGTACGTGCGGCAGTCGTTTTATAGAACCCGAGACTGAACTGCTACAGTTCCATATTCCGGAGGATCAAGTCTAGAAGCCAATTTCTCAGCGCCTTTTGGGGGCATGAGCATCGACTTCACTTTCATGGACCAAATTCTTGCGCTGCACGCAGATGAGTAAGCTCAGACTTCAAGTAAAGTGAGTGGTCTGGGGCTGATGTAAGACCTGTAGTATGGATGTTGTTGTTCAGCCTTCGGTGCCCTGGATGGGCTTGAACGACCAAATCAAAGACTCGGGGCTTTTCTTCCCCGTGGATCCTGGGCCATCTGTGAGTGCCCCTGTCGAGATCCCGTCGTTCAGTCGGCGTCGCCTAAAGCGGTAATCCGAACCTCGCTAATCGAGGCAGGCCAGAATTGGAGGCATGGTCGGCACAAGTTGCAGGTAATTGTATCACCAAACTACAAGATGACATCCCGGCTGAGACGGCAACAGCGGGACTAACGCCGTGCGGTATGGCACCATGAAGGAGTGGGTCATCAACCTTACAGTAGTTCTGGCTGATGGCACAGTCATCAAGACCCGAAAGCGGCCACGGTGAGCAGCAAGCATACAACCACGAGCGAATGATTCTAACACTACAGAGGAAATCTTCCGCTGGCTACAATCTCACCAATCTCTTCGTTGGGTCTGAGGGCACATTAGGCATCGTGACTGAGATCACGCTGAAACTGGCTGTGATCCCTCAAGAGACCAGTGTCGCGGTCGTCACGTTCCCCACGATCCGCGATGCTGCAGCTGCAGCGTCGAAAGTCCTTCGAGCAGGCGTGCCTGTTGCCGCGATGGAGATCATGGACGATGTGCAGATGGGAGTGATCAATAAAGCGGGATCAACGAACAGAAAATGGAAGGAGGTTCCAACAATGTTCTTCAAGTACGTTTTCAAGGAGTCCGTAAATAAACCAGCCCCGGACTGATCATGGCGAACAGGTTCTCGGGTACCAAGGCAGGAGTAAGCTCGTACGGATGTGATGTCAATTTGAAGAAGGCTAATCTGCTTAGGTGCGAGAAAACATCCAGCAAGTGAAAAACATCTCCCAGATGCACAAGAGCGGCAATTTCGAGTTCGCCAAAACCGCCGAAGAAGGCAAGCAGCTGTGGTCAGCGCGCAAAGAATCCCTTTGGAGCATGATGGCAATTCGCAGAGAAGGCGACGAGGTCTGGTCAACAGATGTTGCCGTTCCAATTTCCAGGCTACCAGATATCATAGGTATGCGAGTCGATATCCTATGTGAAGCCGCTTGTTGACCGCTCTGTAGAAATTTCAAAGAAGGAAATGGATGACCTTGGTCTTTTCGCCAGTATACTGGGCCACATTGGCGATGGCAACTTCCACGAAAGCATCATGTACAACAGCAAGGACCCAAAAGAACGCGCAGCCGTTGAGAAGTGTGTGCATGACATGGTCGACCGCGCGCTTGAGATGGAGGGCACATGCACTGGTGAGCATGGTATTGGATTGGGTAAGAAAGCCTCGCTTCAAAAAGAGCTAGGTCTGGACACGATTAACGTCATGAGGAGCATCAAGGGCGCGCTGGATCCGTATTGGCTCATGAACCCGGGGAAAATCATGGACGCAAAGGCTTGAGACTCAGCTGGGGCGACGGTGCAGCATTCATGGGCGTACTGTGAGCTCGCATGGGAGACTATCTGATCTGATGGCATTTACAAAATCTGTAGCTGTACATCATCAAATACATGTTGTGTCGACATGGCCACCGTCGATGTTGGTGAAATTTGTTCGGACCTCCGTGATCGGCCATTCTTCCCAGCCCCCACCAGTCACAGCACCCCGCGTCATTGTCACAAAGTTGCTAAACGTCCGGTTGACTCAATTGCACCATATCTTTACCAGCCAACATGGACGCCGTAAGCTTCACATCAAACAACGCAAAATTCCCTAAGAAGAAGTGCGGTACGTCAAAGCATGTCTCGTGATTATTCCTTACTCACGCAATTGCAGGTGTGCTCGGCGCCACGGGCTCCGTAGGCCAGCGCTTCATCTTGCTGCTGCAGCTTCACCCACATTTTGTCCTGCACGCCGTTGGCGCTTCCGAGCGCTCTGCGGGTAAGAAGTACAAGGATGCTGTCAAGTGGAAGCAGGCGCTGCCGTACTCGGACCGCATTGGCGACTTGGTGGTGAAGAAGTGCACAGCAGAGGAGTTCGCAGACTGCGATTTGGTCTTCTCTGGACTGGACAGCGATGTCGCTGGAGACGTTGGTATGCGTGCTTTCTCGTGCGATTAAGAAGAAACCTAACGTCCTGCAGAAATGTCTTTCCTCAAGTCGAACCTCGCCGTCTTCTCCAACGCAAAGAACTACCGCCGCGACCCTCTCGTTCCGCTCGTCGTCCCCACTGTCAACCTTCCCCATCTTGACGTGATCAAGCACCAAAGGGAACACCACAAGCTGCAGAAGGGTTTCCTTGTCTGCAACTCGAACTGCGCCGTCATCGGCATAGTCATTCCCTTCGCAGCGCTGGAGAAGTTCGGACCCATCGATCAGGTTTCGGTCGTCACAATGCAGGCTGTGTCTGGTGCAGGATACCCCGGTGTGAGCAGCATGGACATCATCGACAACGTGGTGCCATTCATCTCTGGCGAGGAGGACAAGCTCGAGACTGAGGCGTCCAAGATTCTGGGCAGCGTCAATGACGATGTTACCGGTTTCGTTGACAGGCCCATGAAGATCTCGGCTGCGTGCAACCGCGTGCCTGTGCTCGATGGACACACAGCGTGCGTTTCGCTGCGATTCCAGCGTCGCCCAGCCCCCAGCGCCGAGGAGGTCAAGCAGGCTATGCGCGAATATGTCTCAGATGTGCAGAAATTGGGCTGCCCTTCAGCGCCCGAGAAGGCCATTGTGGTCATGGAGCAGCCAGACAGGCCACAGCCCAGGCTCGATAGGGAGACAGATCGAGGATATGCCGTCAGCGTTGGTCGCGTGCGCGAGGACGAGTCGGGCATCTTCGACATCAAGTTCGTTGCACTCAGCCACAACACTGTCATTGGAGCGGCTGGCTCATCGATACTCAACGCCGAGGCAGCAGTGCTCAAGGGATATGCTTAGACTAGATGTGGAGGGCAGGGTTGTCGAAAAATCCAGTTGAACGCGTGCGTTTCTCCAGAGTGGCGGGAAAAATCGCAGATATACTCCAATTTTACATCAAGTAGAGAACTACATTTCTCACCAATTGTTAACACGAAATATTGCTGGCCTTCTTAAAGGTCAAAGCTGCTGCCAAGCTCTCCGGCGGTGTCAGGTCGAGAGCAAGATATGGACCCACTTTTACGCTGACTAAGGGTCCCACTAAGCTCGCTAAGAATATTGCCTTTTGCAAACTCGCACATTCGACGACTTCTTTCGACAGGATCCCTCATCGTCGACGACTAACCTCACATAACAGTCAATATGGGCCGTGGACCAAAGAAGCACCAGAAGCGCCTCAGCGCGCCCAGCCACTGGCTCCTGGACAAACTGTCCGGTATGCTCGACGCCTGCAGTCGCATCGCCCGCAGATGCGCAACCTCGAGAAGCAGCACGACTGACACATCCCAGGTGCCTACGCTCCCAAGGCCTCCCCCGGTCCTCACAAGCTCCGCGACTCGCTGCCCTTGATCATCTTCCTCCGCAACCGCCTAAAGTATGCGCTCAACGCCAAGGAGGTCAAGTCGATCGTCATGCAGCGTCTGATTAAGGTCGACGGCAAGGTCCGCACCGACAGCACCTTCCCCACCGGTCTCATGGACGTCATCTCCATTGAGAAGACCGGCGAGAACTTCCGCCTCGTCTACGACACCAAGGGCCGTTTCACCGTCCACCGCATCACCGCTGAGGAGGCACAATACAAGCTTGGCAAGGTCAAGCGCGTCCAGCTTGGCAAGGGCGGCATTCCCTACTTGGTTACGCACGATGCGCGAACGTAAGTTCCCGCTCTATCAGACGTTGGACCAAGTTTGGGCTAGGTGCTGAGCAGGGAAACCTCTCGCACCCGGCATCCGACCAGGATCTGGCGATGTCTGTGATATCATGCTAACAAAATGTGTAGCATCCGTTACCCCGACCCTGCCATCAAGGTCAACGACACCGTTAAGGTCGACCTCGCCACTGGCAAGATCGCCGACTTCATCAAGTTCGACACTGGTGTCATCGTCATGGTCACCGGTGGTCGCAACATGGGTCGTGTTGGTGTCATCACCCACCGTGAGCGTCACGATGGTGGCTTCAACATTGTCCACTTGAAGGATGCCGTTGACAACGAGTTCACCACTCGTGAGTCCAACGTCATTGTCATCGGACAGGAGAAGCCCTGGATCTCCCTCCCCAAGGGCAAGGGTGTCAAGCTCTCCATTGCCGACGAGCGTGACCGCCGCAGGGCGTACGCCATTGCCGGCCAGTAAGTGTGAGAAGAGAGAAGCAGCAGGTTAGCATACGAAGCTCTACATGACCGTATGACGTGCCTTGCGGGGCTCGGATACCAAAAAACCAGGCGTTTGGTCGCTCGTGGATAAATCACGGGTCTGGGGCATTCTGCATATCATACGAATACCAAATGAGATATCAATGAACACTTCACCTGCCTGCCTAGACATTTAACATCTTACCTACTTGAATCTTACCTACTCGATAACACTGAGGCTGTGTGCGTGCGTGTGGCGTTTTTCATCTGACGGCATGCATGAGTGATAAGGCGACGGTATGAACAGGGTACGGAAACGCTATCAGGACCCCCTGGCGCAAAGAGATTGAGATGTGCCCGCAAGCGACGAGGGGATGAGGCTCTTGAGCAGGAGGCACAACGTTTCAGAAAACCGGAGCAGCAGGCCAATGGAGCGTGTAGATGGGGAAAAACAGACAAACATGGTATTCCATCAGCCTCGACAGGCGGTTGTTTGGGTGGCAGGTGTCCAAGCAGCAGGAATGGAGGCCAAGAAGAGGAAGTGACTAGGAACGGCAGGTATCTGTATTGGATTCGGAAGGATGCAAGTGCCAGGGCCGGCTTTGTCTTGTCCCCAACGTAGAGGGCCTGTGCAACGCGTGCGAAATGAGACGGGGCGGGCAGCGTGGATGCAGTGGGCGTAGTGGCCCTGAGGAGAGTGAATGACTGGTTGGCAGCGTCAATGGATTGTGGACGAACTCAGCGGACGTCGAGGCGGCGGTTGAAGTCAGGCACCTGCACCCACGCGCCCGTCTCGCAAACTCAATTGCTCTCCAGCCGTCATTTCAGCATTCTAGCTTCCTGGACTTCCTGGACGGTGTCGCTCAACGCTCGCTTGCATCTCATTCTTTCATTGGCCGGGTAGCCGTCTGCGCGTTCCGTGGCTCCAGGCTTGCTTGCTTCCAGACTGTCCTTAGCGGTGGCCTCTACCTGCCTCGCTGCTCGCTGCGCCCACTTCTTCCCCGCGCGATTGCCAACTTGCCAACCTCGACAGCGCCATCCAGCGGCCCCTAAGCGTGCACGCGCTCTGCCAGACGTCGTCGCCCACGTTGCTGCCCTCACCCCCCGTTGTGTCCGTGTCCATGTTGTAGAGCGCGTACAGGGCAAGACAAGCATCGCCTGTCCCACTCCAACCGTCACTCGTTTCACGCTGCCGCACTGCGCGTACGGCCCGTCCTCAGTACCACGCCTTCACATCTGCAGCACCGCCTCGACTGCGCAGCTCCCCCAGGCCTGCACCACAGCGCAGCGCCCACGACAGTCGCTCACGACCACGACCACGACCACCGCCAGCAGCACGCGTCTCGAGAGCCGGCCTCGCGTGCGCCCGTCCATCCATCTGTAGCCCATCATGCTTCGCCCCGCGACGCCCCTATCCATATTGTTCTTCGTCGCCTTCTGTCTGCTGCTGCTGTCGACTCTCTCGACGCCCGTCATCCCCGCCATCCCCCTCGCCACCTACCGCGGCATCAACTTTGGCGTCCTGGGCTACTGTCCCAGTGACGGTAGCTGCACAGGCCCCGTGATTGGCTACAACACGGGTATGTGGTTCGATATCTCCATGCTGCGACCGCAATTGACCTCGACGTACAGACAAATTGTTCCAGGACCAGCCAGACACCGACTTCTCTCTGCCCGCACATTCGCGCCATGCCCTCTCCTCCATCCTCATCGTGCATCCCGTCGCCGCCTTCATGACGCTCATCTGCTTCGGTCTCGCCATTGCTGCCCACTTCCACTCGCCCGCCCACTCGCCGCGCTACCTTCTTGCGCTGCTCATCTTCACCTTCCCCACGCTCCTGGTCTCGCTGCTGGCCTTCCTTGTCGATATCCTGCTCTTCGTTCCGCACGTAGCCTGGGGAGGATGGATCGTCTTGGCAGCCACCATCATCATCGTTGCAAGTGGAATCGTGACATGTGCTATGCGAAGGACCCTGGTCAGTCGCAAGGCACGTAAGAGGCGTATCGCAGAGAACGACGACATGAACGGCCAGACGTACTATGCAAACCGCCCCAGTGATGCGAGAGTGGCCACCGAGTTTCCCAAGGCCGAGTCTCCACCGCCAATGTCAAACGACACCATGTCGTCCGGAATGAAGGACAACGAATACGCCTCCTTCGAGCTTCAGAAGCAGCACTCGCCCGAGGACATGACGCCCCTCAACCAACGCAACCCTTCGCTCAAGACAAACAGCAGTGCTGGAAGAGATGGCCCAGATCCCATGATGGCGCCAATGCGCGGTCCCTCAGGCCGTGGACGCCAGCCCGTCGACCAGTACGGAAACCCTATTCCACCAATGCCCCAGGATCAGTACATGATGAACATTGGCCCCGGCGGCCAACGCGGCAGAGGTGGCCCAATGCGAGGACGAGGCGGACCCCCACCCCGGGGCGCTCCTTACGGCGTGCCTGGCAGAGGAGGGTTTGGTGGACCAAGAGGAGGCATGCGCGGTCCCCCACCACCAGGCTGGCAAGGTGGCCGTGGTGGCATGCGCGGTGGACCCGGTGGAATGGGCCCTGGGCCTATGGGCCGAGGCGCTCCTCCTCCTGGCTACAACAACTACAGCCAAGGTCCTTATGGGCAAGGCCCACCGCCGCGTGAGCAGTCACCGTACGGGCAAGGCAACAGGGGTGCATCACCTCAACCTCCGCTCGCCATAGGACAAGCGATCGAGATGGACTCACGTACTGGCACACCGCCTGTGAACCCGGCTCAGAACGCAAACTACGGTCTGCGGGACAGTGACGACGACGTTCAGGGTATGTTGGCGCTCCAGCAGGGCGGTTTCCCAGCGAGCTCGCCACAGCGCAGGCCGTCTGACTTGATGAGCCCAACCAGCTCATACTCTCAAGAGTAAGTATCGCGTTATCTTTAACGTGATGCATTGCTAACAGCCACCAGTGAGCTTCTTCCACCGCAAAAGCAGCAACAGCCGCAGCAGCCGCAGCAGCAGGGTCTCCAACCTCAACAGTACCTCCCCGTCCGCTCCAACTGGAACCAGGAGCGTCAGCCCTCCGACAACTCCAAGAACAGCGCCAACAGCCGCGGCCTATCTCCCATCATGGACTCCCCCGTCGAGATGCCCGCCCAGCTTTCTCAAGTCGGCGGCTTCGCACCACCCAGCCACAACCACTCTAACAGCATGGACCGCAGCTCTGACTACTACGAAGACGTGGATCCCAAATTTGCTGAGCCCGCACGCCAGAATCCTCCACCCATGCCGTCGTCGCTGATGCCTGGCAACATGCCCGGCGCATACTCGTCAAACCCGAACCTTCTCGCCGCACCTCAGCAGCTCAGCGACCCCAACCTGCCGAGAACATCGAGCTACGACGACCTGCCTGACGGCTCACGAAGCCCTGCCGCGTCTGAAGCATCCCACTTCACGTCCGTATCCCAGCGTCCCGTGAACCCAAACTGGCGTCCTGAGATGGGCGCGCCAGCAGGCAATTTCGGGCCGTACAACGGACGCGGCGGTGGTAGGCCTATGAGGCCCGAAGACGTTATTCTCGACGCCAACGCCGCGAACCCGGACTTTGCCATCCCTGGCGTTGGAATGGGCCGCGGAAGGGGCAGGGGAGGCTTCGCTGCAAGAGGAAGAGGGAGAGGCATGCCGCCACCGGCTACCATGATGGGCCAGCAGAACGGACTGCAGGCACCAGGGCGGTATCCTGGGGCTAACGCTATGTAGGGATGGCATAGCATGAGGGACCAACGGTGCGAGGCTTCTTGACCGAAAGCGAGTCGCGTTCGTGTTTGCGTACCTGCCGTGTTGTTTTCCCACACCATCTGGATCTTTCCTTCTCGATCTACCAATGTCGGCTCTCTTTGGATCGCGCGATTCTTCTTCTCTTCTTTCCTGTACAAAAGGGTCTCTTCTCTCTCCACTGGTCCAAAAAGCGCGTCTCTTCGCACTGCACGGTCTCTTTTCAACAACTTCGAGATACCTTAATGTCTTCATCTCTCAGCGCTTTGCCGGGCTTTCTTCTTACCTTTTCTTCTCCGGCTGCCTGACCTCGGCCTTTGTCTCCTTCTCGCTCTTGCGCAATTCCTAACGCAGCGAGTATCTCTACCAGTACACATATTGCCGCCCTGCCACTTTTCTTCTTCTGTTTCTCTGGCATTTTTGCAGGGCTGGCTTCGAATTTTCTTTTCAGTTTGGTTTCATTACACGTCACGAACATACAAATTTTCCCTTACGCAGCGATCTGCGCGGGACGGGTGCTTGGGCGGTTAGATTGGGCACAAGCGGGTTTGGGGCATTTTCTCTCTTCGACGTGTATATACAGACGCAGACCGCGACAGATTGAGATGGAGAAAGGATGGGCGTTGGTGGGGTGAGGATATACCAGGAAGAGATGTACATGTATGTACAAGAATCCTCACAAATACAACAAATCTTCCAACCCCCCAACTTCCCCTTCTCGATCGATCGTTTCGTAAGGGCCCTACTCATGCCTTACCCAGAAACGCCAGCGCGGAAATCGCATACCCCTCCACCCCAATGGCCAGCGTAGGCTGCACCACGGGCGCAAAGAATGGGCTGTGGTTCCCGGGGACCTCACTCATCTTGCCCTCCTTCTCCAATCTCTCATACAGCTCCGGATCCGTCCCGCCGTACAAGAAAAAGCAACTCGGCCGCCCAACAGCCGTAGCCAGGATTCCGAAATCCTCACTCCCCTGCAGCCGCGCAATATCAGACGTATACGCCGCATGCTCACTCTTCTCAAAGTGCGCAGAGAAGGCGGATTCCAGCGTCGCCGTGACCGTCGCATCGTTAAACAGCAGCGGAAAATTGCGAATCTCCGTCATCTCCGGCGCGAACGGGTTACTCGACGCCAGAGCCTCTGCATCGACGACAGCGCGCACGCTCGCGAGGACGCGGGCGCGCGTCTCTGGATTCGCGGCGCGGATGTCGAGTTTGAGCTCTGCGGTGTCGGGGATGATGTTCTCGGCGTCGCCGGCGTGGATGGCGGCTACGGTTACGACGGCGAAGTCTAGGGGGTCGACTTCTCGTGCTACGATTGTTTGGAGGCGGAGAATGGTTGCTGCGGCTTGCACGATGGGGTCGTTGCCCCGGTGCGGGGTTGAGGCGTGGGTTTGTCGGCCTTTGATCTTGAGGCTGGGATGCTCGGTCAGTCTGTATCGCGCAAGTCGAAGGCAAGAGGAAGACCTACAGATACGAATCCGCCGAACTAGCAATCAGCCCCCTCTTCGTCCCAATGACCCCGGCCTTCTCAGGCATGACATGCGCGCCGACAACCACATCCGGCACAGGGACTTTGTCGTACAGCCCCCCATCAACCATAGCCTGGGCCCCCTTCCCCTTCTCCTCCGCCGGCTGAAACACCAGCACCAACGTCCCGCTCCAACTGTCCCTAGCGCGCACCAGCGTCTCCGCCGCCGCCAGCAGCGCCGTGATGTGCATATCGTGCCCGCACGCATGCATGACTGGTTTCTCCACGCCCTCGACATCAGGCATGCGCTTCGTGCTGGCGTAGCTCAAGCCCGTCTGCTCGCGGACCGGCAGCGCGTCGATGTCGGCGCGCAGGAGGAGCGTCTTGCCCTCGCCGTTCTTCAGCACGGCCGCGAGCCCATGGCCGCCGATGTGCGCGTGGATTTCGAACGCGTGCAGGGTCTCCAGGTGCGTGGCGATTGCGGCTGCGGTTTGGGATTCGCAGAAGGAGAGCTCGGGGTGCGTGTGGAACCATTTGTCTAAGGGTGTTAGGGAGGTGGGGATAGCTATATCAGATAGTAAAGAAACAAGATTCAATTCTGAGAATAGATACATCAAACAGTAATGGACATCACTCAACAGAGAATACGCCGAAACCGCCTGGCAACGTACAAATACTCACACAGCTCCTCGTAGGGACCGAGGTCCGGCTTGTGGATGTTGACAATCTCGCTGAGGGAAGGCATTTCTGATGTTTGGATTGAGTTTGCTGTCACGCTGCTACTTATAAGCTATTGCTTATCACTGCTGCTCATAACTCCTACGGGAAAAGCTTATCGTGGGGAGTGGGACATTCAAGCTGCAAGTAAACGATACTCTTTCAGGCAGTACACGTTGGTTTTAATCGGCCTTCCGACGGGAAAAGCTGGGGATGACGTTGCGCGATGGCGGCATAGCGGGGTCGGATCATGGTCTCGGGAATACATGCGACGAGCAGTCAGAGCAAGAAGAAGTGTTTTTGAAGTTTTCATCATTCATGAATCGGCTGCTGAGATGTGCTCAGAGCCACCCAGAGGTAAATCTACCTAGAGTACATTGCGGGATATCCATTTACTCGTGAAGCGTAACACCACTCTTAGACGCCGACGTAGATTAAGCTAATCGTCACGCAAGTGAGGTAAGAAAAGAAAAAGAAAAGCCATGACACGTGAAAGGGATATCAAAGCGCCGACCAAACTTTTCGAAACGAACAAAGATGGCGATACGCTTAGTCAACCTCCTCCATAGCGCTCTCGCCAGCGGCAGCAGGTGCCTCCTCGGCGTCCTTGGTCTCCTGCTCGGTCTCGACCTCCTCGTCGACGTTGAGGCCGAGGGAGACGAGCTTGTGGATGCGCTCAGCGTACTGGACGGGCTCGTCAATGGTGAAGCCAGAGACAAGGAGCGAGGTCTCGAAGAGAAGCATGGTGATGGACTTGACGGTGCGGTCCTCCTCACCATCGGCCTCGACCTTGCGCTTGAGCTCCTTGATGATAGCAGACTTGGGCGAGATCTCGAAGGTCTTCTTGGAAGACATGTAGGAGCTCATGGAGGTGTCACGGAGGGCCTGGGCCTTCATGATGCGCTCCATGTTGGCGGACCAACCGAACTGGCCGGTACGGATGGCGCAGGGGGAGCCAATAAGCTTGTGGGAGACAACAACCTTCTCGACCTTGTCGCCGAGAACGTTCTTGAGGCTCTTGGCAAGGCTCTCATACTCCTTCTCCTCGGCCTCGCGCTCAGCCTTCTCCTCGTCGGACTCCTCAAGCTCGAAGTCCTTGGTGATGTCGACGAGCTTCTTGCCGTCGAACTCCTTGAGCTGAGTCATGGCGTACTCATCAATGGGGTCGACAAGGAAGAGAACCTCGAAGCCCTTGTCCTTGAGAGTGTCAAGGAAAGGAGACTTCTGGACAGCCTTGAGCGACTCGCCGGTGATGTAGTACATCTGCTTCTGGTGCTCGGGCATGCGGGTGACGTAGTCGGTGAGGGAGGTGAGCTCCTCGCCAGACTTGGTCGAGTTGAATCGCAGGAGCTTAGCAAGCTGTGCGCGGTTCTGGGAGTCCTCGTGGATACCAAGCTTGATGTTCTTGCCGAAGGCAGTCCAGAACTTGTCGAACTGCTCACGGTCCTCGGCGATCTCGTTGAAGAGCTCGAGGGTCTTCTTGACAATGTTCTTGCGGATGACCTTCATGATCTTGTTCTGCTGGAGGGTCTCACGGGACAGGTTGAGGGGAAGGTCCTCAGAGTCGACAACACCCTTGACGAAGCTCAACCACTCGGGGATGAGTTCGGTGGCGTCGTCAGTGATGAAGACACGGCGGACGTAGAGCTTGATGTTGTTCTTGGTCTTCTTGGTCTCGAACAGATCGAACGGAGCGCGCTTGGGAACGTAGAGGATGGCGCGGAACTCGAGCTGACCCTCAACAGAGAAGTGCTTGACGGCAAGGTGGTCCTCCCAGTCGTTGGAGAGGGACTTGTAGAAGGAGCCGTACTCCTCCTGGGAGATGTCGGCAGGATTGCGTGTCCAGATGGGCTTGGTCTTGTTGAGCTCCTCCTCCTCGATCTTGGACTCCTTGACCTTCTTGGTCTTCTTCTCCTTCTTCTCCTCCTCCTCGTCGTCGACCTCCTCGACCTTGGGCTTGTTGTCGTCGCCCTCGGTGGTCTCGGCGGCGGCGTCCTCGTCCTCAACCTCGGTCTCAGTCTCCTTGAGAACGTGGAGGTAGATGGGGTAGGAGATGAACTCGGAGTGCTTCTTGACGACCTCCTTGATCTTGGACTCGTTGAGGTAGTCGAGCTGCTCGTCCTTCAAGTGAAGGATGATCTTGGTACCGCGGCCAATCTGCTCGCCCTCAGTGTCCTCGGTGATCTTGAAGGTGCCACCGGCGCTGGACTCCCAGATGTACTGCTCGTCGTCGTTGTTCTTGGAGACAACGGTGACGCGGTCGGCAACAAGGTAGGCAGAGTAGAAACCAACACCGAACTGACCAATCATGGAGATGTCAGCACCTGCGGAGAGGGCCTCCATGAACTGCTTGGTGCCAGAGCGGGCAATGGTACCGAGGTTGTTGATGAGGTCAGCCTTGGTCATACCAATACCGCTGTCCTGGATGGTGAGGGTCTTGTTCTCCTTGTTGGGGATGATGTCGACGCGGAGGTCCTTGCCGCTGTCCAGCTTGCTGGGGTCTGACAGGGACTCATATCTGATCTTGTCGATGGCATCGGAGGCGTTGGAGATGAGTTCTCGCAGGAAGATCTCCTTGTTCGAGTAGACGGTGTTGATGATGAGGCCGAGCAGCTGAGAGATCTCAGCCTGGAACTCGAAGGTTTCACCAGACATGGTGGCGGTTGTGTGGGCTGCGGCAAGACTCGTTAGACCTGAGCGGCAGCTGTAGCCTCACGAAGCTGTGAGGCTGCAATGTCGGTGTAGAGACAAACGTACAAATTAGGCGGGGTAGAGGTGGTATTAAGCTCTGCTGTGGTGTGTGTGCAAGAGCAAGCGCTGAGACAATATGTCTATGAGTGTAAGGTGTGGTGAGAGCACTTCAATGGAGAATCGAGGGCGAAGAGGCAGAGTTTGGTGCTCATATAGGCCCTAGTGGGGAGCTTCAGAATCTGGTCGAAGTTCTTGGAGCAGGCAGAATGTTCTGGAAGTGGGGCCATGTGTCTCGGGCGGTCTGCTGCGCGCTAACCAATCACACCAGCAGACGCTGCGAAGACATTGTTTGTAGAACGAAGCTGAGTACAAACACAAGCTCAGAGTTCTCGACTTTGTTGACCGAGCTTTGCTGTGTGCACACGTTTACCATCGCGTATCGCACACCAGGGTAAGCTAAGAACATGTCTTTAGAGAGCGGCTAATCTCAGTTAGCCGCTGTATACAACACCAGTTCAGCGGCCAAACCGCACGAGCCTCCACTCCCCAGCAACAGCTCCACTCTTTGAGGGGCGCGGCGCCTGGAGCTGCTTGTCGACTGTTACGAGCGTTTGCTACACGTCCTAACGCAAGCCGCAGATGTGTGCTGTCGCTATGCAATTGCCCTTCACAAGGCTGCATTCCCTCTGAACGCGCAGGCTGAGCTGAATGCGTTGTCAGCCTTGCATAGCCTCAACCCTCAACATCTTCACTTGCGTTGCAGCCTGCACCTCGCATCAAGCCTCGTCTATTCTTTGCGCTTCTACGCCACTGTCACTAATTATAACATCTACCAGGTCATTGAACATAGACCAGACCATTCTATGGTAGGCAGGCAACTGCCATCGATCGCAAACATCGATTCGACTGCTTCGATTCTATCCCAATCTCCACATCGCTATCCCCACAACAACGAGGGGTGCTCTTTATCGATACGCAACGTTGCTGCTCGCGAACGTTCGCTCACATCCTAGGATGCGGGGAGTTGAGATACACTGTTGTGTTTGATGCAAGATGAATGAGTCAACTATAGAACATGGACAAGGTCATACTCAAAACGGTGTCTGGCAGCTTGACAGCCCTGGATACAAGACAAGTCGAGTGCACTGCAGTATCCATCCAGATGAGGCATAATCTATCTCTCGGGTGCGGTTGAAATCTCATTTTCACCACAGAAAAAACACGAGACGCCCTCAACTACTTTGGTAGGTTGAGAACGAGAATATCGATAAGCAGTGATACACCTAGTAAAGTGGCGATTGAACAGACTGCGGAGGTATCGTAGACACAAGCATGAATTACCGTGTAGAGAGTATATTCAGTGAGAGAAAGAGATAGTCTAGGACGTGAAGCTGGTCGGATTTTAATTTTTTGCTTAACTCGCCTCCATCTTTTTCAGATCGCATTGCCCAGTGACTAGATTGCGCGGTCTGGCCTGATCATTCCAATGATGATTGGATAATCAAGGCTGCAGCTTTGGAATTATCTCATGTCAATTGACCAAACTACACTGCTGATTACCGAAATTGCTCCTTACAGCAACACATGGGTGGACACCGGATTACCTCCGTTCCTAACGCCCAGAACCAATGGCTGTGGCTGGGCCAATGGAGCTTGGCTGGGTTCCCAGATCGCCATATTGCCCGGCGTACAGATTTACCCATGTAGTCCTTCCCCAGGATATGGCTCTTGGGTATCTCGCCGCCAGGATAGATGCAGGGTGTATACGAACTGACTAGCTAATTGATAGCACGGCACATGCAAGTGTCAAATGGTGGTTCAACGTCATATCATTGCTTCGTAAATACAAAAAGTGTGCAAAATCTAGATAAACGACCTCAAGAACTCGCCCAGCGCCATAATAGCCATAGCTTGACCGTAAGGCATACTCGTGACCGCAATGTCCTTGTAGTGTTGCAGTGTGTGACCCATGCCTGTGCCAAAGCTGGTGTTCAGCAGCTCACCCTCGGGGTTGATATTGGCAAGGACAGCCTTGATAGCCTTGACCGCCGAGTCTTGGTACTCCGAGCCCTTGAGATAGCGCTTCCTCACGGCCTTCAGCATTCCGTACGCAAACCCAGCCGTTGCTGATGCCTCAACGTACGAGCCCTCGGAAGCGGGGACATCGAGCAATGTGCACCACATGCCGTCCTCCTGCTGCAGCTTGACCAGCGCCTTGCACTGCGCCTCAAGAATGCCAACAAGGAATAACCTTGTCGGGTCGGACTCCTTCAAATCCAGCAGCTCAATGAAGTCAGGGATCACAATGGTAAGCCACGAGTTTCCTCTCGCCCACCTCGCCTGCGCAAAGTTGTGTCCCACCTTCCCGTCCCTGTCCTCAAACTTCCATCCGTGGAAGAACAGCCCTGTTGTGGGGTCGAACAGGTATTGGCAGTGCAGAATGAACTGCCTCTTCGCCTCCTCAACGTACTCGGGTCGGTTGAGTGTGAGTCCAATCTTAGCCAGAGGCAGCGCGCTCATCATGAGTGTGTCGTCCCAGAGTTCGTCCTTGTTGTACTCGAGATACGTTTCGTGCTGGAAACCACCGTACTTTGTGCGCGGCAGGTCGTGCATCACCCACTCCGCCCACGTGTCCAGCCAGGGGACAAAGGTCTTGTCGCCTGTGTCCTCGTACAGGTACGCCAGCGCGAGGAACGGAGACATAGTGTTGATGTTTTTAGTTGTGCCCTTAGAGAGCTGCTTAGAATACCAGCTTAGCATGATGTCCTTTGTGGCTTGGTTGCCGGTCAGAGTGTAGTAGTGCCAAAGACCGTAGAGGCCGATGCCGTGCGTCCACTCCCAGCCGTCCCAGCCTTTGGTGTCGATGATGCGGCCATCGGGAAGCTTGAGCAGGAATTCGCCGGTTGTGTCGGCGATGTTGATCAGGTTTTGCGTGAGAAGGTCGATTGAAGTTGTGATTTGCTCCTTCTTGAGCTCGTGGATGGTGAGCGACGACATTCTGAAATTGGTAGGCGCGTCCAAGTCACTGCAAGGTCTTGCGAACAGCTCTGGATGTGAGACTGGAGAGTTTTGTATCTTGCGAATGCACAGTAGCTCGAGGAATGCGTGCAGATGCTCAGAAAGTGAGGAAGTAGATGACACGGTGGAACTGGACGCGCGAGAAAAAGTTTGGAAAGCTTCCAATGCATGAATTAGACCTAACGAAGCTCATTGCCGGATTCGTGCCATGCTGCACCGATATCGTTACCCTCTACACCGATGGTGCCGACGTGGGCGATGGTCTCCACGTGGAGTCGCTGTCAACGTGTGGAGTCCCCAAGGTTCTTGGGAGCGCGGCTCTCGCCTTCCTTGCAACGGCATCAACACCAACCAATGCACCGTCTCCACCACCGACCGCGCAAAAAGGAAGAGTAACCGTCCTCGGCATGCAATGCACCGGTATTCGTTGGCCGTTGCGCCGATGGAGCGCTCGCAGGTCGCGTGTTTCGCCAGATGAGACTCGAGCCGGCAAGACAATAAAAGGCGGAGTCGACCGACTGGGGACGCTTCCCGTGCTGAACTGTGAAGAAGCCACTGATAGCCTCTCGGTTCTGCGGCAAAATATTTCCACCAGCCGTGGCAACCGCTTACAGTACCTTCGCCCGATGATCTCACGAGGTAACATCGTCACATGCACAAGGGACCCATCGGAGGCGCCCTTCGGCCTGCTTTGCACCGTCTTTTCACCGACTTGCCAATCAGCCAAGATCGTGGCACATCCACATTGCTTGATCCTGCAGCGACAAGACCCCGCACTCCGCACTCTGTATGGTCGACATGACATCCGGGGCGCCGAACCTGGGGAACTAGCGATTCAAGGTTGGCCTTGGTAGCAGCGAATCCTACGGTAAACCGCACCAGGGTAGACCAAGCACTACCAAGCTGATGAATGGTGGACGAGGCGTTGGTGCTCCCAACACTGTGGAGTAGGCAGCCCACATGGGGTTAAGAAGCCGGGGCAACTGGGGATGCAACACACGGACGGCACAATTTACACGGGGTAGAAATATCAAGGTTGGGGACTCCGCATTCTGCAGCTCATTCTGAGTCCTGAGGTCTCTCTTTTCCAACCTCACTCAAGTCAGTTTCTTCCAGCTCCAACCCCCTGGGAGGTACAGTCAATATGGCCGCTCAGGAAGACAAGAAAGACATCACGCAGCTTGAGCGCACCCTCTCAGGCGCCGATGAGAAAAAAGACTATGTCGACTACACACGTGTCGACAATGAAGTGGCCCAGTATGCCGATGCCACTGGAGTCATCATCACAGAGGAGGAGGACAAGCGCCTGAAGAAGATGATCGACAGGCGTGTGCTTCCGATCATGGTCTTCACCTACTTCCTGCAAGCGCTGGACAAGGGTACAATGTCCTTTGCTGCCATCATGGGCATCCGTGAAGATATTCCTGGTCTCACACCAAAGGTCAGTCCCAAGTTGGACGCCTCTCAACACGCCAGCTAACGAGCCTTCAGTTTGCCTGGTTGACCACCTGTATCTACTTGGCTGTGCTTGTTGTTGAATACCCGACCAACTGGATCATCCAGCGTGTGCCCGTCGCCAAATATCTCGGCTTCAACATCCTCGCCTGGTCCACCGTTCTGTGCCTGCACGCCGTCTGCTTCACCTTCCCCGCCCTTGTCTCTATCCGAACTTTGCTCGGTGTCTTCGAGGCCGTCTGCCAGCCTGCATTTCTCATCATGAGCTCTATCTGGTACAAGCGCTCGGAGCAGGCCCAAGTCGTCACCTACTGGTACATGATGAACGGAGCGCAGCAGATGGTCGGTGGCCTGCTCGCTTACGCCTTCTCCCAGATCAGGCACCCTTCATACAAGCCCAACCCGGGAACTGCAGCCATCAGGTCCTGGCAGGCGATCTTCATCACCTATGGCTGTATCTCTTTCCTCTGGGGCTTGTTCGTCATCTACTGGCTCCCCGACTCCCCCATGCGCGCTAAGTGCTTCTCGGAGGAGGACAAGAAGCTGATGGTTGAGCGCGTTCGATCCAACCAGACCGGTCTCCAGAACAAGACCTTCCGCGCGTACCAGCTCAAGGAGGCTCTGACCGACCCCCAGACCTACTGCTACATGTTGATTCAGATCTGCACGACTCTGCCTACCTCCGGACTCGGCGCCTTCTACAACATCATCATCAAGGGCCTCGAATTCAGCGTTCTCGAGACGCAGCTCCTCGCCATGGTGCTCGGTGCCATCATCATCTTCACGCTCATGACTTCTGCGTGGGCAACGAACAAGTGGAACCAGAATCTGTATACGATGCTTGTCTTCTTGATTCCGTAAGTCTCGCCTAGCACTCTCATCACAAGTCACAAACTAACTCCCCCAGATCCTTCATCGGCACAATCGTGATCATGACAGTCAAGAACACCAACCACGCCACCCGCGCCGGCCTCCTGATCTCCTACTGGATCATCTTCACCTTCTGGGCCGCGCAGGGTCTCGGCATGTCGATGCTGACACGAAACGTCGGCGGCCAAACCAAAAAATCCGTCTGCATCACCATGAACTTCCTCGCATGGTGCGCCGGCAACGCCACAGGGCCGCAAGTCTTCTTCCCCGGCGACGCCCCGCGCTACCTCAAAGCCTTCTCCATCCACCTCGGCTGCTACAGCGTGCTGGTCCTCGTCATCATATTCCTGCGATGGAACCTCACGCACCGCAACAACAAGAAGGACCGCGAGTTTGGAAAGGAGATCAACTCTGCGCACGGCTTCGACGATCTGACAGATAGGGAAAATCCCAACTTCCGCTACGTCTTCTAGACGCGGTAGTGTCATGTCGATGGGAACGAAATCATGATAACCTGCTATAGCCTGTACTGTAATGTTCAAATCAATGGAAAATCATCCACAAGCAATCTTTATCCCGCTCAACCTCGTTCATGCTTTGACTTGAATTCGTGCTCGTAAATCTATCTTCGTCTACACCAACACCCCCCAAGACCGCCTAGCCAGCCACAACGCACGGCGGGAAAGCTTGTGTTGCCACGCAGCTGCTCGCTAATTACCCAAGGCATGGTGCTTGTCTCTACGACATGCGTGTACTGCAGCGTGCATGGTTGGTGGGTTGTTGTTAGGTAGTGTGTGTAAGCTTCTTGGGAGGTGCTTTGAGCTGGTATGCGGTGTGTTTGGTGGTGTTGGTGATGATTATGATAGGTGTCTCGAGGTACTTTGGGTGAGCTTGGGCGAGTTTCGTAAGAGTGGTGACGAGCATGGGTGTTTACGAATACGTCATGGCGGCACCACGTCGATAACAATTCGGCGATGCAGTCAGAGATAAGAAAAAGTGAGGCACAGTGATATTTTGATAATCATGTACATAAAGTACCAGCGCAATAACGACGTACAATCGTTGCCTGTACGCGAACGAGATGGGTATCAATCTGCCAGACACAGGAAATGAACACTCGATCCAGCCAGAGCTAGCTACTCAGACTTCCTGATCAGACGGTCGCCGGGCTTGACCCTCTGTGCCCATTCTGTCCAGCTGCCATCGTAGATTCGTCGCTGTTCGAGCGGGAAACCAGCTTCGGTGAGGGCTGCATCGATGACTGCCGCGGTGACGCCCGTGCCACAGCTGGCGATGATGGGCTTCGAGGGGTCGATGTTCTTGGACTTGAACACTTCTTGCAGTTGGGCGGCTGGCAGGAGAGTCTTGCTGTCGGCGTCAAGGAGCTCAGAGACGGGGACTGAGGTCGAGTGAGGGATGTGTCCGGAAGAGAGACCTATCAAGTCAGCATGGAAGGCACAAGATGGATTGGAGTGAAAGGTACCCTCTCGTGGCTCTGGGTCAGTGCCCTTCCATCGTCCCAGGCTTCGCGCATCGAGGATCTGCACCTCCTCTGCGCCTTCCAGACCTTGCTCTTTTGCGATATCTCGGACCTCCTCGAATGCCACCACCTTTGTACTGTCGAGCTCTGGCACAGGGTAGTCGACCTCGTCAACGGCGTTAGGCTCACCGCTCTCTGTAGGGTAGCCGTCCTCTACCCACTTGCGGAAGTTGTTCAGGACGTGCACGTTGGTATGGCCAAACGCCTGCAGGGTCCAGCCCACTCGCGGAGCAGAGAAGATGCCCAACTCTTTGCTGTCGTACACGACCACGCTGTCGTGCCTTCGAATGCCCAGCTTGCGCATGGCAATAGCGAAGTCCTCTGCTGAAGGCAGCATGTGGGGGTACGGCGAGTCAGGGTCCTTGACGGCGTCGAGGTCGAAGAACCGCGCGCGAGGAATGCGCTCAGCTAGAAACGTCTCCCTGCCGTTGCGGCCATCGTTGGGCAGGAACCACGAAGCGCACAGCGGCACAATCTTGGGCGCCGTGGAGAGCTTGCTGCCGACGTTTTTCTTCAGCGCTGTGTCGAGCTGAGCGGGGCTGACAAGGTATGTCTCGAGGCCGTACTGGGCCATGGCGGCTCTGCTCGTTGCAAAAGTGCGAGTGCAAGACAGGGTCGAGACGGGGGACAGGAAGCTACGGAGGTTGGAGAGTCGGTGCAGCATTGTGGGTATGGGAAGCTGTAGGCTGTCGAGGACTATCAGTCACCGCAACTTGGAAGAGTGGAGATTGTGTCGCGGTGAGGGAGGAGCTCTTTTCGTGCTTGTTCATCTCACGATTGAGGGCACGAATTAGCTCTCAGGCTAGAGCCAGCTGCAGGAGCGCCCATTGCAACTTGCATCCTCTCTGTGCTGGGGCCTGGGATTGCACTCACCCGCGGCTTCAGTTCTTGGTCAGCATCATCTACTGTGTTTGTGACATTCACAGCGGACGGGATGCTATCAGGTATCGGTCTGTTGCCCGACTGTCGTCATCCGAGACCGGCATTGTGTTTTGTGGGGGAGCTGTGGAGCAGCACGAGCCAGTGCAGGGGTGGGTGCTTGACCGCCCGCTTGACCCCTGCCGCCAGCATTCTGCCAGCGTTCTGCCAGCATTCTGCCGAGCTGTTTGTTTTCGTCCCACCAGCCACGAGCGCATACGACGGCAAGCAACAAGCCAAGCAGCCATGAAGGTCACCATCAAGGAGTGGAATGCGGTGGCCGCCTGGCGCTGGGACATGCCCGACGACGACGTGTGTGGTATTTGCCGCAACCCCTACGACAGCACCTGCTCCAAGTGCAAGTTCCCAGGCGACGAGTGTCCGCTGCGTATGTCGACCTGTGCACTTTGATGACCCTGCTGACTTTCCGCAGTCCTTGGAGAATGCAACCACTCCTTCCACATGGTACGCTTACCATCAAGTACGCAGGGGGCTTGACTGACTGACTGACGCAGCACTGCATCTTCTCGTGGCTCAAGCAGGAGAGCTCGCAGGAAAAGTGCCCCATGTGTCGTCAACGTGAGTAGTGTCTAGACATTAGACCGCAGTCACTGACACTGACATGCAGCTTTCAAATCGAAGAGCCAAGATGCCTCGGCCACCGGTGCCCAAGAGCCTGCCCAGCCTCCAGACAGCAGTCCTATTTGATGCTACAGTGCCTCAAGAGACGATATCACGAACGCGAAGAGACATCTTGTACAGCCTCGATAGACTCGGACGTAGCGAAAGGGCTGGCTTCACACCAGCAGGATGCGTAGGACACCACGGCAACAATTTTGGCACAACCGGCGTTTGGAAGATACCCTTGGAGATTACTTGTAGGTAGAAGAAATGGAGACGTGATTCGCACTGTTCGTCCTGACATTGCATCAGGGTTGTTCAACATTCACATGTCATCATGCACGGACCCGGCACATCATTCGTTATCGATAACGAACGTCGAGCTCAACCAGAGCTCCGGTAGCTGTTCCTAGTCTTCGATCCACCCAACGCCCTTTACCATGTTCAACAACCCAAGTCTCTCGAAATCGCCTCCGCCGTCCCGGGCCGTGAACGCACCAAGATCGCCAGCACTTCCGCAGTCCGAAGAACCTCCAGAAAACGACCTGCCCGACGAGCAGCAACCGCAGCCTGGGGACGCGCCCGAGGACGACGAGATACCATACCCCGAGCCCAGCTCCGAACAGACTCTTTTACCCCCTCCGAACTTCAGGCCCTTCTTTGCCCTCGTAGAAGACTCGACGTCGGGCGAGCACTACCATCCATACGTACATTATGTCTTCGCAGACGACGACCCTGTCATCGTGACGGCGGCATCGATGCGTGGCATGGGCCTAGACGATACAAGATACCTGCCGCATGATGCAATAGATGGGCATGAAGAGGGTCAGGATCAGGCAGGCGATGAGAGAGAAGATCAGAATTCGCCTGTCGAGTCTCCGCTGCCACCTCCCATACCTGGCGTTAGAGAGCACTACCTCATAGTTGACGTAGGGGCAGATGGACGTACGATCGTCGATGCACAGTCGCTATCCTCGGCGTGGCAGATAACAAACGCGTCGGTACGGACGGCGCCGTCGTTCGATGAGAGCTCGCCAGATCAAGGCTTCATGCTGCGAATAGAGGGAGTAGGGGTGTCGAACAGGAAGAAGAACAAAGGCAAGGGGCGCCCTGGTGACAACATTCTGAGTGAAGCAAGAGAACACAATGAAGGCGATATCTTCGCAGCGCTCGACGGGCTCGTAGAAGGCATCGAGGGTAGTCTCGCAGTGGCTAGCAAGATCACAGGTTTCGGCTCTAGGGAGAAGGAGGTAGAGACACAGCCAGAGGTAAGGCCGGAAACCGGAGAGAAGAGTGCAGTCGAAGAAGCATGATGAATGGTTTACCACAACTTTGATCACATCAGACCGCACCTGTCACAGCCAGGCAGTGCCAGCAAGGCTAGGTGGCGATCTCTTCCCGTCCGACTTCAGCCCCCGCAACAAACATTTGGATTGCGTTACCGCGTGGCGCAGAGCCATTTCACGATTTATGAATTGCAATAATATCACTACCCACTCCCGTTCTGGGAAGCGCTCCCTAAAGTTTACAGCGCCATGTAGTCTCTGTAAAGCGCAGCGAAGATCTTTGCAGGATTCTGCAAATCTTCAGACTGGCTTTCAGCGACTCTGAGTTCGAGGCGTACTCCAATTGTCTCCTGCGCGCCTGCCGCAAAACAGCTTACGCTCTCACCTCACCCCCCAACTCTGAGCTCGACTCTCATCTGACCATCAGCAAACTGAAGCTTGCCATTGTCTGCCACAACTCGCTCTCCTTCACACCACAGTCCGGAAAACTATATCCTCGCACAGTTATGGCTCTCCTTCACTTCCTCCTCAGCACTCTGCTTGCTCTCAGCGTCATTGAGGCTTACAAGCTCGACAAGAAATTGGACACAACTGAACTCCTCAACTCATTCGACTTCCTCAACACCCACGACAAGTACACTGGTGGATGTGCCAGCTATGTCTCCAAGACTGAAGCCATTTCGATGGGCCTTGCGAGGACCGTTGGCAGTCAAGTCTACCTTGGTGTCGACAACAACTCTGTAGTCGATGTAACTCGTCAAGGCGGACGCAAGAGCGTGCGTCTCGAGAGTCATGACACGACTGACAGCGGCATTGTCATTGCAGACTTCGAGCATCTTCCAGCGAGCGCGTGTGGCATGTGGCCTGCTTTGTGAGTCTGACCATCAATTCTTCACCCAACATCACCACCCTGAACGCTCTGCTTGACAGTGACTACGATGTCGTATAATGACATCACGCATGCTAACAGGTTGCAAGCTGGCTTCTGCACGACGACGAACATGATGGTGACTTCTACTCCGAGATTGACATTGTTGAGTCCGTTTCCTACATCCCTCAAAATGAGATTACTCTCCTCACCAATCCAAACCAATGCACTATGACAGCTCAGAGTGGCATCGGAGACGTTTCAAGTACCAACTGCGACTACGATACAGGAGGTTGCGGTGTCACTGCTCCCTATGGCACGTTCGGTGACTCTTTCAATAAGAACGGTGGCGGTGTCTGGGCTACACAGATCGAAGCCAGCGGCGTCAGAGTTTGGTACTTTGCAAGATCTCTCATTCCAGCAGACACCAAGAGCGACAGCCCTGACCCAAGCAAATGGGGCACGCCCGTTATGAGCTTTGCGCCTCGAATCTGCGACATCCGCAATGCCTGGAAGAAGATGAAGATTGTGTGTTCCCTCGTGCACAGTGCACCCTCAGCAGCTAACGTCTGACAGATCATCAACATCACTTTCTGCGGTGAGCATGCTGGCGGTGCGGCTTGGAACGGCTACACCCAGTGTCGCACGAGGACGGGTGTTGCTTCTTGCAACGACTTTGTTGCGAAGACACCCTCTGCTTTCGACGACGTATACTTTCTGATCAACTCGATCAAGACCTACCGCTAAAGATTCACCTTTTGAGCGTGTCGTGAAGACGGACGCATGCTGATCTTTCGCAGTGGATGAGTGAGTTCGCAACATACGACTCGTCTTGCATGGATCGAAGGAACTGAAACGTGAAGGATATGATTACTCACAAAATGAGTAGGAAGTGCTAAAGGATGAACTCATCTATGATCTTACCGACTCTGTGCTTCTATATCCAATAAAATCTTTTCCAATCTACCACGGGATGTCCACTCCAAACCGATCAACTAACCTTCCACTGTCCTCCCTCGTCAGCCCGTCCATTACCTTCAGGCAGTCCTGCAAACTTTCCTCTGGACTGATTGCCCCCTCTTCCTTCCACTCTACGAGCTTCGTCTCCACACGTCCTGGATGCAGTAACAAGAACGTAACCTCCGGTACGTCCAGCACAAAGCTCTTCACCACGGCATTCAGCGCCGCCTTGCTAGCTCGATAAGCATACCCACCACCCGCTTTATTCGCGCTCACGCTCCCCATTCTGCTGGAAAGAATGACCACCTCTGCATTCGACGATAGGCGGAGGTTAGGTAGGAAGGAGGTGATGACATTGAAAGTGCCCCAGGTGTTTACTTCAAACGTCCTGGTGAAAGTGGAGTGATCCATGACATCCATCGTTTCTGCCGCAGCGACATCTCTCTTCTCCTTGACTACCTCCGGGACCAGACCCCGTACACCTGCACAGTGGATCAGGAGGTCAATAGGCTTATCCGAGAGCTTGGCGGCGAGTGAGACAATTTGGGTGGACGAGGTGACGTCTGTCTGTATGAAGTTTATTTTACACGACCGGAGTACATTATGTATCTCTGCAGGGAGAGGGTTTGCGTCGAGGGCGACAATCGACGGGTTTCCACCCTGCGAAGCGTAGTGTTTGAGGAAAGCCAGCCCCAGGCCAGACGCAGCCCCTGTTATGAGGATCGTCCGTGGCATGCTCCTCGTAGAAATTGGTTGTTGGGTTCGGATGCTGCGATGCTGATGGTCCGAGAGAACACCGAGGGTTGTTGCTGGATAGATCAGTCGAGCGAGTCCTGATGAAGCAATATTTTGTCTACGTGGAATAGGGCGCTTTTTTGGTGCGGATAGCTGCATTAGCGTATGACGTTCAGGGTCCGTTTACAGTTGCCGATGCTGTGGTTCCCCGCTATCAATGTGGAGCCGGATGCCGAGCCCGATGGTAACTCGGGGCTTGCGATTGTGTGTCTGGTATAAGTATAGAAAACGGATTGAGAAAGCGAAGTCGTATAGTGTACGGTCGCAACAACCTGACACTTTGCTTGGAATAACACACTGAGGATGTTCTACCGCCCAGGCAAAGACGACCATGGTCTACCACATGATCCCTTCAAGGTACATATGACCCAATTCTACAGATATCAATCTTATTTCAAACCGCAACACTGACCAACACCACAGGCCTGCGTCGTGCCCCGTCCCATCGGCTGGATCAGCACGCTCAGCCCAACCGGCCACGCGAATCTAGCACCCTACTCGCAATTCAACAACCTCACCTTCGACCCGCCCTACGTCATGTTCAGCGCGAACCAAACCCCCACAGCGCAGCAAAAAGACACCGTCATCAACACCGAAGCCACGGGCAAGTTCTGCTGGAACCTCGCTACCTACGCGCTGCGCGAGGCCGTCAACGTCACCGCCGAGCAGACGGCATATGGGGTTGACGAGTTTGAGCACGCGGGGTTGGCGAAGATCGATAGTAGGATTAGCGAGATTGATGTGGATGGCGTGAAGAAATTGATTCCCATGGTCAGGGATAGTCCCGTGAGGTTCGAGTGCGAGCACTACACTACGCTGCGATTACCGGGGAATCCGCCCATGGGGGCTGTGGATGTGGTGATTGGGCGGGTTGTGGGGATTCATATCGATGAGAGTGTCTTGACGGATGGGAAGATTGATATTCAAAAGACTGGTGAGTTTGCCTTGGTGTGTTAGTTTGGTGAGGTTGATGCTGATGGATATAGTGCCGATTGCTCGATGTGGGTATTATGAGTACGCGGTTATTAAGGATGTGTTTGAGATGAGGGTTCCTGGGCTTTGTGAGGATATGCTTGCTGGGCTGGAGGGGAGTAGTAAGAAGAATCAGGCGATTCTTGGGAGGGAGAAGAAGGGTGTGATGAGGGGGGAAGATGCGGAGGTTGAGAAGGAGGATTGACTATCACACAAACCGAACTAAACCATTTGGAAGATTCGTAAGTTCAAGATCAGCACATTTGGTGTTGCAGTGTACAGTCTTACAGTTTAGTATTGGTACCTATGGTATAAAACGCGTCATGGCTGTGTGCGACTCCGGTTAGACCGGCCCTTAGCGCGGTCTGCCTTACCACCGCTCATTGGCACGCCGTCGAACACTGCCACGATCATGAGCTCTTGACATATCTTGATCGCACTCGGTCGCTCTAGAGATACTTCCTACACGACTGCGACGCCGATGTGTGGCCAACAGATACCAAGACTGAGCTGCCTACGACTGCAAAATGGATGACTTGCTTCCATCGTACGAGAGCGCGATTCACCAGAATCCATGGACGTTGATAGCACCCTACCTTCCTTCGGACGATATCTGTTCTTCGGCTCTCGTGTGTAAACAGTGGCATGAGATCTTCACACCGCACCTGTGGGGTAGCCCTGCGTCCCACTTTGGTGTAGAGAACGACACTGTGTATGGTGGGTTGACTAGCCGGCGTATGAGTGTTAAGTGCTAAGTCGAATAGTCGCTCTTACGCGCTTCAAGCGTACCCTACCATATGCGAGACCCTTCGTGCGTGGCTTGACGCATACTCTCCAGTTCCCACCAGCGCACGCAGAGATCTATGGCGGGCCACACTCGGAGTGGCTACGAGATTGCCTCGAACGACTGCCTCACCTCCAATGCCTTATGGTCAACGGACTTCCCTTCTTTGATCACGCAGCGCTCCTGACTTTACGACACGCCAGTCCGTGGTGGAATTCGAACCGTCCAATCGCATTTCCCGTCTTTGGCCTGCGCTTGTTGGACGCTTCAGGCTGCACTAATGCGACGTCCACTGGTCTTGCAGAAGCTCTTCCTCACTTCCCTGATCTCGTGTCTTTGGACTTGTCGAGAACGCCGGCTGCTCGGTCTGATGTGGTTCTGAGCAGGTTGAAGTATCTGCGTAATCTGCGAGTGCTGAATCTCGAGGGGCTTGGACTGAAAGATGCTGAGTTTTCGATCATCGCGCCTTCCATTGGTACCCGTGTCAGAAGTCTCAACATGAGCGATAACCATCTGACGGACGCCAGCGCTAGATTGTTGCTGGATCGTTGTCTGAAAGAAACGACTGTACCGGCGCATGTGACAAGATCACCTCTACCTCCGATCGAGCATGATGAGTTGGGCGGAGGCTTGGATGCGTACGAGTCGGAAGATCTCGTTAGCCATCTTCGGCAGAGGTTGACCAAAGGTTTTGTCGGCAGTCTGGCAATCGAGGAGGGCCGGGACATGGGTATCACTCATCTGTATCTGTCCCGAAACTCCATGACCGTCGAGGGCATATCCGGACTCCTTCGATCGAAGCGTCTACGCGTGCTAGATGTTGGAGTTCTACCCGCTGTGCTGTTGAGACCCGTGCAGCCTTCATACGAGATCGTTGATGGCAGTATGGACCTTCCAGGGGTGGCGAAGATGACGCCTGTCCTGTCGGAATTTGCTGCCGCCAAGATGAAGTATCTCAGAATCAACTACCAGATTGTAACTGAGGACGCGCCAGCAGATGCACTCCCATCACCACGGGCAGAGCTTGGTGGGGATCTCGGCTTGTACGCGCCGCCTGATGCACATGAACTCGAAGCTGATCAACAGCAACTGCCCATGCCTGAATTGAGCTCTGTGGACAACACCGTCTTCGAGCTTCCTGGGAGCCCCGCTTATCCGGTAGAACTGCCTGGTTCCTTTCCACACGAAGCCGCCCTGATACGATTCGAGATTGGTAGACTGGCGCGAGTGCCTTCGATCAAAGTCACCTCGGAGCCACAGGAAGTCAAGCGTGGCGCAGCGTACGCGCCAGAACCCGTCTTTGTAGATTCATCAATGTCATCGATTAGTCCGCCGTTGCCTGGCAGTGAGGATCAAAGAACCCTTTCTACTGGAAACTCGTCGCCTGACCATTTGGCGACACACTCACCGGTCCTTTCACCAGTTCTCTCCAGCAACATGCCGGACGGATCCTCTGGCAGAAGGTCGCGCCACAACTCCATCCATTTCATCGAGGAGCGCAGAGCCAGGCTTGAGCTTCGACAGTCACAGGAGAATCGACTGCATCCCGGCATGCTCCCTAATGTACACACTCTGGTTCTGACTGATATTCCAACGTCTACGACTGACCAGGGCCTTATTGATCGGCTTATTCAGTACATCAAAGACGCTGCAGAAGAAGCGTCGATAGCTAAGCAGCGTGCAAGACACACGTACATGCTGCCGCCTGGACGTAGCCGCAATCTTGCCGAGAGAGAGTACGCGCATGGTCTCTTCGCACTGAAGCGCATCGTCTTCGAGATGGCCCCTCCTCAGGTGACACACAAGAAGATCTCCACAAGTTGGAGGGCATACCCTACGAAGTCATCCACCGAAGATGCCGATTCGGAAGCATTCTGGGAAGCAGCCAAGCATGACTTTTCTTTCTTCGACGATGAAGAGTGTGGTGTCCCAACGAAAGAGCCTGGACGTGCGATGCCACTGGCAGCAATGGCTGGTCTTGAGTTGGCTGTCAATCACCCTGCCCCGCCCCCAGAACCAAGAGGGCCGGAACCTGCAGTGCAGCCGCAACTCGACGTAGTTGCAGAGATTGGCAAGTTTCGCAGAGAGAGGAAGTCTGCATATAACAATTTGATTGGCATGGGAGAGACTGACCCAGAGATTGAAGGCTACTGGCCGGGAGACATCACAGTGGTGCGGAAGCCAGTAGATGCAGATGCAGGAGAGCTGGACTGCTACGGCAACAGATACCAAGGCTGGGGCCTGTACCGGTGAGAGTAGGGCGAGTGATCGCGAAGATACATCAATCCAGCAGTATGTCCTGAGCGTGTTCCGTGGTTCAGCCTGGTACCCTCTTTCAGCATTCCTGCAGCCACAACCCAATCAGCGTGCTGACTGCTTCGCAACCCCGCATAACAACGCGTTATCAGGGTGCATTAGATCAGCGTTCAGATGCGTAGACAACGCCCTGCATCAACGTTGCTCGTTCACGTGGTTCCAATGCGTCGATATGCGTCAGGCATCCACGGTGGCACGGCCGCCCTTGTCTTTCTTTCACTGAGATTTGCAGCCTGGGGCTTCTCTTTGTTTACCATCTCTGTCAGCGTTTCACTCGTCTCTTTTGCTTGCATCCCGTCAGCTTGTTTTAATATGAGCTGTTCATGAAGGTTGGTAACCATTGCGGTACAATCCCCTCCAGCCTGGCGCCATGGGACAATCTTCAAGCCACCACACAGCATCCACAAAAGCGAGCAATCGCTCGTCAAATTTCATGTATCGCGGACAGTACGAGAGCTCAGACGATCTCCTAGAGAGCAGGCATGATGCGCTGAGACCAAGCACTTTGCACCGACTAAAAGGACAAAGCGTGAAATCTTCCTCGAGGCCTCTGCGAAATGCTTCCGGCAACGCTGCACCAACTAGCGTTCGAGGAGAACAGTTCGATAAGCAGCGAAAGTATAACACCCCAGATCGGCGGTACTACCATGATGGAGTCGGGCCAAATCGTCGCCACGGTATCGAGGCACCCCTGTCTTCGAATTCGAACTCGAGTCCTCAACATTCCGCACGACCGCATGAACAACACTCCAGAGAGAAGAAAGAATGTGTCGTTTGTACCGATAGCCGCTCGCTCTCACACTTCTCCTCCCACACGCCAACAGCGCAATGCAGTCACAACGCCGATGTGTGTCGAAGGTGTCTTCGCACATGGATCCGCACCACGTTCGCGTCCAAAATCTGGGACGAGATCAACTGCCCGACGTGCTCCAAACGCCTGGCCTACGAGGACGTCCGTAGGTTCGCGCCATCCGACGTGTTCCGCAGATACGACAAGCTCAACGCCAAGGCCGCTCTCGAAGCAATCCCGGGCTTCCGCTGGTGTATCCTGGAGGGCTGCAAATCCGGCCAAGTGCATGAAGGAGCCTCGAATCGATTTCGCTGTATAAGGTGCAAGCAGAGCCACTGCATCAAGCACAACATGGCGTGGCATAAGGGAGAAAGCTGTAAGGAACACGACTACAGGTTCGTCCCGTCCTCTGTGCGAAGCGCGCAATGGTACTGATAGTCTCCAGAACAAACAGGAAGATCAAGAAAGAAGAGGAAAAGGCGAGCAAGAGGCTGATGGAGGAGATAGCCAAGACCTGCCCGGGGTGCAAACGGCCCATCGAGAAGAGCTATGGGTGCGACCATATGACTTGTAAGTTGAGCCCCGGCTCTGCACATTCTTTCTGACGTTTTTGTCCAGGCACCAAGTGCAAACAGGAGTTCTGTTGGCAATGCCTTGCGCCGTATCGGAAGAGGGACGGTCACAGTTCAGTCACTCACCGTATTGAGTGTGAGTACTTTGCGGACGATGCTCAACGCGCTGGCGCTGTTGTCTGGGAAGAAGGGGTCATGGTCCATCGTTAGCAGTTGGGTTTTCGAACAGTGAAAGTATCTAGTTTTTCCTGAACACAATGGTATTCGTGCGCAATTAGCATTGGAGAACCGGAGTCTGCGCTTTATGGTGGTTCGTTTTGAATTGTCGCTGCAATGGCTGGCTTGCGTTTCGCAGCGGTCCGCTAGTGCATGACCAATCTATTGGTCTCCTGCTCCGCGCACTCCGTGATCTTCTTCGGCCTACGGTGATACTCGACCCAGCGGACGCGTTGCCTGCGGGGCTTTTTAGAACGGCGACGAACTTCAACGGAATTCAAGGAACGCGAGGGCGAGCGGACGACTGAAAAGGATATCTCGTTTGTACATCGATGTACGACTCGCACAACACACACAACCCTCGTCGATGCCCGCAGCTACATCTCGTTACCTACGCGCTTCAATTCGGACAACGCGACTAACGTGTGATCTGTTTCAACCCAGCCAATGTGGAAATTATAGCCCTTGATTCAGACCCCCGCGTAATCCTCAGGGCTGTACAACAGACAGTACGAAGCGACCAGCCGCCTTATCCGACGCACTGCTAAGATCCTAAGCGACATGCCCAAGCAACGCCAGACTTGTACGCGATGCAGCCAACGCCGCCAAAAGTGCGACCGCAGTAAGACGGGAAAGGCGCCGTGCAGCCGGTGCGTGCAGAACAACGAAGGCCACCTGTGTAGTACAACGTGGGCTGGAGGCTACGACCCATCTGTACATCGAAAGTACCCCAGGAAAACTTCGCCGGCTGCCTCATGGCCTGCAAGCAGCGAGACTGCATCTTCGTCGGACACTCCACCGGCCATACAGGCTGTGGAACAGCTCAAGCTGCCAGCTCTAACCCCCGGTATGTTCGATCGTCGTCCTACCCGGGCCACCTTCCTTGCCAACCTGCTCATAATCATCAGATATTCAAACTCCGTCACGTGGTCAAAACCAAGCCCTGCCCTCGCACTTCAGATCACAGGCATTGCTAGCTGGTCCTCTGTCAGCCGTGGGACCAGAAGCTTTGTCGGCAGGCGCTTCCCGGTTTCCGGACATCACGATCGGAGCACTAATATCAGAGAAAGATGTTTCGACGCCAAACCTACTGGACCAAGAATCCAGAAAAACACGACTGCAGGAGACCCCCTTCACTGAGAAGGTCGGAACTGCGGCAAACTCTACCAGCTGCTTTTCGCCTGCTGCGAGAGCAGTCGAGGCGGTGCAAATGCAGTCCCTCTTGCCGCCAGTTCACAAGATTACTCAGATCGTAGAATATCATGAGCAATGCTTGACGTACTGGGGCGGTGGCCTATACCATGGCCCTAGCTTCAGAAAACAACTACAGAAAGCCTCCAATCAGTCGGGCAAGCTAGACTTGTTGACAGTAGATTGGCGATGGACGGCTTTGCTCTTCTCGATTCTCTCTGCTGGTCTCATTGGATCGCCGGAAGGCGTGTCGCTCGAGTGGGGCTTCACCATTGAGGAGAAAGTCCGCTTGTCACGCCTGTGGGGAGCCGCGACTGTGACCTGTCTCAACCTCGGCGACTACACTTCACAATATCATCTGAACTCGGTACAGGCCATCTTCAACCTGCACGGTTTCGAGCACCTTGTCGGGTCGTCGAATCAATGGGCTGCATTACGTAGCGTGGCAATGGTGATTGCCAGAGGTTTGAACCTGCATAGACTCAGTGCGCATCCCGACGACCAAAGATTGCCTTACCTCAACGCGGAACAGAAGGAAGCTTTCATCGAGCGCGAGATTGGTCGTCGGGTCTGGTATACCGCAACAACCCAGGAATGGCTGTGCTCAAGCTCTCAAAGCTTCCCGGGGTATAATGTTCAACGGAAGCACTTCACCACCTCAAAGCCGGCTAGCTTCGATGAGGACACGATCATGCCCGTCGACGAAGGCACACCCACTTTTGCCGTGGTCGGAAACTACTTCTTTGAATACGCCTACTTACTGCTCCAGTTTGGGGATGCAATGCTAGATGCCGAGGATCAGGACGAGCAGTCGAGGTACAACTTGATCTTGAAGTGGGATGGAGAGCTACGAGCAAACTACGCAGAGTCACTCCCCAAGTGCTTGTCGCATCGAACACCTCTCCAGCCTCACTGGCCGAAATGGGTCAGCCGGGCGCGGAGACTACATGAAGCGTCATGTAGCCACAAGATCATCATGATCCACCAGAGCTTCCTCAACGAGAGCTACAAGGATGTCCGGTACACCTACAGCCGGTGGGCGTGCGCGACAGCAGCTCGGCACGTACTTTCGCTGTACCCCAAACGAGAAGTCGACGAGCCACAGTTTTGGGTCGAACAAGCCTTCGCCATCACAGCCGGCATCTGCCTGGTCCTCGACTTGTTTCATCGATCGGATTTCAATGCAGAGGCGCAGGAGTATCTTGCTTGCGTAAAGCGAGCTGTCGTATATCTGGCATCCTTCCCAACCAGCTCGGTTGCAAATCACGGTGTGCGGGTACTAACCTCTTTGCTGCAAGAGTACTCCAAGAAGTCCGAGACTGCGAGGAGCAGCACTCAGCCAAGACCTCACTCTCATGTCCCGTCAACCCAAGCATCCCAAACTTCGGCAGGATTTGAAAGTGTTTCGCTCGCCGAGGATGCGCTCATGCCTCCAAACCTTCCCTCCAATCCCGAGATCCCTCTATCAAACGAAGCAGCGGCGGCGTTCAACTTCGACATCGATATGATGGAGTTTGAGGACCTTTTGGACAATCTGCCTACCGAAATGGGGGTTGATGGCAACGTCTTCTACGACAGCATGCTAGCTGCAGCAAATGGACAGTTCAATGGAGGCTGGTAGCAACAGCAGATATGCTGCACATCCTGACCAGACTATTGGGTACGAGCTCCAGGAAGCGGGTTTCTGATCGATTGTTGTAGTGTCAGCGTCGTACGCAGTTACCGAGGCACGAGTGACCCCACTGCAGTTGATCTCCCGCCCTGCATAACGATGCGCCGTCCATCTTCCATCGACAGACCATGTAGCTTTGCGACAAGAAGGATCAGGATCGTGAATAGTCTCCGACGAAACCACACTGCACACAATGAAAGCGATACACATTGACCGCTTCGTGACAGTAAGTGGTGTCGTCAGTGTATCTATCAACAACTGCTTACCAACTGTAGGATCTTGCGAACGTACAACCCAGAAACGTAGGAACGCCCGAACCACGGTCTTCGAAACAATTACACATCAAGATTACGCATGCGGCAGTCACGCATGTCGACTTGTTATACGCCCAAGGCCTGCACCAGAACAACAAGCGGCACGTGCAACCGCCCTTCATCCTAGGCACCGAATTCTCCGGCATCGTCACTGCAGCCCCACGCACATCGCCATTCAAGCCTGGCGCACGCGTTTTCGGCGGCGGTCTCGGTTCTTTCGCCGAGGAAATCTGCGTCGACGAAGCGAGTGTACGCTTTGTGCCAGATCAGTGGACTAATGCGGAGGCTTGTGCAGTCGGTGCAAGTGGTGCGGTAAGCTATGGTGCTCTTGTGAGTATTGCGCGAGTGAAGGCCGGCGAGACGGTGTTGGTGCTGGGTGCGAGCGGAGGCCTGGGCGTTATGGCGATACAAATCGCGAAAGCGCTTGGAGCCCAGGTGATTGCTGTCGTTGGAGATGCGGAGAAGGGCGAGATGGTGAAAAGAATTGGTGCGGATGCTGTTGTCAACTATCACGATGCGGAATGGGAGGAGAAGGTCAAAGATCTGACGCCTCGCAAGCAAGGCGTGGAGGTTGTGTACGATGCGATCGGTGCAGTGGAAAGCGGAATCAAATGTCTGAAGTACAGAGGCAGGCTTGTCATCGTCGGATTTGCAGCGAGGAGCGGCAAGATGGAGAACGTCCGGGCGAATCGCATTCTGTTGAAGAGCGCCATGGTACATGGCTATGTAAGTTTCAGGTACACTCTTCACGTGCTCAAAGGCTGACAAAGCATAGCGATTTGGTGAGGACGGAAGGCATGATCCGCAAAGGACGAAAGACGTCTGGGACGGCTTCATGAGGTTGGCCGACGACGGCAAGATACAACCAGTCATCTATAAAGAGGACTATTGGGGGCTCGAGGCTGTATCGAGAGCGCTGGAAGATGCACAAAAGCACAGGGCTTGGGGGAGGGCTGTTGTGAGAATCAACGAAGATGCAGAGAAAGAATTGCAGAAGCGGAAAGCAAGACTGTAATTCCAGACATTAAATGAAAACGTACTCCAATCATGCACATACTGGAATTCTGACGATGCTACGGAAGAACGCCACAGTGGCTGGTGACGCTAGTGCTCCGTCCGCTCGCGCCTTCCTCAATGCTTATCCCATCGCTACCAACGAAGCCCTCTACACCGTCCTTGGACGTCCTCTTTCCCTTTATTCAACTACACACTCTTCTCCTGGCTTACTGCCGTATTCTTTGAACAGGCAGACGCCAAGAGCACCTGTGCTTCCTCGCTCACCGAGGCCTACAAAGAGCTGCCAGCGCCAGCTCTCCTCGACTCCCGCGCGCGCTCTCACCTCCTCATCCACGACACCATGTCTGGCTACGACGATCGCGACTCTGGCTCTGACGACGAGCCGTTCAACCCTGAGGTCGAAGTCGACGAAGACGATCTGCCTGCGGACAACGCACCTGTGCGCCGGCCTGCTGCAGCGGACGACGATGAGGACGATGGCGTTGAAGGAGCGAACAACGACGATGACGATGAAGACGACGAGGAAGGCGGCGAGGAGAAAGACGATGACGATGACGACGATGAGGAAGACGACGACGAAGATGAAGTTGTGGTAGGCAAGCCAGGTGCCGAAACGCATGAGAGCGCGTACTGACTTCTCGCAGACACGGCCTGCGAAGCGAAGAAAGAAGGCCAAACGCAACATGTTCATCGATGTCGAAGCCGAAGTCGACGAGGAGGAGGAAGAGGAGGACGAAGGCGACGATGATATCCAGGACGAAGTCCACCCCGACGACCTCCTCGAGACCACAAACGCCGATCTCGACGACCGCCACCATCGCGAACTAGATATGCGCCGTGAAGTGAACGCGCAGATGGACGTGGAGGAGCTTGCGAAAGAGTTCGACGAAAAGTACCGCCGCCGGCAGATGCAGAGCGCTCGTCGCGGCGCGACCGGAGCTGTACCCTTGGCTCTTCCCACCGTCAACGATCCCTCAATTTGGAGCGTTAAGTGCCGCCCCACCAAAGAGCGCGAGATCATCATGAGCATTCAGAGACGTATCGACGAGAAGATGCGCGCGAAGCAGCCCGTCAAGGTTTATTCGGCCTTTGAGCGTGGTCCCAACGGCCCGCAGTCTGGATACCTCTACGTAGAAGCCGATGCGAAGCAAGACATGTTGGAGATTATTGAGGGCATTCAGAATGTTTTCATGAGCGGAGAGATGCTGTCCATTGACGTCAAGGAGCGCCCAGATCTGCTCCGTAAGAAGAGGAGGCCGCCTCTGGAAGTTGGCAAGTTCGTGCGCATGATTCGGCCTCCGACCTACAAGGGCGATCTGGCGAAGGTTGTCGAGATCTCTGGCAATGGTCTGGAGTGCGCAGTGCAGATTGTCCCTCGTCTAGACTACGGTCTGAACGAAGACACCAACGCCGCGGTCGACAACAAGCGCAAACGAGGATTCTTTGGACCAAAGACCGAGCGACCACCTCCCAAGCTTTTCAGCGAGGCTGAGGCGAAGAAGAGGCACATGAAGCATCTTACCATGGCGGGCTCTGGGGCACAAAGGACGTACACGTACAAGGGCGACGACTACATTGGCGGCTTCCTGGTTAAAGAAGTTCCGGTCAACCATGTGACGTCTGAGAGAGTCAACCCGAAGATGGAGGAGCTTCAGTACTTCTCCATACAGAACGCGGACGGTTCCGAGACCTTGGACCTTGTCGCTGTTCAAGCCGCACAAAAGGCTGCCGAGACTGGCGCGGCCTTTGCTTCTGGAGACAATGTCGAGATCTACACTGGTGAACAAAGAGGTATTCGAGGTACTACTGTCACCGTTACTGGCGAGATCGTCACCCTCCGTGTTAGCGAGGGCGAACTCAGGGGCCGCAAAATCGATGCTCCCGTCAAGACGCTGCGAAAGTTGTTCCGTGAGGGTGATCACGTCAAGGTCATTGGCGGCAGCAAGTACGTTGATGAAGTCGGTCTGGTCACCAAGATCAGAGACGACAAGATCACTCTGCTTTGCGATTCGACACAGCAGGAAATCACGGTCTTTAGCAAGGACCTGAAGCGTGCTGCCGATTCTGCGACTGTCGGTGCAGACTCCAACTTCGACCTCTACGACCTTGTGCAGATTGAGTAAGTCAAGACGTGTGAGTATGTGCTTCATCCGCTGACATTTTAGTGCCTCGACTATTGGCTGCGTCGTCAGGGTTGATCGCGAAGTTCTGCGAGTTGTCGACCAGCAGGGTGACGTGCGCACACTCCTCCATACCCAGGTCTCTCAGATTGCCGGACGAAACCGAAATGCTGTGGCTACAGACCGCGACGGATCTGAGATTAGGCACGAAGACAACGTCAAGGAGTACGGCGGTGAAAACCGACAGGGCAAGGTTCTCTACATCCACAGGGGTATTCTTTTCGTGCAGAACCGCGAGTTGGTTGAAAACCAGGGTATCTTCGTCGTCCGCAGCACAAGCGTCCTCACCATGGCGGCCAAGAGTGGGCGAGCCCAAGCACAAGATCTCAGTGGCTTGAACCCAGCGCTGAACGCCGGTGCGAATGGCAGCTCCGGACCTATGCCTCCTCCTCGAAGCTTCGGCCGCGATAAGCTGATTGGCAAGACGGTCATCATCCGCAAGGGCGCATACAAGGGACTTCTCGGCATCGTGAAAGACACTATGAATGACGAAGCACGGATCGAGCTGCACACCAAGAACAAGCAGGTGTCGGTCAAAAAGGAGCTCCTGTCGATCAAAGACCCCATCACTGGCAACAGCATGCCCGTGGGCGGTGGAAAGTTCCCAGATCGCTCGCGAGGAGGCTTCTCTGGCTCCACACCCAGCCACAACAGCGGCAGCGGACGCACACCGGCGTGGGGCAACGGCGGTGGTCGAACGCCCGGCTGGGGTGGCGGTGGTGGTGCTGGCGGTCGCACGCCTGGTTGGGGAGGTGGTGGTGGCCGTACGCCTGGCTGGGGAGGTGATGGCGGACGCACAGCCTACGGTGGTGGTGATGGAAGCCGCACATCATACGGTGGAGCAACAGCGTACGGCGGTGCTACATCTTACGGAGGTGCTACATCCTACGGTGGAGGCACGGCATACGGCGGCAATGATGGCAACCGCACTGCATACGGCGGTTTCAACTCTGGCGGCCGCACGCCTGGCTGGGGAGGCTCTGGATCTGGCAATACAGCGTCCAAGTCCAACCTATCTGCACCTACACCGGGAGCTTACAACGCTCCCACGCCAGGTGCATACGCGGCGCCAACACCTGGTGCCTACGGAGCCTACTCTGCACCAACACCTGGCGGGCCTATGGACGCGCCTACGCCGGGCAACTACTCTGCACCTACGCCAGGCGACCGCTATGGCGTTACACCGGCGGCCGCACCGACTCCAGGCGCATGGGATATCTCGACACCAGCGCCGAGCGGCGAGGATCCCGGCTACCATTGAGTGTAATGAGATTGTATAAATAGGAGCTCTGCATCGGAGCTGTTTGCGAGAGAGTGAGGGATGAGTTTGAAGCGTCTCTAACATCGATTGCTTGGTTATTTGCATTGCTGGAGTTTTAAAATGAGATATCAATCGAGACCATTACTGCCGCTTCTGTCCTTCAAACGGCTCAAACGACAAGTGAGGGAAGCGCAGAATCTGGAGCCAAGCTATGTGTCTACAAACTTTGGAAAATATTTTGTGATGCCCTGTCCGCCAGCAAGCGTCCGATCTCGCAATGTCCTCCTGCATGCCTCGTAAGCCTGACATGTGAAGAGCTGCGCGCAGATGACAACCTCCAGACGCTCAGCTCAGCCGAATACCTGCTGCAGGTGGACCTCGTGAACTGGACGACGCTGAAGATTACGACCAGATCGGGAAACACACCTCTACAATCCCCAGCCCCCAGAACCCCGCGCTGGCAGAGTGGGTTGCGAGGCAGCATGCAGTGCGGCCCATGTCTCAGTCCGGTTCAGAAGAGGAATGATGCGCAACTACGGCCAGGGTCTATTCACACGTGTCGTGGCGAGCTGGCAAGGCCGCTGCAGTGATGGAGTGGGAGATTTGCTCATTTGAGCTGCAGTCTTTCGAGCGCCGCTTTACGGCGAGAAAATGCGCAACGGGAGATGCAGAGACAGCTGCAGGAACACGACTACAGCTACGCTTGAGATGCAGGTCTCGTGAACGCGCGAATTAGGTGAGGCATGTCGTCAATACGCTGGTAAGCTTGCCGTCTTTGACTAGCTGCATGTCGAACGATGACGGCGAGTTCGTTCATGTGCCCACGAGTCTTCATCCATCCGAGCGTGTCCGTTGACAAGGTGCCAGCTGGTTCACATCTCGATGCCTTTTTCCTTTTGCACATGTTCTGCCTGCCGCTCATTTCGCCCTTGCCTGGACCGGGACGACAGCCGTTGTGCGCCTTCCGCGACTCGCGCCGGACCTTACAACCAACGCGTGACCTATTGATAGATGACTTCTCTGCTCACCGCAACACCTACCCGACTATACTTTACTGAGAAGCGCTCCCTGTGCGCCTGAACTGCTACAACAACCAAACCTGCAGTTTCCTTTGCCGACGCCTTGCCAGACATCCGGTACTCCCAGCAGCCACCACACTTGCGCATGGCGCGCCAACATCGATGTCCTTCCTGTCCGACACAGTACTGTCAGGGGGCAGCACACGACTGCACATAGCTGGAGACCAGAAGAGCAGCATCAGAAAGAGCAAAAGCCATGGCGGATTTCTCTCCCCCCTCACGAAGCTCATTCGCAACCCCGTGCAATCGATAGGAGATGCAGTCGGCAGTCACTACAACGCGTCATTCCAGGATGCGCTGGACGAGGACGCAGATCGTAGGCAGATCTTGTACCTGCGCATGAAGAACGTGGGTTGCCTGGCTCGGGGTGCTGACTGTCACATGCTAACGGCACGTCACAGGCCGAGACATACAACGAATGGCAGGCCGCGGCGACCGACCTCGATGTTCTGGAGGGAAACAATGCTTGGAAAGAAAAGCAGGAATCGCCAGAGTACGACGCGGCGCTGGTTGCTGCCCGGCTCCAGGAGATGGACGATGCGCGGCTCAGCTGCGACGTGAAGAAGATGCTGTTCCTGATACGGACGAGTCTCACGCGGGACCTCGGCGATATGGGCGGCCTGCAGTTGTACAAGCACTCTCATATCGGCACGAAAAAGCTGATTGAGCGGTACATCGACTCGGCTCAGCAGACTATGACAGCACTGCTCGACATCTCCGCCAAGCAAGGGGAGCAGTGTCCGGTGGACCCGGAGACCCTTGTCCTTCAACTCTTGCAGGCACGCCAGTCGTTTGGACGCAGTGCCCTGCTGCTGTCAGGAGGCGGGACGTTTGGCATGAACCATATTGGAGTCGTCAAGAGTCTGTGGGATGCGGGTCTGCTGCCGCGCATCATATCAGGAGCCTCCGCTGGAAGCATTGTTTGCGCTGTTCTGTGCACCAAGACTGACGCAGAAATACCGCAAGTTCTGCACGAGTTCTGCTACGGGGACCTGGACGTGTTTGAGAAAGCCGGCGAGCCCGAAAGCATCCTGCAGAAGGTGGCGCGATTGTGCCAGACTGGCACTCTGTTCGACATGACGCACTTGGAGAGAGTCATGCGGCAGATGCTCGGGGACATGACGTTCCAGGAATCGTACAATCGCACGAGGCGCATACTCAATATTCCGGTGTCGACATCCTCGATCTATGAGCTGCCCAGGCTCTTGAACTACATCACAGCGCCCAATGTTATGATCTGGTCGGCAGTGTAAGTGAGGCCATCACAACTACAAGACCGTTGCTAACCCTTTCAGATGCACTTCATGTTCCGTGCCTCTTGTATACGCGCAAGCTCAGCTGATGGCCAAGGACCTGAAGACCGGCAAGGAGGTGCATTGGGACGCTGATCCTGACGCAAAATGGATCGATGGATCTGTGGACAACGACCTTCCCATGACACGCCTCGCTGAAATGTTCAACGTCAACCACTTCATCGTCTCACAGGTAAATCCGCACGTGGTGCCGTTCTTGGAAAAGGAAGAAGAGATGGTAGCTGCGGAAGCGCAAGGCACTGCTTTCTCAGCAGGACCACACTGGATGAGCAGCGTGGCGAGCCTTGCCAAAGGGGAAGTGTTACATCGGCTCCAGGTGCTCGCAGACATGGGTGTCTTTCCTACCTATGTCACCAAGCTCAAGGGACTGCTCAGTCAACGTTACTCTGGCGACATCAACATCTTCCCGGCTATTTCGTATGCAGACTTCCCTCGGGTTCTCAGCAACCCAACAACGGAATACATGCTTGGCTGCCTGCTCACGGGCCAAAGAGCTACCTGGCCGAAACTTTCGAGGATACAAAACCACGTTGCAATCGAGCTTGCTCTGGATAGTTTGATTCAGAAGCTGAGGGCACGCACCGTCTTCAGCTCAGCCCAGACAGGGCTTCGTCCCAACACCCTATCACTTCCGAATTCTCAGGGTTACGAGTCTTCAACAGTGCCTCGAACACGACCAAATAGCAAGGCGCCGCGGTTCCAGACAAAGACAGAACCCTCGAGTCCCACGCTGTCGAGATCAGCTTTGATCAGTCCCCTCATCTCGCGCTCCACTCCTAGGCTACCGGCGCAGGGTGGCCACACTTCCAGCCATGAGCGGTCACTGAAGGTTCCCAGCGCGTCCGGCAATCGAACCGCCGACACCATCTCGTCATCCACCAACCCAGACGATTCTTCTGATAAGGAGTACTATGCTGAAATAGACTCGGACACCTCCGAGGTGCTCTCATCTCCATCGCCTGTCACATCACCCTCTTCGTACGGCCCGAGTATGTGGCCACCTGCACGCCACACATCCTTGCTCTCCGTCTCAGCACCTACGACACCTGCAATTTCGACTTCTTCCGATCGTCACATGGGCGCGTTACTGAACCTCGCTATGACTCCAGCTACTCACAAGCTACCTCCTCCCAGCTCACCGGAGCTCCGTTACAAGCGTCTATTTCACCCGCCCGGACCGGTGGCGCCAGAATTCGACGTCAAGCCACCGACCCCAAACCATGTCGAGTCTCTCTGTTCTGTTACACCCTCGACGCCCAACAGGAGCCCAGCCCACAGCCGGCGTAGTAGCGGAGCAGGTCTCATGCTTGACATATCGGGTGCCAGAGGCATGCTGCGGCGCAAAAAGAGCGCTGTCGGCTTCCAGGAGAGCTACTTTGCCTAAAATCAATCATCCTTCAGGTTTATATTTCTACTTCGTTCAGACGAGTGTTTATGTTGCATCCGTAGAGACACGGCATCACTTGGAGATTAGATTTTGTATAGATGAGGGGAAGACGTGTTTTATGACATACAATAACCATATTCTTACACATTAGCATGTCGTCCAATTCCTGTTTGGCTGTTTTTGTTTACCATGATAGTGTTGTTTATAGCACAGGGGTGCGCGTTCAGGGGAGATGAAGATGCCGAATGACCTCACCTCCAATCGATAACCTAGACGCGGATCCCTGCATATTCGCCCGCCCAAAATCTGCCCTCACATTAACCGGCACCCTCGACGCGTTGGGCCCCTTGAACGTGTCACAGCATCACAACTTCGTCTCCCTACAGTCTAGTCACCGGAACAATCGCCTCCAGACCCCAATGGCTGCCGCAACGTCCGCAACAGTGACGGTCGACCCGCCCGCCGTCAAGAAACGTGGGCGGCCGAGGAAGGTCGTAGACGAGAGCGCAGCACCATCAGAGAAGCCTGCGTCGAGGAAGGCGTCGACGAAGGCAGCGCCCAAGGCAAAGGCAGCGCCCAAGGCGAAGACAATAGACGCTATGAAGGAAAAGAAGAAGACGTTGACGAGGGTCTCCGACTACAAAGCCAAGAAAGAGACGCCCACACCCACGCCCACGCAGAAGAGCACCATACAGCAAGCTACGCCAGTCACGCCGACAAGTAGCAAGATCTTGGAGGAGGTCAAGGCGGCGGGGACCTTCAACAACCCTGCTGCGACGCCACCACCACCAGCTGAGCCTGAGCAGCCTTTTATCCCGCCTGTTCCTGGCCCGGCACCCGTGGCTCCCATCATGCCTGCGGCGACGAGTCCTATCGAGAACGCAGACACAGCGCCTCTGTCTTCGTATTCACCACCGTCGCCTCCAACAGAAGAGCCGGAACAACCCTTCATACCGCCGATCCCTGGCCCGGCACCGGTCGCGCCAATCCAACAGCCCATTGACACTACACCTCCAAAACCCGTCATCCCGCCTACGACTTCCGCCGCCGACCAGCGCGCAAATATCATCCCGCCCAAGCCACGCGCATCCATCATCTCGCTCCCGCGCAACCCGCTCACAGCGCCCTCTCCCACTACAGAACCCCCGAGACCGCGCGTCAACTTCACAGGACCCGCGCCACGGGCACCTCGCACGCCGAGATACCCCACGAGGATCATTGAACCAACACCGAACGGAAAGCTGCCGCCAAAATACAAGAAGGCGGCGAGACAGGTGACGAGCATCATGGTGGGCATACCGATTATCATCGTGGTGGGGTATGAATTGTATGGGAGGTGGAAGAATGAGATCAGCGTCAAGTTCGAGGAGAGGGCGAAGAGGGGGCAACCTGGGCAGCTTAGCGGGTAGAACGTGCACATGTAATTAATGGGGGGTTTGATGTTCGACTATTTAGTGAGGCGTGCTCAATGGCAGGTGACGACTCGAAGGTACTGTTTGGCTTCTTCATCACAGACGATTTGCACAGCAGGGACACCATCCCACTACGGCTACACTCCACCAACTCAAGCCCTCCCCCCAACAAAAGCAGCCATAGCCCGAACAGCACTCCCATCATACGCCCTGAGCAAATCCGTGGCCCTCTGCCTACTCAACTCCAGCTGCGAAACCTATCGCACATCAGCCCAATCATCCAATCCCTACCCGCCGAACTCCACATACCAGCAGATTCACATCCGCCGGCTCTACTTTGACGTTCTTCTTCTCTTCGCTCGCAGTACTCTGCACGTTGAGGTTTTTCATCGCCGTGTTCAACGCCTTGCCATCTGCCTCCTTGGCTCCGTTTTCTTGGACGTCCGAGGCCGGTGCACGCGGGTCTGCGGCGCCTTCTTGGACGGTGGGGGGTTGGGGTTCGGCCATTGCTGGGTGTTAGTTAAGGAACAAATAAATTGTATGTGGGCAGTCGAGGTGGTGGACGGCTATGATGTAGATAGTGGGGCGCGCTGTTAGGCTGAGGAGTGGTGGTCGAGCTCGGTAATCCCTTGGTGTTGGCCAATCATGTATATTAGAGGCCGCTATTCGTTGCGGGTTTTTGGCGAACTTGAGTGTGCGAGAACTTTACACGGGCTCACTGCTTCTACATATTGTTCTCTACACATCACAGTCAGGTTAGTAATTCTTAATTCTTTCGACCAGTGGTGTTTTCCGTCTTTAGTGCTTTTGATTAGCGATGTTTTCTGTCTACGCGTTTGAACGTGCTGCTAAGAGCGCCTCTGCGCCCTGTTGTCTAAATTGAGTCATGTGCGCTTGGGCTTTATTGAGGTCATTTTGCAGCAACACCCTTGCCGCAGCCTTCATATATACCAAATTGAGGAGTGACTCAATCTGTTGCTTTGCACAAAACTCGATTTTGTCCTGTTCGACCTTGTTCTCAGAACACTGACACATCAAAAGTGAAAGCACGACACAATGAGCGACGAGACCATGGACGTTCTGTCCAACTACCTCAAGCAGTTCACTTCTGGCGCAGCGCAACCTCAACCCACTAACGGCCAGTTCGACACGTGGTCGCCTTCATGTCAGTGAACTGAGCACTTGGACGTGGACGTCTTTCTAACACATTTAAGCCTGGCAGTCAAAGCCTATCAAACAAGTAGTCAAGTACGAGGATCAGACAGCAGCAGATGCGGCATTGAAGCAGCTCTCGAAACTCCCACCAATCGTCACACCAACAGAGATCTGCAGACTCCGTGCAAGCCTGCGCGATGCAGCTCTTGGAAAGTCTTTCCTCCTGCAGGGCGGTGACTGCGCCGAGCTGTTCTCGTACTGCGCCGAGGATCCCATCGACGCCAAACTCAAGCTCCTCCTGCAGATGAGTCTGGTCTTGATCTGGGGCTCGAACAAGCCTGTGATCCGCATTGGCCGCATAGCTGGGCAGTATGCAAAGCCGCGATCGAGTCCGACTGAGATGGTGGACGGCAAAGAGCTGCCCAGCTTCCGAGGCGATATCCTCAATGGCTACGAACCTGAGCACCGTAAAGTGGATCCGGAGAGGCTGGTCAGCGCGTACTTCCATTCTGCCACGACAATGAACTACATCCGCGCTCAACTCGCCAGTGGTATCGCAGACTTGCACAACCCTCTGGACTGGGGTCTTGGGCATGTTGCAGACAAGGATCTACAGACAAAGTACACCGCTATCGTCAACAGCATTTCGGACTCTCTCCGTTTCATGCGCACAATTGGAGCAGACACATCGGGACAGCTGCAGACTGTAGATCTGTACAGCAGCCACGAGGGACTGGTTCTGGAATACGAGCAGAACTTGACAAGAAGACTGAGACACCCTGCTGGCCACCCGGCTGCGCAGACCTCGACAGACGGCAAGGGCTGGTACAACACCTCGGCACATTTCCTGTGGATAGGCGACCGCACGCGCCAGATTGATGGAGGCCACGTCGAGTACTTCCGCGGTATCGAGAACCCCATCGGTATCAAGGTCGGGCCCTCGATGAAGAACGACGAGCTGATTGAATTGCTGGACATTGTCAACCCCCGTAAGGACATCGGCAAGGTTACTCTGATCACACGTTACGGCGCCGAGAAGGTCGAGTCCATGCTGGGCGGACACATTGAGGCCGTCAAGAGCAGCGGTCACGTAGTGGTGTGGCAGTGCGACCCAATGCACGGGTAAGTCTATTGTATCTTTGATCAAGACATACACTAATTTCCAGCAGAAACACGCGCAGCACCTCGTCCGGCATCAAAACGCGCTCCTTCGACAACATTTTCTCGGAGCTGTCCTCAGCCCTGAAGATTCACAAGCAGCACGGCTCCTTCCTCGGTGGCATGCATCTCGAGCTCACTGGCGATGCGGTTACGGAGTGCACAGGTGGAAGTCAAGGGCTTGACGATGAGGATTTGAGCTTGAACTACACCACTTTCTGCGATCCTAGGCTCAATGAGAAGCAGGCGCTGGAGCTGGCTTTCTTGGTTGCGGGGCATTACCGTGAGGATGCAGCGAGTCCGTGAGCATAGTCATCAAGTTCATAATATATAGTATCAACATAAAAGACTCCAACTGCTGAAGATCTGCGACGTCACACCAAAACGAGCCTAGTCTGAGTCCCCGATCATATCTGACGTTATCGATGCCGTGCATCTCAACAACACAACGAACACAGCTTCCCCACACCACCATGGGTTCCTCAGCTTCAAAAGGCGCCAGTGCCGCCGGCGCCGCAGCACGCAAATACCCTACCCGCGCACCACCCAGCAATGTCACGGCGCGCGCTCCTGCACCACCCGCACAGCAGCAGGCAACACCCACTCCGGGACCCACGGTGAAGCCGCCACCGCAGTTCAGCGAGAGCAAGCCAGCGGGTATGCACCAGCACAACTCCAACTAAACCAAGCTGACGCCCTTTAGGTGGAGTGATCGATATGGATGCCCGCGACCCGGCCTTCGCATCGCGCCTCAACAGTCTCGGCGCCGTCCAGCCCAACCCGCACTACTCGCCCACATCACGCTCCCAGTTCGACCCCCAGCCGCAGTCGCAGCGGCCCTCGCACGAGCTGCTCGGCGATATGATGCAAGCGCCACCGCAATCGGCCTTCCCGGACGCGCGCAACAATCCAGTGCTGCGAGTGCTGGAGGCGCGGCAGCGGATTGCAGATGAGGCGGAGCAGGAGATGAGCCAGGTCGGACGGAGGGGATTTGAGGGGCGGAAGTATGTGGATGCGGGCGTTGTGCAGTTGGCGTTGATGAGGTTGGCGAGGGGGGAGCCGGCGCAGAGGATTGAGAAGGGATTGGGGATTCAGAAGGGGAGGTTGGGGTTGCTGAGCCCGGGGACGGTGGGCGCTGTGCAGACGGATAATTGAGGAAGATTGGAAATGCGTCGTGGTGGAGGGGGTTGGTTCAGAGCACCGTTGGAAAGATGGGTTGATCCAGAGCACCGTCGTGGAGAAATGGATACCTTCAGCACCACCGTCGCATTCGAAAACCGAGCGACTACATACAACAAAACGAAAACCCAATACCAAACACCCAGCCGTCGCAATGCCGTCCGTTACCCGTTATCGTTACCTTTTGCGCCAAGCCAGAACGCCGAATATGCAAACATGTCCGCTCACTCAAAGTCCTCGTACTCTTCGCGCTCATGCATGAAGTTGTTAACCGCCATCAAGGCCTGCTTGAGCGTTTCCTGGTCCACCTCGAGGCCGTCGCTCGACATGCCGTCGTTGCCGACCTTGACAAGGCCGTCCCCTCTCGAGCGGCCAGGGCGCCACAACTTTGCGATGCGCCAGCGGCTCCGGGTCGAATTGATGGACGGACACGACGACGACAGGTCCTTGCTCTCGCGCAGAACTGTCAGGGCGTTGAGGACGTTGAGGAAGATGCTGCATCACATGGTCAGCAACTCGACTAGCAGCACGCTGGCTTGGCATGGCATACCCTTGTATGAGCTGGAGATCGTGGTCCCAGCCGTACGCCGCACTGCTGAAGCTGTTCCCCTGCGCGACAATGTCGAGGAACACAAACAGGCTCTCTTCAATGCTGATGTTCGTTGCGAGTTGCGACTCGACGTTGTTGAGTATCCAGTCGGCGAGCTGGACAAAGGTGATCTGGTCCATGTGGCAGAACTCGTTGAACCGGTCGGGAATCCCCATGAGCAGATACATGGCCCGCTTTGCGCCAGCCGAGTCCTGGACAGCCATGTCGCTGTACGTGTGGTGTATGTATGCGCCGGCAGAAGTCGACGGTCGTGAGTGCGGAGTCGTCAGGTGAGACGTCCTTAGATCGCCGGAAAAACAGCTAGCAGTTTCAACAAAGGCCAAACAACAATTCGTTCCGTTTCTCTTTCACAGCAGCAGTCGAGGTTTACGAGCTCACGTTTGGATTCTTGCGAAGAAGAAGGTCTTTGGCCCTGGGCTGAGACGAAGCAGGTGAGGCGGCCGGCGTGGGGCCGTCCGTCCTCAACTCGAACACGACGAGACGGACATGTGAAAGTCACGGACCTACTAATGACGTTGGCTTCTCGGCCAATCACGCGGCGCTCCGTCCGAAACCAGATGGACGGCGGCCCGCTTCTGGCTTGGCTCGGCGCTGGTGGAGCGAACGCAGATGCAACGTGCGGATTCTAATTCTATGTTTGGGCACGTGGGTGGTTGCTGTTGTCGCAGCGCAGCATCGTGAATGAAAACGTTTTCGCAACGGCCCTGTGGACCGTCAAATGCACGTCTACGCGTAAACATGGACGGAGCGAAATTGATCTCGGCGTCCAGATTGGGTTTGTGCAGGATAGCAGACGCGCGTGATCCACACCTAACCCACATGTCCAGCACCAGCTTCTGCCGGTCTGTTGTGTCTTGCGTCTTGGATTGCGGGTCTTTGTTTCGTCATTGCGACTGCGGTATCTGTACTCGGCTTTCCAAGGCACGATATACCGGTAGTCTACTGTTATGGTCGGAGTCATTGAAAGTCCTCAGATCACGCTCAGGCCTCCAGATGCACGCCATCCAGCTCTGCATAAGCGTGCGGAATTCCGCTTACACGGCCAAGAGCTGAGTCAGATGGAGGTCCTGCGCCCGTCAGCAAAAGCTTCAAGAAGGCGTCGTCGTACTGTGCAGTTTGTGAGGTTGATTCCTCGGAGGTCGTCTCGCCATGCACTACATCTCCGCCACGCGCAAGAAGAGCTGCACCGCGTGCGTCAAGAGTAAACGCCGCTGCGATCTCACGTTCCCGCTGTGCAGGCGCTGTCTTGTCAAAGGTCTCGACTGCACGTATCCGACGCCCTCTTCGCGGCGCGACAGGAAGGGGACGAGCTCGCCGGACTGGTTGCCGCTACGATCTAGCGGCATCGATGGCGCAGCCGAGATACTGTCGTCCAACGGCGCAAGCACCGATTTGCTCGGTCACGCTGCTCTACCGTCTTCATACACGTCAAGCAGTTCGGTTTCTAGCCCGGACAGTTGGCAGGAGTGGCCTCCTCAGGAACCGCAAGTCTGCTGCAGCCTCCGACCAGAGGTGGATGCGCAGGCTTACTTGAACGACGGTCAGGTTCAGTATGTCCTGCGAGCACTGCGCGCGTGTGTGTCGTCGATTGCATACACGGGCTCGGCTCTGTTCCTCCACCAGAAGCTGTGGCAGCGCTACCAGCCCGAGTCGTACCAAGACTGCGTAGCGCTCTCCGCGCTATATCTGTGCAAGACGAGCGGGAATGCGTCTTTGATTGTGAACAGCATCGACGGCAAGGTTGCAAAGCTGAGGGCTGCATCGAGCAATTGGGGGATTCTGGAGCACCTTGCTGCTGTGCAGACGTTGATCATCTATCAGATCATCCGTCTTTTCGATCCTAGCCTGAACGGACAAGTACAAGCCCAGAAGCAGAACATACTCCTCGAGGTCTGGACTGCGCGCCTCTGGAAGCGCTCCTTCACCGAGCCCACGCTCTTCGCCAACTGCTACGAGACGTGGGTGTTCGACGAGTCCCTGCGCCGCACCATTATGATGTCCGTCTTTGTACGCTGTGCCTGGAGTCTGTACACCCGCGACGGTCTTGCTGACCAGGTGCCAGTCCTTTCTCAGATTCCATTTACTCGGAATCTGCGAGCTTGGAAGACAGACCTAGACGACTGGAATAGCAGCGTTCTGCCGGGACTGCTCAGCGAAAACGGGCTCATGATGTACAAGGACTTCTCGCACAAGTGGACGTATGAGGATGAGGTGGAGGCACTCGATCCGTTTGCTAAACTGCTGCTTGCTGCTTGTCGCGGCGCTGACGATCCGCGCTTGTTGAGTTGAGCCATGTTTACATTACAGCAAGACTCGCGTATGGTGGACTAAAGCTGCAGGCTACCGCTAGTGTACCAGACGTCAACTTCCCCGCAAATGTAGGAGCTGTTCCCCGCAGCTTCTTATAACCGCGTGGAATTCTATTTGGCAGGTCGCAGAGAAGTCCGACGTTGCGACATGGCAGGCGTGATGTTTGGACTTCAAAACCGGTGCTCGACAGGGCGCTGCAAGCACAGTCGTGATTCTGGTCTGACGCTGCGCCTGCACGTGTAGCAACGCCCAGATGGCTTCTTCAGAAACATTCAAGACCGTCAAGACGGTTGGCTATATCGGGCTTGGCAACGCTGGCTTCTCCATGGCGTCCAACCTCCCCAAGAACGGCTTTAAAGTTGTAGTGTACGATATCGACACGGACAAAGTGCAGAAGGCTGCAGAAGATTGGGAGAATACTACGGCGTCCGATGGCAGCGCCGAGTCATTCAAGGATTGTGACATGGTTGTCACCATGCTGCCTCAGGGGAAGGTGGTCAGGGAGGTTATCGTGGGGAAAGGAATCGCCAAAGCACTCAGACCTGGTCAGTGAAGTCGTCTACAACACATGGCATATCACTGGGGAGTGGCAGGCACAATCATAGTCGACACATCCTCGTCCTCGCCCTTTGACACGCAGTCTCTCGGCCGTGAGCTTGCAGAGCACCAACTCACGCTCGTCGACGCGCCCATCACGCAGACGTACATGCACGCGACCGATGCTGGGGAATCAACGCTCATGGTTGGCGCCGACTCTGAGGAGATCTTCGAAGCCGTCAAGCCTGTACTGTCAGCCATGGCGGGTTACCTGTTCCACATGGGACCACTGGGCGCAGGGCATGCCATGAAGACACTAAACAACTACATCATGGCATCCAGCATCTGCGCGCTGAACGACAGCCTAGTGACGGGGCAGAAATTCGGCCTCGATCCACAGAAGATGATTGACGTGCTCAACGTTGGAACAGGCGTGTGCTTCCCCACGCTCGACACATTCCGCCGCGACGTAAGGCACCCTCACCCCCAGAGTCACAGGAATACTGACACGCACAGGCACTGCCGCGCACGTTCAACTCTGGCTTCGGCCTCGCGCTGCTGGTCAAGGATCTCGGTATCACGCAGGACTTCATGCAGCACAGCCAGTTCGAGACGCAGCTGCCCGGGCTGCTGAGAGGCTACCTTGGCGATGCGTTGGCGCAGGTGGACCCGCGGGCTGATCATACGGAGTCGATGAGGGGGTGGGAGGCGAGGGCTGGGTTTGAGGTTAGGAAGACGGAGAAGGTGGAGAGGATTCCGGAGGAGGACTTTAGGCATCGCTTGGAGGGGGTCAATAGGGGGTTGTAAGTTGAAAGTAATGGATTGGCAATATCATGTTGCAATACACAAACGAAGTCGATTGTGAAGTCAGGCTATACCCAACCTGGACTAGCGCTATTGATGCACATGGAGCTTTGTTTACCTGCGTTTTGTCGCGCGTCACACCCCCCACACCTCGCGACATGACGACCATGGCGCACGTCGACGAGAAAGAAAACATTGCCGACGGGCTCGTCGCGAACACATCGTTCAAGGCGCCGTCAACATCCCCCGGAAAGCCTGCGAAGAAGAAGACGCGCAGCAAGAGCATCGGCCCCGGCGGCCTCGAACAGGCAGAGGAGCCCGCGCTCAAGGCCAGCAGTGGGAACAGGCGGAAGGTGTGTGATATGTGTGTGTATGGTGGTGAAGGTGCTAACGGTGCAGTCTGCCTTTGTGCCTGCCGTCAAGTCCATCTTGTCGTCCAACGCCGAAGACGAGAGGAAACGCAAGGAAGCGCGACGCAAATCGCTGGGTACGTACATGTACGAACTATGCACAAGTCAGGTCTGACAGTTCAACAGCTAAGAGACGCGTGTCGTTTGCGCCCGAGGCGACACTGCACACATGGGACGTTGTCGAATACATGCGCGATGCCACCAGCTCCTCGGCCGCCTCAGATGCCACACGGCGGGCCTCGCTGGCCTCGCAAGCACCACAGCCTGAGTCCGACCCCGTCGAGCCGCCATCCACGCCGCCTGAGCAGCTTGCAGAGCCCGCGCTCGAGGACGAGTCGACACCCGCGAACCAGCGCGAGAGCCACCAGAAGAAGAACCGCCGCAGCTCCGGCATCCCGCCCATGAACTTCAACAACCCGGACGACGTCTACTCGTCGAGCCCCCTGAGCGGCGACCATGCTTCCGAGAGCGAGTCCGAGGACGACGACGCCACAGCGAATATCGATGCCACACCCGACACAGAGGACAGCTCGCAGAGCAGCGCGCGACTGGATGCAGCGCTGCGCCAGGCTTTTGCCCAGGCCGGAACCCAGCGACTGGATCTGGACGAGGACGGCGAAATGACTATGGAGATGGCCGACGACGAGATCACAGCCTCTTTCAAGCCTTGGGCGCGTAAGAGCGCAGAGGCCCAGCAGGAGAAGGAAGTTGAGAGGTCTTCGTCGCCCGCCAGATCTGAGGTTGACGATGACAACGACATGAGCATGGACGTTACGCGCGCGATTGGCAGGATCGTGGAACAGCCAGAGGCGCAGAGCTCGGATTACGAGGACGACACAGGCATGAGCATGGAGCTCACTATGCCGCTCGGCAGCATCCAGGCCATGGCTGCAAAGGCGCCCGCGAACCGCAGGAAGAGCCTCAAGCGCAGGGTGTCTGCAGTCGAACCGTCCCAGGGCAGTCCAGCAAAGCGACCTGCCAGCCGTCGCACCAGCCTTCGCAATCGCCGCAAGTCGGAGGAGCCCGCCGCTGACGATGCCACGATGGACCTCACCATGGCCATTGGGGCCATCAAGAGCAACACACAGCAGGACGAGTCTGACAGGCGCAGCAGTGTGGGCAGCGTTGCCATGGACGAGACTATGGACCTCACCATGGCGGTCGGCAGCATCAAGACTGCTCCCACCACAGAAGCACAGGAGAGCGAGGAAGAAGATGATGATGATGGGTTCACTATGGAGTTTACCAAAGTCGTTGGACCTGGAATCAAGCGTCTCGACAAGCCAGCAGCGACTCCCGAGCAGCCTGCGACAGTCGAATACCCACTTCTGCCGGAGCTCGCGAAGACGCCCACGCCTGAGAAGCCTGCCCCCCAGCGTATTGAAGACGTTCACGAAGAAGACGCCCAGAACAATGATGAAGCCCAGAATGCTGCTCCGGAAGCACAACTCGACCCTCTGCCGGCGCCGGTAGAGCGCACGCCAACAAAGTCTCCCGTCGCCGCAAAGCTGAACCTCGACCCTGGCACGCCTGAGTTCGTGCGTCAGCTGCCCGCCGGCGATGTAGAGCCTTCGCCGTTTGTGAGGAGAACTCCCCTGAGCGCCCTCAAGGAAGCCATCACCACGCCTGTCAGCTCCACAAAAGCCAGCAGGACCACCACACCCCAGAGCCGCACCAAGAAGAGGGAGTCTCTGGTCATCCCCGCGGATCCCATCGACGCGCCCATTCTCAACAGACGCCGTTCGTCGCTGTCTGGTGTGCAGTTCAGCCCGCTCAACGCGCCGCGCGAGGAGCCGACGTTGAGGAGCACGGCTTTGCTGTCGAACAGCATCAAACTGCTGTCGACGCCCCGCAAAGCATCCTTGATGTCGCCGGTGAAGCGCGGCATGACTCCAAAGAAATCACAGACTCCTCAGAAGCAGGCAACGCCCAAGCAGAAGACCCCGACGCCCAGGAAGAGCTCGAGCCCGAGGAAGCGCGTCGTCTTTGGTGCTGAGCCTGAGAAGGAGGAAGCACCCGCCGAGGATGTCGATGAAGATGTGTCCGAGATCGAGCGCATCTCTCTGTCGGAGTTCCTGAGTCTGACGAAGATTGCCTTCATGGACGTGAGCGCCAGCAAGCGGCGCGCCACCGTGGCCCCGGCTGCCTTCTACGACATGGACGTCGACGAGACGCCGGAGACGCTGGATCGATACGTGGTCGCAGGCGCGTGCACGTTGCCAGAGTACGAGCTCTACTCGCACGCGTGCCACGAGATGAAGAGGTACATCTCGTCTGGTCGCGAAGCAGTCCGCCAGATCGAGGCCAACGTCGAGGAAGAGAACCCGCTGCTGTTCAGTGAGTATCTGACAGCGCCGCCAGACCAGCGTGTCGTCATGGACAACCAGTTCAAGAACCTGCGGACAAACGCTCGTCTTGAAGCCCGCGGCGAGTGGTATGCCTGGAGGAGCACGCTGCTGGGCACCCTCAAGGGCAGCCTCCTCTCCACACTCGAAAGCTTCACCCACGACGAGGCCCACCTCCTCAACCAAGAGCGACTGCTCGACGTGGTCCTACCGCCTCTGATCGAGAAGCAGGAGCAGCTGTCCGCCGAGCAGAAGCAGCTGCAGCAGCGCCACGACGAGCTCAACAGCTGCGATCGCGAGGAGCTCGAGCAGACCCGCGAGAACCTCACCGCCACCGACGCCGCACTGCAGGCGAAGCGCGAGCTCCTCATGCAGCTGCAGCAAGAACTTGCCGACAAGGAGGCGCGTATTGATGCTGTCAAAGAGCGCAAAGTCGAGTGTCTTGACGAGATTAAGGCGGCAGAACGCGTCCGCGAAGAATGTCGCGGCTGGTCTTCGACCGAAGTCAGAGACCTGAAAGGTACGTCGTCGTCTTCTTACTGCTGTGCTTGTACTAACTTAGCACAGCCAAAGTCGCCGCCCTTGAAACAGCGCACGGCTGGAGCATAACTTCTGCCTCCTCGACCAGCATCACCATGACGCACCTCTCCGACCTCGAGCTATACTTCCAACCGCAGTGCTTCTCGACCGGCTCCTCCACGCCCAACGGCTCCATCTCGCTGGCGTACATTGGCGACTCTGCGCAGCCGCACCCGCGACCACTAACCACGAGCAAGCGCTTCTTCCTCCAGCTCATTCGCGCGCAGCTGCACTGCATCCCCCAGGGCCAGACGTCCATCTCCGCCGTCCTCGCACTCGTCAAGAACGGCTGGTCGACCGCGCTGGCGGTTGCCGAGGGCGTCAGATGGCTCGAGCACAGCTACGTGACGGAAGAATCCATCCTGAGCGACGAGCGCATGGGCGTGCAGGCCGACATGCTGCTCCCCAGTCTGCAGACCAAAGTGCGCGTCTCGTTTGAAATCGGCGTCGAGCTCAGCGCCACGGGAGCCGCGACCGATGTTGGCGTGAAGGCTGACGTTGTCTACGGCGAGAAGTACGGCGAGGAGAAGATGGGCGCTTTCCTGAGGGATTTCTGCGGTGCTGTGGTTAGGCCTGAGAGGGATATGACGGTTTGGGCGGACGGATTGCTGGACCTTGCGCTCCGGCTGAAGAAGACGGGGAGGAAGGGGGAGAGGAAGTAGGCGTGTTCGGTTACGAATTATGATGGCGTTTGGGTTGGTATGGTCATACTACGGTCATGGTTGTTGGTGTTATATCTTTCGTTAAGCGTCGTCAATGGTCATTCCATGTTAACCAATGCCGCGATGTCATTGTAGCCCTCTGTGTACCTACGATAGGCTTGATAGCCCTACATGAAGTGTCATTTACTGAACGTCAGCATCTGACTCTACAGAATCTCAAGCAGTGTTCACATACCTGGGCGTCGATGTCGTCGTCCTATCGACGCCTCTTACTGCAGATGCAGACTTGTGTGAAGCACTCGGGGAGCACTGCTCCCCTATGAGGCTTTGAATAGCAGGAAGTCAAGATGTCGCGTCGTGATGAAGTCCGCTACTCACGCAATTATTGTTCCCCAGGCAAAGGTTCTGCAAGTGGGTCTTCGAGTGAGGAGGGCACGTCTGCCTCGGCTATCACGCTTCCTCTGCTTTGGGTCGACGAATCCTTGGCTGCTGACCTCTTTCTTGTCGTGGGACACGGAATGGATATCGAGAAACTCGAGGACTCTTCGTGCTTCTCTTATTGGAAGATGCTGCGGGGGAACTTCGTGTGCGTCGTGTTGGCAGACGGTGTAAGCGGTGGGAGACGGGTACTCGACCTTCACCTTCGCCGCCGCGGCACTAACTCTGTTTGAGCCAAGGAGCAGATTTTGCAAGCCACCACACACATAAGCCGCTGGCCCAGCACTCGAGCTTCCTCTCCCCGTCCACCGCGCTGCTCTCCTTCAGTCCACCATGGTGAACAACGCAGACATTCATCCAGGACCAACGTCACACCCGGCGAGGAGCGATGAGCGCACACCCAGCCATCGGTACACCCTGGACAGGGCCGCAAAAGCTGCTGCGGCAGAACGAGCCAGTCGCCGTGTCAGTTTTGACCTGCCTCAAAGCCAAACCCCACGGTATTCCATCGCTGAAGACCGACCACAAGGGCACCAGCAATCGAGTTCGGGCTACGCTCCGTCCTTGCTCAGCAACGTTCCCAACCTTCCGCATCCAGACATGCCTTCTCGAACTTCTCACCAAGAGTTCGGCAGGCCTTCAGTCCGACACTCACGTAGTTCTGGCGGTGCGGATTCGCACCAGCATTACGTGCAGCAGTCTTTCAGTCAGCCGCTGGACCGACAGCAGTCGACACCGATCTACCAGAGCAGGTTCAATCAGTCTGGCGGAGGTTCGGGCTCGCAGATTGATCCATGGACGCAACAGTTTGGTCCAGTATCAGTCCACGATCTGCTAGCCTGGAATTCGATCATCGGTGAGTTCTTGCAGTACGTCTTGGACCAAAATGCACCACACCTGTCATCGTCCATGGCGTCGAATCTCGAACAACGGTCTACGACCACATTTCCAGGCACTGCATTCGCTGGTCAGCATGCACCACGGTCCAAAACAAGAACGGCCTCTAGCCAAAGCGCACCGCACTCAGGTTCGACATTGGAAGTAGCCTCCGGTGCCTCCCAAAACTCACCATTCATGCCCCTTCCGCAGACGGCTGGCTCAAGGTACAACACGCCCGGCGCAGCGCAATCTCAGGACCTTGGTCACGCGTCGCTGGATGGAGGAAAGCATGGCAACAGTCGGAGTCTTCGTTTTGAGGAGCAAGCAGACGCACTGTCTCTTCCCACAGACAGGGAGAAGAGCGAGAAGAGCGAGAGCGGGATCGGACGTCCAAGCACCCCGGTACAGGAAGAGGTTCTTTTCCTACCCGACCTTGACAGCTTCGCCTGGTCCGAGAAAACGAGCGCATGGGTCCGTCTCAGCGGCCTTGATGCTAATGTACAGGTACCCGTGACAGACCACACTGCCGGTCTAGGCGAAGACGATCGCTATGCCCAGCACTACCGGGGCGAGGGTGACCGCTGCGATGGCGTCTGCACTGGCTGCAAGCACACACACGGCAACGATACCTGGTGCGATGAAGTTAGCCTGCTCGACACCCATGTAGCGTGCGATTTCTGCTGCGACACTGGCACGCAGCCATGTGGCACGCTCATACCACATCCATTCCCTACTCCCGGCGGAGACGAGTACGCTATCGGCTTCGTTCCTCTGCCACTTCACAAGCGGCCGTCCAACACTTTATGGAGGCAGTACGGGTTCTGGGTCGCAGATGTCCATCCGGAGGACAGGCCCTCAGTGCCAGCAAAGGTTGTCGGGGAAAAGAAGGGCAAGCTCCAGAGAGTTGCCGCCAAGATACGAGGGGTGTTCAAGAAGTCCACGAGGTCGACGTCTACCCAGACGTAAGAGGTGGCGAGGAAGGCAACGAGAGGCGTGGATGCCATGGTGAAGTAGTCATAGCTATAGCTGCAACTGAATGAATCGAACCGAAAGCCAGGTCAACGTGCGTTGGAAGTTAACCGTATCGTGGTAAGGTCTCCTGAACTTTGCTGCTTGCCTAAGAATCGTCAGCAAAAGCATTCTCACATTGCATATCCAGCCACTGTATCAGAACGAACTCCACTACTTAACCACAACACACCCATCACCCTCACATTCCAAACCAGTGCAGCCACCACATCCATCGCACCACCCCGGTACTCGCGAGATCGAAAAGCGGAACGAGCGAACTGCACCTAGGTGAGACGTGGCGCGGTGTAGTTGCACTCGTTCACTTTGGCAGGTGTATGCAAAGGGGTTGTGGTGTAGCTCAGTGTAGCATAGCGTACCGTAGTGCAAACCAGTATAACGAAATGTAGATTAGTTTACCGTTAGCGGTATCCAGTGCTATGTGACGTGGTGCGGTATCTTGTCAGTGAATGAGTGAGTGAGTGGTGGTTACAAACCGGACATTTCCAATTCCTAACCCCGCAATCCAACCATCGATGAACGATGCATGACGCACCACTAGCCCTGCCGTTGTGTGCAGAATTAGCAGTAGGATTTGTTTGGGATGGAAGGGCTTCGCATACTGGATTGTGGTGAGGATACCGCCTGGGCTGGACGTGGTGCAGATCGCATTCTGATCTGGGCGTCTTGGTGGTCTTGTTGGTTAGGAGTGGTTGGATGTTCTTGCTTGTTGGGGGGCGAGTAGTCGTGTACTGGTGACGCTGGCTCTGCTTGAGTAGGGCGTTGTTATTGTGTGGTGAGCATAGAGGTAATATATACAAACTGTCGGAGGAATATAGTCTATCCACAATCAACGCCTTTAACCAGGGCACATCCGTTGTTTTCATCGGTGGTAGTTCGTGTGGTGACACGTCCAGTTCCCAGTTGCGAGATGAGTCTCGCGCCTGCCGGCCGCGCTTTGATATACACTCATTCACCAAACCCCATCCTGTTTCCCAACCCACCTCCACGACCTCAAACAGGCACCCGCCTCCCAACATCCAACCAAAACCGACACCGCTCCTCCAACCTCGCAATCCCACCCTGCCTCAGCCCGTCTGCAGCGACGACAAACTGCTTACCCGTCCCTACCTGCGGCACCTCCGGCACACTCGCATTAGTGACTTTATGCGCATTCGGATCGCCCGTCTGGACGAAACTCGCCAGCGCGCCCGTATAGCCCTTATACGTGAGGGGATCGGACGTCTGCACGGGGTTGAGCTGGTTCCACTGAGAAGAATTAGCAACGACTACGATGAGAGGTGTGAAGGGGGGCCTACGTAGATAGTATCGCTGGCGTGTTTAGCGGGCGAGATGGTGTACTCGATCAACCACCCGTTGGAGGCTTTGGCGCTGAGCCAGTACGCTGGGCAGGCGAGGACGAGGTCGCGGAACAGCAGGCCGGCGCGCGTGTAGGTTGTGTTGTAGGTGATTTCCTCGGCGGTGCCAGAGACGGGGTATAGGGTTTTTGCTTGCATGATGTCTTTGGCGCGCAGACCGGGGAGGTAGCCGGTGAGCCAGGCGTCGAAGGAGGCGGTGGAGGAGTTGAAGCCGTCGCTTGCTGTCTTTGCGTTTTGGAAACCCGGTGGGATGAAGTTCTCGCCTTCGTGTAGGTTGTAGCTGGTCAGGACTGTCGGGGCGTTTAGCTTGCCCTTGCGTATGACCTCGCTCAGCGGGGAGGTCAGAAACGAGTCATCGATGATGGGGCCGAATGTGAACGACGACGTTGTGTACTGCTGGCTGGTGCTGAGCCGGAGAGCGCTGTCACGAAGAGCCTGCAGGTCTGCGGTTTTGAGGCACGCAATCTCGTCGGTGCTGTTGGCGCATCCCACATCTGTAACGACCTGCTGGTAGAGCGCTTCATTTTCGGGACTGTCGTAGCGGTACGTCTTGGGCCAGAACGGAGAGCTGCTCATCGCCTTCTTGAACAGCTTCTTTCCCCTGTTACCAGTGGCGATCGTCTGGGCGACAACACTCCCACCACCAGCGCTCTGCCCCCAGATGGTGACGTCGTCCTTGGAGCCGCCGAAGTGGTGGATGTACTTCTGGATCCACAGCAGTGCAGCCTGCTGGTCCAGCAGTCCCGTGTTGAGATCCACCTCTTTGCTCTGTGCGACCTTCTTGCCCGGCAGGAAGCCGAAGACATTGGTGCGATAGTTGGAGTACACGACGACATAGTCGTTGCTCTCGCTCACGTTCAAGACGGGGTAGCCAGACGGGGGGATGCTGAACTCGGCGCTGCCGCGGACGAAGCCTCCGCCGTAGAAGGTGAGGAGCACTGGCCGGAGTTTCTGAGCTGGCTGCCACGGGCGCGAGTACACACCCAGGTACAAACAATCCTCAGAGCCGTTCACGGTGCGCTGCGGGCACATGTCGAACCCTCGATCGGTGTCGTAGGTGCCATTTGTGATGGGTGCTGGAGGCTGGGGGGCGCGGAAGCGGTTTGGGCCTGCTGTCGACGCACCAAAGGGGATCCGGCGGTAGTAGGTGAGGTTGTAGGTCGAGGACGTGGCGCCCTGGAGGGTGACATAGTCGAGTGCGACAATGGGCTTTGTCGAGTTATCAGCCCGGAGCTGCAGTGGCGACGCCGCGATGGCTGAGATGAAGGCGAGAGCCAGGCCAGTCTTGGAGAACAGCATCTTGAGGGCTGGACTCGCAATCACGGCCAACACGAACCCAATATACCTGCCCACCTCGCACTAAACAGCGACCGCACCCCATGTCTCCGCAAATTGCTCCCCGGATTGCGGGGATGCACGATGGTGATGTGCAGCGCGTTCGGTGGAACATGCGCCGAGCCGAGTCAGGAACAGGCTAGCTTGGTCCAAGGAGTGGGAAATGCTTGGAATTTCTCCGCATGACGACTGAAATATTATGATTACAAGTATGTAGTATAACGGCCGGGGTATCCAAACAACGCCGAGCTAGAAATGCGGTGAATACAGAAGAAGTAAACGCCTTAATGTAACTAAAGCCACAGCAGCCACCTCACCACCGCCCAAATCATGCCAACAACACCTTTCAGCAGTCCGTAGACTGCAAAGATGATAGAGGTAAACCGCAGTGCAACGACAATCGTCCACTCGACCGCCGACCACCCCCAGCTCATGATCCACCTCGTGTGGCGTCTCCGCTGGCGCAGCATGCGGTCGATCTCGTCGTTGATCTGCTTGACCTGCAGCGGCCCCTGGCCCGAGACCTCGCTGGTGATGCGCACGGCCTTGTCGCCGCTTTCGAAGATGCGCGGCATGAGGTCGCTATCGATGCTGTCTCGGAGGTGCGTGATGCGTGTGTTGAGGTCTTTGATGGTGCCCGAGCGGAACTGCTCGCATGCACTGTGCAGCGCGGACGTCGAACGTTCGAGATCGTGAACGAGGATGCGGGCCGCAAGGACGTGCTCTTCCTTTCTCGGCACCGGGAAAAGCTGCTCTTTTGCGGTTTCTGCGGCAAGCGTAAGGAAGTGCGGTGTCTGGGAGCTGGGCGTCTGCGCGCGTCGGGCAATCTCCTTGGCTTTGACACCGGAGCAGAGGAAGAGTGCGCGCACGCGGGCGATGTCTGCTTGGGTGGCCACGTTCTGCCGTTTCTTCCGCTTCTCATCGTCGCCGTCCGTGATGCTCCAGTGTCGCTTGCCCTCGAGAGTAGGTCGTGAGGTGCTGCGGTGCCTGTTTTGGGCGTTCTTGAGGCCTGTCGGCGGAGGAGCGCCGGGGAACACGCTGCCAGGGCGAGCGAGTTGCTTGTTCACGTGGTCTTGGTCGCGACTGTGAACGGGTTCGAGGGTCGCCGCCGAAGAGGCTGACGACACACGCTCCAGGTCCATCCGCGGCGGCAGAAGTCGGTCGATGCGTGGAGAGCGAGTGGTGCGGCGTTCGCGGGACTGGCGTGATATGTGGTGTTCGGAGTCGGAGACATCGTCGGTGTCGCTCAGCGCTTCGTGGGCGGGGCGGAACGAGGGAAGTTTAAGATGGTATCGCGGGTCTTTCTCCGAGGTGACGCTGCCTGCCGTGGTTGAAGTGACGGTCCGCGAGAGAGGGGGTCGGCGGTCGTCGTCAAACTCGACCGAGTTGCGGTCGGAGACGGTGCTTGCGTCTGTGTCGTCTGCGCGGTCTCGTCTGAAGATGATGTCGCCCACCTTGGTCCCTTCATGCTTCACGCCTTTGAAGAAACGCGTCACAGCAGAGTGAGGTTCCTGGGTCTCCCTGCGACGCAGCTTGTCTGGACTCGGCAAGCTGCTGACGCTGTCGTTTTTGCGATGGCTGAGCAGGTTCTTCACTGCGCCGGGTGCTGCGAAGATAGCGGTCCCAAGGCCGCCAGACTCCTGATGCTCCTCGCTTGTCTGTCGAGAGCCCTGCTTCTTGTCCAGGCCTGCTGTCTCGTTCTCGTGCTTGCCATCGTGATCGTGTGAAGAGTGAAAGATTTTCAACTTGCTGCGCTTAGTCTTTCCAAGGTCTGAGCCCGCTCTGCTAGGCGGTGGAGACAGATCGCTCCCTATGTGTGGAAAGTGTTTTGCGTACAGCGGCGTACTCGGTGCGGTACTGTCGTCTTCGATTGACGACCGCGGCTCTGCTGACTTGATGGGCGACAAGGGGTTCGTGCGGTTCCTGGGAGGCATCTTGAGCGTTGCATGCTCGTCTATTCTCGCAGCGCTGTTCACAAATCGAGGCACCTCCAGCGAGTTGCGCGACACCTTTCCATCAGGGACGTCGTCGAGGGCCCTCCCCCATTTGTCGGGCGTGTCTGGCGTAAACGTAGCCGCTGCCTTCGAGTCGATGCCCTTGGTCTGCAGCTCGAGCTTCTTCTTCATCTGCAGCGCGAGCGGGCCAGTGTTGTGCTCGGCATCGAACGACTTTCGAATCCGCGCATCGGTGTCGGAGTCGGACGATTCGCTGTAGCCAGCCGAGTGCTTGCGCGGACTGCCCCGGCCCTTGCGGAGTCGCGAGTCGGTGCGAATGGTGGGGAGCAGGCGTCGCTTGCGGCCGCGCTCACTGCCGTGCTCGCTTTCATCGCCGGTGTTGTCGGCGGTGCCAGGCAGCCCATCCACCCAGCTCCGTCGTCTCTTATCAGCGTACTCCTTGCTTGGTCGTGGTGACAGGAAGTCGTGCTTCTGCGGCTTGGGTGGCTCGCGCTGAGCAAAGATCTTGCGGCCGTTGCGGTCCTCGATGGTGGTCTTGTTGTCGCCGTGCTCAAGCCAGTATGCATCGGCGAGCAGCTCTTCTGGGGTGAAGCTCCAGCCCTGCTGTGACTTTGAAGGTTTGACATGTTGGGCCTGCGTGTCGTGGTCCGTGTGCAGCGTTGGCAGCTCTACGCCGTCTTCTCGGCGGTACCCAGGCTTCCTCGACTGCTCGGCGACCTGGTCGACCCAGTCGTGGACTTGGTCGATGTCGGCAAAGTGTGCAGGCTCCTGGACAAGTGCGAGTCGCTCGCGCGCTCTGCTCCTGCGGTTGCGGAGAGCCTGGATGGGGTTGTAGGGGCGGCCCAGGTCGTGCTGCTTGTTGGCGTACGACGGCGTGCGTGTGAGCTGTGCCGTGGGGCTGCCGGGGACGGCGTTGGAGGTGTAGATGAAGTTGCCAGGGGCGTTGGCGTCTGCTCTCAGCGGCGGCAAGAGCTCCAGCAAGCGCATGTACTCTGCTCGCAGCTCAATATACGCGCGTGCCTTGTCTCGCCGAAGGAGGGTCGCGACCGTAGGGTTGTTGTTTTGGGAAGCCAGGGAGGCGCTGCGTTGCACATTCGTGGACATGTGGCGCGAGGGCGAGCCTTTGCCCATGGGAGAGATGTTGCGCGATACGCGGCGCTGATCGTTGAGGTACTGCCTCAGGCTGCTGCCCACGCCGGCATTGGAGAAGCTGCCCTCGCGCTGTGAGGCAGACGGGGCCCTGGACGGGGATCCCAGCAGCTGCGAGGCGCTGATGTTGCGGCGGCGGCTCTCGCTCAGGTTCAGGGCCATGTGCACGAGCTGGTTGGGGTCGACGGTTGGGCGGGGGCTGCTTCTGGCCTTGGGTATGCGCAGTCGGTCGTTGCGCTGCTCTGCCTCTGCCTGGACCGGCGGCGAGCTGCCTGGCGACTTCGTCCTCCTGCTCTTGCCCTTGCTATCAGGAGTCTGCGCATGGTGGGTGCTGTGGCGGGTGCTGTGGCGGGCGCTGTGTCGAGGGCCGGGCAAGCTGGGGTCCAGCAAGAAGCCGCCGCCGCCAGACCTGCCAGCGCGCGGCCGGCGGTGGGCAAAGTCGTGCTCGTCAATCGCCTCTGCGCCCAGCGGACTGCTGCCTGACCCCTGGGAGGCGGCCCTCGCGTCTCTGCTGGTCCTCTGGCGTGGTGAAGAGCCGCCCTCGCCATTGTCGACGTGCGTGTGGGAAGTCCTGGAGGCGAATGTGCGCGACGACGTGACCGATGGCTCAGAGGAGAAGGAGGGGCGGCCGTCGCTGGAGGGTGCTGACATGGTAGGGTGGTCGAGTTGGCGGTGTTAGCTACTACGCAGAGGGGGGCGCATGGCGAGCGTGATGGCTGCGCGGTGCAGGTGCAGTGCAGGTCGAGGTGAAGGCCCAGGCGTCAATTATCTCCAGGAAATGACCGCAGAGGCGCCAAAGCAGCGAGGACGTGCCGGACGTGCAAAGGCTGCAAAGTGCAAAGTGCACAGCAACCAGCTACCAGCAGTCGTTCGGCGTGCGTTCTACGTCGACACATGGCATCGGCTGCACCCCGGACGCTTGCCTCGCGCGTCACTGGCTCCATGCACACCTCAGCGCTCCACTTATCTTATTCACAACTACACCACCCAGCTTATCAGATCCGGTGCCACGGTACCGTGAGATGCCCAGCTACACAGTACCCGTCCGCCCACGCTACTTTAGCTGCGTTTGCACTCATAACGTATATCACAGTACCCGGTCTAAGTCTTGTAGGTGGAGAGGTAGTCACGAATGCTCTGGTGAAAGTCGATGTCATCTACTCTGCAGCCCTCCCCACTGACAAGACTTGTCCTGGCTACTTTAGTACACGTGTGGATGAATTCTTGCAACCGGATCGTCGTGAGATGGATACGCACTCAAGAGTATCCTGAGCAAGGCTCACTGTTTACCGTGATCCACACACGTAATCGACGATATACAGATGCAACACACGAGTCTCAGTCGAGTCACCACAAGGAAACGTCTACTTGAATATGCCAAAATAGCACCTGCAGAAAATCACTTCGCGCCTGCTCTTGTCCATGGCTCACACAACGGCTTTACCACGGCTGCTAGCACGTGTTACTCCCTCGTCTTGCGTCAACAAGTCTGGACGAATTGCATTAAGCTTATCTTCCAGCGGTTGCTGATCAAAAGCGAGGTGTTTCGCTGGCGTGGTCAGCATAGGCGGGACACAGTCTTTGCAGTAACATGGTTTGTCCGTCTCTGGGCGTGAGCAGATACAGGCCGTCTAAGCTGTGATATGTCAATCGCGTGTTCGACGAGTCACTGCTGGAGTGGGAGGTCGGGTGTCCTAGTTTTCCAATGTCTCACATGCTAAAGGTAGCAAGTTTTGTTGCTACTCAGATGAGTGAGCACTGGGTTACGATTTATTTCTCAGAGACACAATGGTGCATGCCATGTTGCACTGCGCTTAAATATGACCTACTTCACCGGAATATCAGTGTAACCCGTCGAACTTACTTACCGTCATCACGTTGATATTCAAACACAGCACCTCGACCATCCAAGACACCCCCTCGTGCTTCCGCACAATTCATGCGTGCTACGTCCCAACCTGGGCAACGGTAGCGAGCAGTCAGGTAGTCATGCACCGTGAGAAACCTGAAACGCTGAGTCTTCGATTGCGAGGCTAAGGCTTACGAATCAGCAGGCGTGTCTTTGCGTGCTGCTGTATGCCTTCTACGTCAGCGTGGCCTTCGCCATGAAGGTGCGAGGTCTGCATCCAGTGATCTGGCATAGATCCAGGCAAGGCGTCATCTGGCATGCGCCGTCAGTACCGTGCAGTAGTCGGAGGCTTGGGCGACCAACAGAAGACGCTGGCGTCCGCCTTGACCGCGCGCCGTGTGGCATGTGTTCAAGGGCCTCGAAGGGGTCTGTACAGATCATCCCACGACGAGGCCGAACAGGGTTTCGTGGCAGCTGCTGCTCCCTCAGCCTCGGAATTTGGGGGGACCCATCTTACGCCCTGCGCCCATATACCGTATTTCGGAACAGGTAGCCAAGATGGTGTCGAGACGGCGGATACGTGTCTATTAGCAGCTCAACATTTCTCGTGTAATCGTATCGCGCCCCACCACGTTCAGGAGTGCAACATGTTCGCGCCGTGGTGTGGTAGCGCGCAGCGGCAACCGGCAAGGCTGTTCGTGATCGAGAGATTCGCGAAATTAAGAATCCAGACGCGATCTATCGGCTCGCATTCGTCTTGACGGCAGCAGCAGCACCAATTGGCCTGTGGTCGGCGACTCTCGTGAAATCGACAAGCCTTCCGGGCGCTGATTCGTGACCCCTCGGCTCCGCTTGCATCGAGGCGGATGGTCCGGTAAACTGGCCGCGAGGCTGGACAAGGACAAACGACAATCTGACGGACGCTGCTGATGGCCGCCATGACTGTGATCTGAGATGCAAGTGTTCGATCTGTTGACGCAGCGACTGGAATGCAATGTCGTCCTGGAGATCCTAGCTGCAAAACTAGCGATCCTGCACCTTGAAATAGCCGTAGCATGACCAAGCAGTCATCACGACAGCTCGCTTTCCCCAGCCAGCCGTCAAGCCTTGCCTTGTTAGACTTTGCAGCTGCTCAGGGCGGCGTGATCCGCCACAAGGTTCCGAACGGGGGATTTTGTTTCTTTTTGATTAGTTGGCCAAATCGGCAAAGCAGCCTTCTCCAGGCTGTACGCGTCGCCCTGCGTGATTCGCGCCAGGCTTGAGGACATCATTCAAGCTGGAGCTCGAGGGCCCAATAGGCGTTCAGCTCGCCATTTCAGGTCGTGGCTGCAGCGAAGCCGCCCACTCAGATGGCAAGTGCGAGGCTGACGCCGGCTGAAAACACAGCCTTGTCGCACTCCACCTCTCCCCAGCGAAAATCCGTCTACCAGGCAGCTGCATAAGTGTATTTGGCACGCCCGGCCCCCACCTCAGACCGTCTCGAGAGCACAGCTGAACCTCCCGACATCTCGACCTCCCATCATCGCTGGCTCCGTCCGCATTAGTCGCCGTTTGAGGAACCGGCCCCACCCAAAGAAGAAAATCGACTACTACATCCGTCCACCATAGCCTTCCTGGACCCTGAGAGCCTCCAGACGTTCATGCCTCCGACGAGAACAAGAGCAAGGATGAAAGAAGAAGCACCAGCTTCTACCATCTCGACAGCAACCCAGACTAGTGATCCGGTGGAGCCGCCGTCCCTGTCGAGGGGGACCGTCGCGGTAGCTACCGCCAGTAGTCATACGCCCACTTCTCCCACCTTCCCAGGTTCTACCAAAACTCCATCGCGGAAGGTGTTGCGGTTGAAGTGTCCGCTGTGCTCAGACTATCCCGACGGCTTCCGGAGCGAGCATGAGTTGCGACGCCATACCAACCGCGTCCACAGGAAGACGCGCAAGGTCTGGGTGACCATCGACACGTCACCGGACAAGTCGTTCCTCGCGAATTGCAAGGCCTGCCAGACCGGTAAGAGGTACAACGAGTGCTACAATGCTGCTTCACACCTCCGCAGGATGCACTTCCACCCGCACAAGCGGGGCGAGCGGAAGATGACGGCTGCAGAGGCGCGCAAAGGCGGCAAGGCGACAGATCTGGACCCTCCTATGGATGTCTTGAAGACGAACTGGCTGCGAGAGGTTGACGAGTTTGTTGAAGGTGACGATTCGCCTATGGACGATGTCAGGAACGACTCCTTGACTTCACCGCCGCCGCAGCTGCAACGGCTGTCTCAGCAGCCAGCCACCGGTACGAAGACGGAGTCGAAAGCGCCACCAACGCCAACAACACCCTCTATCCGATCCATGGCCATCGACAGCATTGTAGACAAGGTCGATGCGGCTTAAGCTAGTTCGTGGGGCGTTGACTGGCGACAGTCTTGCCCATATGGGCTCAAAAGCGCAGATGCTGATAGCCTTACCGTGTAAAGCAGGACGTCGATAGCATTACGATGTCGATGGGGTTACGAAGTTGGGCAGGTCCTCACCAGCCATGGCCAGTGGACGGACAGGGCTGCGAGCGTCACGCTGCGCAGCAACAAGGCTACCTGGCAGCACTGAGTCGGACGCCTGAGTCGTCGCATCTCTCGATTCAGCCGCGTCTTGCTAGGCACCGCGCTGACACGTCGACACGCTTTCGTCTGCGAGAATTCACCAGGCTCACTCGAAGCTGCTCGCAAGCGGATTGGGTTTGGCTCTGGGTGGGGCTGGGGTAGAAAAGGTACCGGTGAACGGTCAGCCCGGTCGTGTTGGACAACGGCGAGTAAGCATTGGAGTTGATCGCGTGTTGCTTTTGGCAATGCGCCCTGGCTCCACATGTCCATGCTCTTGCTTCCATAGTTGGATAGTTGCTCGCATCTTAATCCAGGTCGAGGCAATAGCGCGGCTTATGTCACCAAGCGCGACGCGTCGTCGCGGGCTCGGCCAGTAGCGTCGAATTGCATGTCTACACGTTGCGGCTGTGTCTTGTTTTTGCAGGAGTGTGACTGCGAACAAAATGCTAGTAAAGTAGAGGAAACGAAACGAAGTGGATTTAAGGACACTGCAAGCGTAGATCCCAAAGGTGTGGAACCGTGAGTGACGTGTGACCTGGGGCCAATGCGCGGCAACAATGGCAACCGCGTTGCGCATCCTTTCTCCACCACAAATACACAACGTCGCACCCTTACCTGCGAAGCGCGACCAGGTCTTACCATCGACTTGGAGTAGCTGTAGAAGCTCGAGAGATCCCGCCGCCATCTTGTTGACGTGTCGTGTCCAGCAGTACAGCCTGCAGTGTCTCGTGTTGACAATGACCGCGGCATCACCACAACCGGCTCGTATTGTTGATTGAGTATTTGTGCAGGCGAGGCAACGGACCAGGCTAGCTAGCCGCTCACGCATCGTGAACATGAGTCGTGCTCGAAGTAAGCTGGCTCGCGCCTCCAAGACGGGAATTGTACAGAATTTTGTCAACCTGGGCAACTTCTATAGCTTGCAGCCGTGGCAAGAGTCCTTGAGGTGGCGTTTGGCGCCGAAGCGCAGAATTGATGGCAGCCCACAGCACGGTGTCAATCTGGGCAGCCTGTATAGGGCGACCTTTGAGGCTGAATACTTACAGCCTCGAGGCTGGGCATACTTTGAAGATGGCTCCATCTTTGTTGCACGTCACTTTTACGACCACCAGGAGTTTCAGCAGTTGATGAATATCGTAGCGTACTTTGTGCACAATCATTCTGACGCAAAGGCTAGCTTAGCCTCAAGAAGGTCGCAGCACGACCAGGCACAGTTGGTTCTGATGGAGTGAGTCAAGTTCAGAGCATTCGCAAGCCACTAACCGACGCCTGTGACCAGAAAGGCCTTATGGCCCCTACAGGAGGCCCGGCGGACTCGGTTGTTTCACGCATGCGCTCGATATGCGCAGACTGGAGAGACGCTGTTGGCTCCTGGCCAGCCTTTTCATCCAATCTGTTTGCGTTTAGACCCTACCCGAGGCTTTCCTGAGTCCATAGACATGAACGAACGTGCGGTCCCTCTGCTCGCTACCGAGGAAGATCTCAGGCGGAACCCACCGCTGTTGGCTGGCTTGCAGACGTTCCGTGGGACCTTGAATGAGGGCGTTCTGCAGCCGAATGTTCGCCCGAGCAATGGATTGAGGCTTCTGATCAATCTGCACCAATCCGAGCGCATGTCTCGGGCTTCACGTCGAAAGCACATCGGCGACTATCTGGCTTGGGTGTACGACAAAATCCAGAACATCGAGCAAGCGACGACAGTCATGGGAGGACCTACCGCAGAGATGGCTTCAGGAGAGCGCGAGCCCGAGCTGCGCCGTTGGAAGGAGAAGGCTTCGAATCTCGAACAGGAGCTGGCTGATGCTACGAACAGTCTGAGACTAAAGCTCCCGCCGCGAAAACCACGCATGAGACTCCGAAAATTCCCATCCGCCTCGGAGGAAATTGATGCAAGACATGAGAGACGACAGCATGACTCCCCCTTCGGACACGTTGATCAAGATGAGATCTTACCCACCGATGCTCTCGAGCTGCTTCGAGATCACAGTCGAATGCAAGGGAGATAAGCCGCTGTAAACGCCAAGTCTGTCCACTATCATGAGTGGCTGTTCTTCGCTGCTCCTGTATTACGAAAGATTGTCAGCGCCAGCCTACAGGATTATCAACGCTGAACCTGTGAATCACCATGCAGAACACAGCCAAAGCTCATAACGAAGGCACAATGAACAAAGAAGACGATCCACTTCAAGTGCATACTCGATGGCATACCAGTCCTACGTAATTTAAACTCGGCATGACCAACACAATCTCCAGACTCTTGTCACTTTTTTGATTCGGGGTATCCAAATACACAAATCCGCCCAGCAGCCGTAAGCACAAACAACACAAGAAACATTTCCGAGGAAAATGAAACGCCTCAACACCAATCAACTCCACGCTTGTTATACAATAGGAAAAAATGCTACAGGCATTCGTCATGACTGGATCGCTTCTGACCCGGCAAGCCCTTGAGTAAGGGATTTCCAAGTCAGGGACGCCACACTACACAAGCAAGGGCGATCCCGCACGAACGATCCTCTATGTCCGCGACTTCGGGATCTCTGTCAGGATCTGGCGGATTGCTCAGCCCTACACACCCCTCGTTCACCGCGCATGCGGCCTCGTGGGGCTGTGGCTTTCTGCGCCTGTCGGTGTTATGGAGTCGCCGTCTATACTCGCCGTCTCGACGTGAATATTTGTTTCGATCTGGACTTTGATGCCGTCCATGAGGGATGTCTTGATGATCGAGTCCTGGCTGCCGGTGGGGCTGTCCTCGCGCAGGGAGCCCAGCTGGGATGTCCGCGCTTGGCTGCGGCCGCGGCGGTGGTCGACTATGCGGGACAGGCGATTGCTGCCGCCGACGATGGTGACGGAGCGCGCGGGCACCGTCTCCTTGTCAATGGACATGAGGCCGTAGTTTTCAAAGTCGCCGGGCCGGGCCGGGTTGTTGGTGGCCACAGTGGTGGTGACCGTGCGGTTGTACTGCGCGGTGGAGATGTCGTTTGTAACAAGGATGCGCCGCGTCAAGGCGTATAGCAGCGCATCGATCCAGCCGCACGACGTGAGGAGCGAGCCGGCGATGCAAAAGAATTCATCGGACATCTGCGTGCCGGTCATGGCCACCATGCGACCGACGGCGATGGGCAGAGTGAGAACGACGTAGACGGCCGGGTACAGGACCATGAACTTTGTCGCGCGCGTGAGCTTGGTGGTGTCGTTGTTGATGATGCTTTGAATGCGGCCGCGCAAGTGGATGAAGACGTGCCCGTAGATGGCAATGGTACCAAACTCGACGATGAAAATCCACAGGTAGTGCAGCCACAGTCGCTCGTCTTGGAAGTCAGTGGAGACCCAGCACTATATGTTCAATCAGCCTTCTACAACAACCACAGCGGTGCAGACTACTCACCCATCCACCGGCGCGCGCAAAGTAGCGGTCCTGATGCATGACGGGGCCCAGGATAGTCAAGACCAGAGCGAGGGCCCACAGCCCCAGAATCGAGATGATGAACCACTTGTACGGCATCTTGTAGCCCTTGACGACGCCCAGCCACGTGTGGACGGCAATAGCGAGGACGAAGAAGCCGCTCGAGACGTCTCCAATCTGCAGAAACCACGCCTGCAGGAAGCACGGCGCGGTCGGGGCCAGGATCTTGTTGATGCGCAGCCAGTGGAACGACATGACGAAGGCGATGGCCTGCTGCAGGTCCGCTAGCAGCAGGTTGTAGATCAGGATCACGTATTGATTGTACCCCACGTACTCGCGGTAGTGCTTCCGCCAGCTGATCAGCCGGTGCGTGATGAAGATGAGCAGGGCTGTTACGCCGATGAGGGACATCATGGCGAAGATGGTGACGGGAATCAGACCCGTGCGGTAGACGGGCGTAAGCGGGTCCAGGCTGTTTGGGTAGGCAAAGTACCGCTTCTCCAGCACGTGCCTGGGTGCTGTGTCGAAGGCGGCCATTGTGGGGGTTGACTGTGCTTGGGGAGTTTCAAAGGAACGTTGTGAGATCAATGAAGGTTGGCCTGACTCGGTCTTCAAGACATTGTGCAGAGCAGAGCAATGGAGCAAGACCCTCAGTACGTGGCGGCCGGGTAGATGCCGAGTGGGGGGACAGTAAGAAGGGGTTTGTCGCGGGGACGTTGTGGCTTGCAGCTGTATGTATACGAGGAGTCGGTGGAGCCGGACGTAATGCTCCGTAACGGTGGACCCTTTGCTTTGAGACGATATATTGGAGCTGCAAAGAAAAACAAGAAGTGACTAACACGAGCGGTGGGAACCTACTTCAGTGGAGAAGCGTAGCATAATAAGGGGATGGATGTGCAGTCTGCCGAAGAAACGAGACTAACGAGCATACAGATGCGGCATGCTGGACGGCTGCTAGCCTGCCCTGGACAGGGTTCAAGGGAAGGGTTTGGCCAGGGGTCCTCGCCGGCGCGCTGTCAGCCGGTACAGCCCGCCGAATCGTTTCTCGTTGCGCAGACGCCTTGACATGAACGCGACTCAAGGGGCGTCGATCAGGATGGGCGTCGAGCATTGCCGCCCATCCTGCTGGAGACACTGTCCCCACAGGCCGATCTCCAGCTCGCAGGGCAGTTGGAGGAGAAGCGAACTGGGAGCGCTGGACACGCCAGGTACCAGGCTAATGTCGCGTGATGAGTCTCAAGGGCCGATAGCGTCGAGGCAAAAGGAGCAAGGCCGCAGCCACCACCACGTGTGGACGCCCCAGCATGTCTGTGCAATGCCCAAAGCGTCAAAGAGCAGCGCTGTTCAGGGCGGTGCCAGCCGCGCGATCTTCCTCGTGGATGCACGTTCGCAGCCTGCAGCTCGGCACTTCACAATAGACGTTGTGTCGTGGTGTTGTTGTCAAACTTGCCCACCACAACACAGCGCGGTGAAGGAGGTTAAGATTGTGAATGGTTCTGGTGCGGGGCCTAGGTGCTTGGCTCTGGGGTGCTTCTTGTTAGCTGATTGTGGGGGATTGCTTGGCTGATCCTTCACGAGCATCTGGCTGATTCCACCTCTGGCATGCACCGGAACACTTTATCGCGCGTCCGGATCGATACGTTGCTATTACACAACTTCGCCGCCAGTAGCTCCAGCATATACGACTCAGATACGACTACCGGTTCCTCGTTCGTGCTTGTGACATTCCCGCTACTGCAACATTCGCAGGGCTGCACGCCCTTTTGCGTCCAAAGCGTTGACGGCACACGGGATTCATGGGCTTGCGACATCCTGACGACAGAAGCGCACGTCAGATCAGGACGAGGTCGATGCGCTGCGGGAATAGCTGTCGTGGTTGAAATTCCCAGTTTCCACATTGACCCATCAGGCATCCAACACCGCCGCCGGCCTGTGGAATGATGGCCTGCTCGACGTTCCAGGAATTCCGATTCCAAGAGTGCTTCGACCAGGTTCCCATCCTGGCCGCGCGTGTGAGACGAGGTGCAGTTGCGGTAGAGCCACGCCACATCCATGCAGGTCATTGCTGCTAGACCAGCCTGTACTTTACGTGCGAAGCCTCGAGCCTGTCAGCATCTCAGTATTCCAACCGTATCATCGGCTGCTAGCTGTTTCACGTCTGTCGGCCATACGCCGCGGCAGTCAGATTAAGCATGCGCGTCTAGCACCCTCACACAATGCGCTGCCTCTACGTGGTACTTCGCCAAACCTTTTATTAACGGCGTCGAGTACTCATTCGCCCGCAGAATTCCATTCGGCCCATTCCCCTGCGTGGATGATTCCATCAGTCATCGAGGCGACCGCGCCGCCGACTTGCGTGTCGCCAATCTATCGCTCTGTTCGAGACTGACGCCCTCACGGAAGAACTACCACGGAGCAAATCCCAGACAGACACACTGCATGGATGCACTGTCTTTGACGCTACCCCGCAACACACCAAATCTGGGCATGGTTCACCTGCGGCGTCGACGGCGGCCGTGGCCATTGGAGCTCCAGTTCCTGGGGTAAATTGCATTTTAACCACCCCGGCTCTTAACGCTTCCATTGCTTCATAATCCGGCCATGCCGAGGAGGAGCGTCACTGCGGCTACTGAAGGATTCAGGTACGAGGCGCGTCTCTGCGAGTCTCACCCAACGAGGCGAAGCAACAGGATAAAGTAGTACAGCCGGCCCGCTACCTGGAATCTGCACAGCCAAGCCTTCGTATCTGCATACGAACACAACGCACAGACGTTGATATTGGGCGTCGCCTGAACGAAGCCCCCCAAAGGCTAGAGGGAGCACCCCCAATATTGGTCATGGGATCACGTGTTTCACCACCCTCGGCCAAACGAGTTTAACTAAGGAGGGAGGGGAGAAAGCGGAGTGTATACAGGTCTTGAGAAGAGAGTGTAGAAACGCTAACTATGTAGGCTTTTATGCTCTCTTATATTCTTTCTACGACTCTAGAATTATAATAGCAGAGTGTAGATCTTCCCGTATGGTATTCTTGGTGCTGCCCCTTACATCAAGCCCACGATTCCCCATCTATAGCCAGTCTACTCTATGGACAAGTCAACTACTATACCAACGTCAGCTGGCACCTTGCGACTGCACAAGTCGCTCCAAGCCCCTTCAATCCCTCCAACACCGTCAACGGCCCTCAACACTTTTATCCGCAGACTATCAAACGCCCGCTCTGTCAAACACTTGTTCCACGTCTCATCCAAATGACGAGCGAATTTGGATGCGCCTTGACGTCTAATGGATTGATCCCGGATTCCGCTCGTATTAACTGGAACCTTGGCAATTGCCGTCTTCATCCTGGCTTGAATTTCCTCCTGCGTATACACTTTGGCTTCGTAGCCGACAGCCACGACAGTGACATTAGCAGCAATGTCTGATGATTTGGTCACCAGCGCCTCCAAGACCGCATCAGATGCGCCAAAGTCGACGATGACAATACGGGAGGGCTTGAACTGCTCTGTCCACACCATGGCGCTTGAGTCGTCGTATGAAGCTGTCATGACCGGGAGAGCAGTCTCGTATCGGGGCAATGTGTCAGGCACCGAAGTCAGTTGCAAAAGAGCTTTAGGCCCAAGTCTCTCCTCATCTCGATTCCTCGCAAGTTCCCAGCTAAAGCTCCGCCCAGTCTTGCTCGACGCCGACAGACTTATCAGCACAGCCGAAGACAGATCGGCATCAGTCTCTGACCATGGCGCACCAAAGCCAAATGGATGGATACGTTCCGCAGAAAAGACACTCGCGTTGAGTAGATGCGGACCTTGCCAAAGTGGTTTGCAAAGAGCGGTTATGCGCATGGCCTGAGGCTCATGTTGGCTCACTTGCTCATAACTATTGTAAACCGTCATGAGTTTGTTTCGGTGAGGGCTACGCTCTGTCCAGTGACCCTTGGGCTCATTCGGCTCGAGACACAGGTCAATCGTATGTCCTGACGTCGGCCACATGCCCCACAACAGCGAGCCAGAGACTATGGCATCAATGTTGCTATCAATGACGCGACCGTAGCCCCAAGCCGGTACAATTCCCCACTCTTCCTTGTTGTCGTAAGGTGACGGACTGGAGGAGCCCACAGGGTAAACATCCCACCAGTGCAGCGGGGTTCCGGATCGGGCATAAGTCAGGTTGTTGTATGTCAATGAGACAAGCCATGTCTGGACACGGACTGAGGATGCGGCAAGAGATGGAAGGGTCTCGTTGATCCAAAAGACTGCATGTTCCTTGTTGTCAAGTTTGGAAACGACATGGACACATTTTGCCATAGTGGCTATGTGCGGGTGTACGATTTTGAAATTGACAGATGAGCTGGACTGGAACTCCTCTCTGCGTTGATCGCGGACAGCGTCTGGTGTTGTATAGCAGTCTGTTAGAACAAAAGGGCGCGCGAACCCACTGTTCTTGTTACAAAGGGCGCTGCTTGCCTTAAATCTCACTGAAAGAAAGCTGGTGAGTTCCGCTCCCAAAGGGAGCGAGCCAATGAGCACAATTAACGAACGACGGTAGAAATGATAACGTGTTCAGACAAGTTATCGAGGTCAAGTTCATGGCATAATGTCACGTGTGGTTGCTGCCTACCTAGGTAGTGCGCAATCGTAAATACTTACAAGGTTCCGCGCCAGAACGCTTGACACAAGAACCAGAAGGCAGAGATATTGAGACGCTCTTCAATCGTACCATCGCTGTGAAGAGAAAATCTGTCCTCTATCTAACAATCCATTACTGACCGCCTGCAGCTGGCACATGACAGATCTACACCAAGATCCACACAACAAACACACCCAAAGGCCTGCGTCCAAGCATGACCAAATCAATCCAACATCTTATCCAAGATGGGCAGGACCTGGACTCTATCAAAGAAGCCCTGCAAATCCAAGGTCGCGCTTCCTACGCAGATGACTGTATTAGCGAGGCCTTGCACGACGCTATTTTCCAAGGCGATGAGGCTATTGTCCGACGAATGCTCGATATCGGCGTGGATCCTGGAGCAATACAGCACTACGATCCGAATTTTACGCCGCTTTTGGCTGCCGCGCAATACGGCAGACTCGAGATTGCTACTTGGTTATGGAAACTTGTAGGCCCCGAGGGACGATTTCATCTTGGATCAAATTGCTTAGGTTGTCTTCAAGTAGCTGCTAGGAACGGTCACGGGGGTCTAGTCACCTACTTCCTCGATGTGTGGAGCGGCTGGACTGACGACGAGAAGCGCCGGACACTGTACGACGCCGCCTCGTCCTGGTGTGACGACGTTGTAGCCCTGTTGATGACCAGAATCGACTACGACCCCGAGACCATCCAAACCGCTCTGCAGTCTGCTGTAGGAAGGAGCACAATTCTCTATGAAGATCCTTGCAAACCTCGCTGCACAGCAGAAGACTCTACACGACAGCAAAATATCGTCAGGCGCCTCATCGACGCTGGCGCAGACCCAAACGTCAGACTCAACCGTCCATCCGGCAACTATCTGATCCACAACGCTCAATTCGAATCCTGCATCGGTGCTCTTGAAGAACTACTGAAGACAGGCGCAAATCCTAACGCGCAAGACTCGCGCGGCCGGACCGCACTCCACTATCTCTTTCACAGGGCCCCCAGATCATCAGACACACTCCGCATCCTGCTCCACTACGGCGCATCCCCAGAACTTAGCGATACAGACGGAGAAACAGCCTTGCACAAAGCCGCACTCACCGGCACCCTGTTGCAACTGCAGCTCTGCCTCTCGCACACCTCCGACGCAGCCACTGCCATCCAGTCCTGCAACTCGCACGCCGAATCCCTCCTCCACTATGCTGCTGTGGGCGGCAAACGGGATATGGTTGACTTCCTACTCGCCCGCGGCCTGGACATCAACACCCCCAGCGCCACGGGATGGACGCCCCTTCTCTGCGCCCTGTCTGCAACCAACGGGAAGAAAGAACGCACCATGTACGCATTGGCAACGCATCTCCTCGATCGCGGCGCCAACCCGCAGGTAGTCACGCAAGAAGGTTGGACACCACTGCATGCGCTGGTCTCGTGGCCAGAGTCGTTCTGCTACATGGACCCAGGGGCGCGCGCGGGCGCGGCGCCGCTTGCGCAAAGGTTGATCGCGCTGGGGGCGTCGTTGAGTTCTGAACCGCGGGTGATTCGGGGCCAGGGAGTGACGCCGCAGACATTGTGGTCGGTGTGGGGGTGGAGGATGCAGGAGGCGCTAGAAAAGGCTATGAAGGAGGGGGAAAATATGGAGGAGAAGGGTCGGGAGGGTGATGCCACACCGCTTATGTGGGCTGCCAGGGCGGGATCGATGGAGGTGGTGAACGCTATAAGGGCGCACCTGGACGATCAGGTGAAGGGGAGAATTGGATATAGCGGTGCTGAGGTAGTAGAAGCAGCGCGCTTGTAGGCTTTTGTCAGTGCCTTGGGTGTAGGTATTGGAACACCGGGCCTTTCATCAAGCCTGGCGTAATTGTTATTCAACTAGTTTTCAGAGGGCTCTATCTAGTATTTAGAGAGCTCTGTTTAGGCAATGTCTAAACGGCTAGTGTAGTTCTAGTAAGATAGTATTCACTACTTTCTGTTATTACCAAGACAGACTGACCTAGGGAAACCCCCAACTCTGGGGCACATCACCTTAAATGGGGGTGCGCGTTAGCAACTCCCCAAGCAGCAGTACAACCGGCTCGCTACTTGCAATCCTTCCAGCCAAGCCCTCGTATCTGCGTCCGCACACGACTTGCAGACGTTGGTGTTGTTGGTGACGAACCGCCAGGCGGCGAGGTCGGCACAAGACCTGGGTAAAGTGGTGCAGTAGCGGGACGTCGCTCCTGGGAAAGCTATACCCGGATCAGCACTGACATCCACCACTGTGGTAGCGACGAGTATCGGCTCGAGACCAGCAGTCGCTCTCGGCGCGCGTCTACTCGCCATCATGTCGTCTATGTACGTGAACAACAACGTGACGAGGCTATCTAGCCGACTTGAAGTCACTCTGCATTCTCGTGGCAATGTAATCCGTCAAGCGCTGGAATGCCAATGTCTCTCCAGCCGGAGCTGACACTCCGCGCTCAAACCAGGCGAGCCACCAACTTGACGTTATAGATTGCGGGACGTGGGAGCGAAACACGGTTAGAGCTGCGTAGGACCTCCAAGCCTTCATTACAACGTCGATATAGAGACTGAATCGAAGCCCTCCGCTTGGTAAGTCGACTAACGCCACTCGAGCTATACAGTCCACAAGACAAAAGAGTTAGGAAGGCTTCATCAGTTTATTTTATCTACCACCTCAGCTCTCTACATCTAATACCCCCCACCCACAGAATCATCAGTATACAGCCTCGTCGCCGCAGGCCTATCCGCGCCCTGCCCCTGTTTCCCCTGCTCAATCTTCTCCCTCGCCTGCTGCATAATCCACAGCCCACTGCTAGTCCCCAGCCTCGTAGCCCCCGCCTCCAACATCTTAACCGCGTCCTCGAGACTGCGCACGCCGCCGGACGCCTTGACCTGCATCTGGCGCTTGCTGACACCCGTCTTGTGCAGGTACTCTGCTGCGCCGACCATGAGCTGCACGTTTGGCAGCGAGGCGCCGGGCCCGTTGAAGCCTGTTGACGTCTTGATGAAGTCGAGGTTTGCGGCGCCAGCGAGGTGCGACGCGGCGAGGATTTGCTGCGGGGTGAGTTGCGAGGTCTCGAGAATCAACTTGATGACCACGGGGGACGGGCAGAGGGAGCGAATGCTCGCCAGCTCGCGGTAGATGGTGCTGTAGTCCGGGATCTCGTCGCTGTCATCGCTATCGGTGGTGGAGGCAGCGTTAGCAGCCGTGTTAGCAGCCGTGATGCTGTCGATTGCCGAGTCGTGGCTGCGGATCGGCTGCGGCGACGCGGGCTTGTTGTGCTTGGTTAGCAGGGCGTGGTTGAGCACCAGGTCGAGTTCAGAAGCCCCCGCGGCAACGCACGCGCGAGCTTCCCGCAGCTTCGAGTACGTGTCCTGGGTGCCCTCGTGGAAGCCGACAACGGCTGCAACGACGACGGACGAGCCTTTGAGGTTGGCGACGCAGCGCTGTACCCAGTTCAGGCGGACGCAGACGGACTGAGAGTGTTAGTTTCTTGCCCGAATTATGCTTTTAAAACAATGAATGTAACGTACCTTGAAGTCCTCAGTCCTAGCCTCACTGCACAAGCCATCAATCTGCGCCCCCGTAGCATCAAGCTTAAGAACCGTGTGATCCACCGTCTTAGCCAGCTCCTTGAGCGCCTCCTCCCCATCGCGCATCTTCGGCCCCTCATACACCTTCCTCGCCCGCTCCCCGCTCTCCACCTCTTTCAGCACCGCCCTCTGCGTCTCCGCAATCTGCGCAGCCCACTCCGCGTTCGTGTACCGGTCCGTCATGACTTCAATAGAACCCAGCTCGGCGTCGAGCGCGGGGTTGGCAGCCAGGAAGCCGCGGATCAGGACCTCGGAGTCGGTCAGGGGGATGGGATGGGGGTTGGCTGCGGTGGACATTGTGGGTATGCCTGGTATTTAGCAAGATGAGGCTAAATCGGGACTTGGTTTTTTTTTCGATACCGCGGATGACGGGCGATGGGGTTGGTGATTGGCGGTGCGACGCTGTGGGGACGGCTGGCACGAGTCGAGTCCTTGATCACGGGAATTTCGGGCGTCACGGTCGGGCTTGCAGAGGTTGGTATCTATGGGGGGATTGTTTGTTTATAGTCGTGAGCTGAGGTTGTCGGAGTTCGGCGAAACCTCGTCTTTGCGAATCATGCGGGATAACTGTGCCCTTCAATGAACGTGGGGTATGCTCCACTCGAGGTCGTGACGAGGTCGTGGAAGCGCAGCCAAGGCTAAGGTCCTTCTTCAATGGGCATGGTCCCTAAAATTCGTGCCAGTGCTATTTTCATGGCCGAAGTTAGGCCTGTAGGCGTCAAAGGTGCTGCGAAAAGGGCAATTGGAGCCTCGGGAGACGTGAGTGGTGTACAAGTGTGGGGCATACATCTTAGACATGGGCGACGAATCGATAGGATGAATGTTTCAAAGGATTAAGTCACGCAGGGAGCAATTGTTAGAAATTGACTTTCGATTTACAAAGGACCGCGTGCTGCGGAGGTATCCTCGATTGCAAACCGGTCCTCGCCCTCAGATAACGTATCCAGAGCTCAGAGATGCCATCTCCCCTTCCACATGCATGTACATAAAAGCTGTGAAAGAGATGCCAAACAGAAGGGAATAGATCGAAGGAGAAAGGGTCGCCCTGTGATCAACGCTGAATATCCGGAACTCCCGTTTTGACTTTTGCATTGACTCGAGTCGAAAGATCCCTCTTCTATCCCGCAGTCGGATCGATCGGTACCAATGAGATCTACACCCTTATTCCATGATAGTCGTCATCGTAGCCCGTCAAATCCCACCGTCATCGTTCCGGCGAGTCGTTTACTTCCTGCGGAAAGAGCAGCCCTCGGTCAGGCGGGCCTTGCCACCAGTGGGCTGGCACCTAGTCCTTGTTAGTCCCTGTTCGTTCCTTGTGCGACGGCGCTTGACTTACAGGACCTGCGAGCAGCCCTGGCAGACAACGACTGTGTTGGCGTGCGAGAAGACGGTGGTGATGGTGAAGCATCCCGGGCACTTGACGTCCATGAAGAACGAGCGGGGGGCGGGCACAAGAGTCTTGAGCTTGTGCTTGCGAGCCTCACTGAATGCGTGTTAGCCGGTGGCCGAGAGGGTGCAACGGGGGGTGCAAGCGTACGCGGCCGGGGAAGGGTTGAGAAGATCAACAGCGAGAACCTGGACTGGCGTTAGCATGCGAATTCGATCGAGATGCTGCTCGCGCGCAGGGCAGCCGCAGACGGTTGCGATGTGAAGATTTTGTGGCGAACTCCGAGGCTGTCGTGTGCAGGCCACGTAGAATCTCCTACAACGCTGTCTGCGGGCTCGTGGAGGGCGTCACTCACCATATTGTCGGTTTATGGAGAGTTTTCGGTTTGGAAGTTGTCGGCAACGGCTTAAGTTGATGGTTTGGCGCGAGAGGCGTGGACGCTGGACGGCTTTCGAGAGTCAAGACGAGGTCGCGAGGGGAAAATCGTGGTTGGCGTGGGCAAATTGCTTGGCGGCCTACTAAGCGAGACCAACGCCATTCACTGGTGGCAATGCATTCGTCTTCACGATGTTTCCAGACAACAGATGGAGAGCTCCCATTGTTCATTTACTCCGCGCGCTGCATTGATTTGTTGCACTTATTGTTGCTGTTGTGCTGATGCGCTGCGTTGTGCATAGTTGTGTTTCTTGTGTTGCTCGCAACTTTGCTCTTGCCCCTCAAGACCCACACTACGCCATCGTCAAAGCTAGCATTGCCACTTGACCGAGGCCTCACGGTGCAACCACTGTGTATCAATAGAGTGCCAGGATCTGTGTCTGCTTCTGTACAACAGGGTCGTCAATGTCAAATTCTAAGATTCTGGAACTCTTGTTCTCCTATCTTACAGCACTGGTTGCTGTCCTGAGATCGTCGTGCCAACACGTGCGATGACGAGGGAGTACCTTAGACCATAGAAAGGTCGTGTGATCAGACATCACACATTGCCCAAAACCTTGTTGACTCACTGCAGTGCATCCCCTACGCCACGATCGTGCACTGCACTTGGTATTGCAGACTTCCGTAATCAGTGGCGTTGAGACGGTGCATCAAGATGTGGATCGAGGCCAACTGTGTAGACATGATTAGACGCGCCTCAGGGCCGAACGAGGTCTTCACGTCGGACAGCTAGTTCTCGAAGGCAACGGAAAGCCTTAGCATACTACCCTGGCAGTTTTGAAGCTTCATATACCTTGGTGTGTAGATCAGCACAACCCTTCGTCCACCAACATTAAAATGAGAAGCAGAGCCGCATTGAATGACATCTATCACGACACGTGACACTAATACGATAGACTATAGCATTTCAGAGCGACTTTCATTAAGAGTAACAACAAGAGAACCAAGCTGTACCACTTTATGTCGTTTATTCCGACGCTGAATCTAAACGCAAGCATACCTAGGTATAAGCGAAGTACCTGGCCTGCTTTGCGCTATATCCGGCACCCTTCAAGTACTGCAAGTCCTGGGCTAGCCATCATGAATAAACGCGAAGATGGGGTGTGGTCTCGCAAATATGCTCTGATTCATATGATAAGGGCTGCTGGATGAGGACACCGCGGTATCATCAGCATGGACTCGTGTTCAACGATTGAATTCACAAGATGCAGGTAGACTTTGGGTCAGATCTGAAATACCGGGTCGTTTCTGCCTTTCGCAATGTAAAATAAACCATAACGACGTCTATCTTTCTGATTCAGATCTGTCATTGAAGGTTTCAGTGTGTTCTGAATATTTCCAGAATTGTACTTGAGCATGTGCAGCTATTTCCTTGGTTGTTAAAAAACCATCATGGTGCTTCAAAAATTGCGTGAGACCAAGGTTGGAGCCAGCTACTCCAAAGCAACGACAAAGCGACAGCTCTCCACTTGATTGGCCCAAAGTCGTGCCGGGCTCAATTCCACCCAAGCTCTCCGTGCAGTGTTGGCAATTGCACGAACCAAAGATGTACGCTAAAGTGCGAGATGTTTCCTAATCCAAGACAGTCTACCCCACACCAAGCAAGCGTCAATCACGTATATACTTAGAAGCAATGTCTACAAACAGTACTTGGACAGTACTGAGCTTCTCACTCCCTCAACATTCAACCCAGTGAAACCAACATCACAATGGCAGCCACGCAAAAGAACACACAAGAGCTCGACAAGGCCAGGGCCCTCAACCACGTGCCCTGGTGCGAAGAGTATGAGAAGATGATCTCAGGCATGCTGTACGTGCATCCACATCCCATTCAAGCACACCACCTCATAATCCCAGCTACGCCTCCTTCTCGCCCGAGCTCGAACAAGCGCGATTCAAAGCGCGCGCCTTCGCCCACAGATTCAACACATGGTTCCCAGACGCCTCGACAGACCCATCCAAGGGCTTCCAGGTACTAGCCGCAGAGCGCCTGAAGCTGCTGCAGGGGATCATCGGCCATCTAGGCGACGACGAGGTCTTTATTGAGCCGCCGTTCAACATCGACTACGGCTGCAACATCTCGCTTGGCAAGCGGTTCTATGCGAATTTCAATCTCACCATCCTCGACTGCAGTCTCGTGACTATTGGAGATCGCTGCATGTTTGGGCCTAATGTGAGTATCTTTGCCGCTACGCATGAGAGCGAGGTGCAGAGTAGGAGGGAGAATATCGAGTATGGGAGGCCGGTGGTGATTGGGGATGACTGCTGGATTGGGGGGAATGTGGTTATACTGCCGGGTGTGACAATTGGGAGGGGCTGCACCATTGGGGCTATGAGTGTGGTGTCGAGGGACATTCCTGAGTTCAGTGTTGCGATGGGTCAGCCTGCGAAGGTGGTCAAGAAGGTCACGCCTGTGCCTGAGGAGTATGTCGAAGCGGAGTAGATGGGACATAGAAATAGAACTGCAGACTAGACGGCAATTGTATGCGCACATGCCACAATGCTTGAGCGCACGTCGACGTCAAGATCGACAGACTCCGCTGTAATGTGGACGTATCAACTTAAGATGCAATTGACGGCATGTCACAGCAGTAGGAGGAAGAACGGATGAAGGCAGCTTAAAATTTTTGGGCAGATAGGCTACACGCTGTTTATGCAGGCCTTCCACCAGTCGAAACCGTGCGGGATATACTGAAATCGTAAACAGCACAGGTGTTCGAAATGTCATCCCGTCATGCCCAACGCCGGTCACCCATGAATCATTCCTTGAGGCGTAGGATTTACTCCTCGTCGTCCTCAGCGGCATCGTCGTCACCACCCTTGTTGGCAGCGGCGGCCTTCTTCCTCCTGACACGACCGGGGCGGCCTCCACCGAAGGGCGAGGTGAGCGCGAAGTCAATGTGCTTCTGGGAGTCGAGACGGACAACGAACGAGGGAACGTTGACGATCTGCTTGCCAACACTACGAATTGTTAGCCGTGCGTTCTTCTTAGCGACTTCAGAACTACATACCGGATGTGACGCTGGCGGATCAGGACACGGGCGTGGTGGATGGACTTGGCAAGACCGAGCTTGTAGACGCAGGTCTGGAGACGGCGCTCCAAGAAGTCCTCGATCTTAAGGGCCAGGACGTAATCGAGCTTCATGCGGGACTCGTCGAGGACACCGACACGGACGAGACGGCGAATGAGGGCGTTACCCTCGAAAAGGCGCTTGGGGTCCTTCTCGTCGAGGGTCAGGAGCGAACTGCGGCCAAGTCAGAAATTTGCGGCCATTGTGCGCATGTCAGCGTGACGCTTGCGCAGAGGGGCACTTACCGGGCAGCACGACGGATCTTGGAGAGGGTGAGCTGGACGCGCCACACCTCGCGCTTGTTGCGCAGACCATACTCGCCAACGAGCTTGAGCTCAGTGTCCCTGTTCCGCCATTAACCAGGTGTCCCAGACATAAGCGGAGACAAGCTCGCGCTCAGTGGCCATGGGATGTAAATACGTACAGACGAGCGGACTCGAAAGGACGACGGGGGACGCTGTACGTCTTCGAGTAGACACGGGGCGCCATTGTTGTTGTCGTTGGGTTCGGAGGAGAAAGTTCGCTGTGTTGTGAGAATTAGAAGAGGCACTGTGCGTGCACGGTCCGGGCGGTGTTGGGCGGCCAATGGGCGGCGGCGACGGAGTGGACCGCTAAGCGAAGGCAGCCCACGCTCCAGGGCTCTCGAAATTGCTGAACTCGACATCCAAGACCACCAACACCACGACTAACCGCCAACACACACAGTCACAATGGGTCACGCAGCCGGTCTCCGCGCGGGTACGCGCTATGCGTACGTTGAGCACTGCAGGAATGGACGTGCGACAGCCCGCTGACAGCCCGCAGCTTCTCCAGGGATTTCAAGAAGAAGGGAATGATCCCTCTCTCGACCTACCTCAAGCAGTACAAGGTCGGTGACATCGTCGATGTTGTTGCCAACGGTACGCGTGCCCCCGAACAGCGAGCGTGAAGACTTTGGCAGCGCAATACTCACACCTCGCAGGTGCTGTCCAGAAGGGTATGCCCTACAAGGTCTACCACGGCAAGACTGGCATCGTCTACAACGTGACCAAGTCGGCCGTCGGAGTCATCCTCCAGAAGCAGGTCGGCAACCGATACATGGAGAAGCGCATCAACGTCCGCATCGAACACGTCCGCCACTCCCGCTCGCGTGAGGACTTCCTCAAGCGCGTCAAGCTCAACTTCGCCAAGCAGCAGAAGGCCAAGGAGACTGGCGAGAAGCAGCAGATGAAGCGCCTGCCCGCACAGCCCCGCGATGCCAGGACCATCAGCCTGAAGGACAACAAGCCGGAGAACATCACACCGGTACCTTACGAGACAACGATCTAAGTGGAGGCACGTAGGCTAGTCTGTGGTCAGCAAAGGCAAAATGGGAACGGATGGGCAACGGCGTGGTTTCTCGGATCTCAAACTTTTCTCTTGCGTGCCCTTTCTCTCCTGCATGGATCTGAAAGCGGCGAATTCCTGGTGCAGACATGGTGTGCCAACATGGCGATGAGTAAACCCTCACGCTAATGAATATCATCCTCCAGTCCCAGTCCAAATACCCATGAAACTACCAAACCACTTTTTCTATGCAGTGTGTGAATTTACCTGTGACTTGTGTTTGACCACGTCTGTTCCGTCTCGACTTTCTTGCAGTACATCACATCAAAGCGTCTGGGGTTGAACTTACCCACGTTTGTTTATTCGATTATGTTGAAGCAGTGTACCCTCAATGCCTGATACCGCAATACCCATCTGAGCACGCATTCATCACTGGGACACATTTCGCCGTTCTTAGCCATGACAACCTGCAACAAGTAATCTATTCAAAAACTCTGCTACTACACAACCATCCTCCCTAACTCGCGCCATACACAAACGAGTCGATTAAACAATAAGCCAAAGCTAAAGAGAGCCAAGGTAAAGCATGTACAATAAAACGGTATAAAGGGGGGGTGTGGGTAAACAAATCTATGCAAGAGAACGAAAGGGAGGGGGTTTTGAGAGCACGTCTACCAGTGCCGTGGGAAAATATCGCGTCAAGGCCGTTTCTCGTAGCTTTTCCGCCTTTTCAACACCCAGACGAGACGCGTGGGCTTGGGCCGCTTTTGCTAAGATCCAGAACATCAGCTACAAGAAAACGATATAAAGAAGGGTAAGAATAGGGCGACACGAGATGGACATGCCGAGGTGGGGGCGTGTCCGTCTGGCTCGAGATGGAATACAAGATGGCGCGGGTGTTTGGGTTTGCCGGTGGTATCATAGGTAGGAAAGGAGTGGAGCTGCGGCGCAGCATCACATGACTGTACAGCCGCCGCTCTTGTCCTTGCTGTTCTTAACCTGCAGAGCGACACGGGCAGCCTCTGTGAAGGCTTCGTTTACGCCTCGGTTCTTCATGGCGGAGCACTCTGTCGATGTGTTAGTTGCATCTCTGGAACTCATGGCGTCGCTGGACTGTACCAAGGTATCGCAGGGCCTTGATCTTTTCTGCCACGCGGAGACCCTCTTCGTAGTCGATGCAGGGCTTCTCCGGCTCTGCGCCCTCGACATCATCATCTTCCCGCTTTCGGAGATCGCACTTCAGCGCGACCAGGACGAGCTTGACGTTTGGGCAGTTTTCGGCGATCTCGCCAACCCACTTGGTCTCTACGTTCTCGAGCGAATCCGGTGAGTCGACAGAGAAGCACAGCATGATGGCGTGGGTGTCGTCGTAGCTGAGAGATCGTAGCCTATCGAATTCCTCTTGCCCAGCAGTGTCCCACAAGCTGAGCTCGACATGGGTGTTGTCGATGTAGATGTCTGTTGGAGAGCGTTAGGCGAATTGATCGACGCAGTCCTGGGGCAGAGCAACGAACCGTGTACGTAGTTTTCTATAGAAAAGTGTTAGTCGTGTCTCAGCGCGATTATACTAAAGGCTTACCAAATACTGTGGGCTCGCTGAAGTAGACTGCGATTAGCCACATGCGCATATTCCAGGGGCGCAACACTCACTATACGGTTGGAAAGTATCTGTGTTGTCGATCAGTCACCATCTAGTCCCAATCGTACTGCGGCGCAAAGTAACATACCCTCTCGTGAAGACGTTCAGCAGCGATGTCTTTCCGCATGCGCCGTCGCCGCTGTCAGATACGCGTTAGCTTGTGCCAATGGCTGTGCTCGTTCGCCTAAGCCGTCCTTCCTGGGGCGCATCGGAATACGGAAACGTACAGAAGGACCAGCTTGCGCTGCACCGACTTTGTTCCACCACACAAGGGCATCGTGAAGGCTGGGAGAGGAGACTCGGCAGTCGGTTCGGGGTGTGGTCGGCGTCAGGAGGCGTGCGCGCGCAAGTGGTGACACGGGAAATTGTCGGTGGGCGCAGGCGGTGCAGAGGATGGAGAGCAGAGGTCGCACACCAGAGAGTGGCCGGCGGAGAAGGAGGATGAGTGCTGGGTGAGGTTGGAGGCGTTCTGGGCTGGGCGGGCGATGTCTTTGGTAGCGATGGGGAAGGTCGACGATCTAAGGCTAACGTTAAACCTAATCCAGAGTCAACACAGCGACACCTCCGCGAACCATCGCCGCTTGTCCGCCGTAACAAGGCGCAGTACATTTGCTAGCAACTGCACCGGGAAGTCAAATACTCGGATATGACCTACATTAGCTGCAGGAAGATCAAAGAATAAATTCAACCAATGTCGCGTCTGAAGATGTTGACCACGATGGATCTCAAAGAGGATATTTAACGTTTAATGAGGTCGATGAAACTAGATGACGGTGCCTGGACGATCGCTGCCCATGGGAGGAACTACTAGCCGACCAGTGCTGGCGGCGTGATGAAAAACGTAGTGAACACGTGCTCAGCAAGCAAGAAACGAGAAGGCTGGGGATTGCACGAGGCGCACCTCTACGTTTGACAGTGCAACGTGTTTTGTCGACTTCAGGTAGTTGCATTGATAGTGCAGTGGATTGCGCTCAGTCGAAGTCTTCAAGATCGATGCGTCATTGCAGCTATGAAAGTGATCCTATACACGTCACGTCGGGTGCATACACACTTCTAGACGCTTTGAATTTGGGTTGACATTCTTCTTGAACATGTAGTTGTGCAGCCCTTGGATACCTGAAAGTCGATGCGGCGCCTGTCACGTTGTAGAACAAGTCAGAACAAACATGCACACTCTCCCAATGCTGGGAGAACTATAGAGCGAATTTACAGAACTACTCTAAGCTTACAAGTTGAAAGACGAAAGGTCTTCCTAACTGTCTAGGCGGTATATCCTAAAGACCTCCACACGTTGTTGGAGCAAGCCGTCTAGCGCGCCCCACCGACATCGCGGGGACCTCTTGACCGCAGGCAACACCGTCCGGCTGGACAAACAATCTCACCTCCCACTTCCCAGCAACCAATCCACTGCACGAAATCGATTCCCCGTCCTACCGCCAGCAAAGCTACAGCTTCAGCAGAGTACTGCCACACCTGACCACGCCCCGCGCTTCACGACCTGCACTTGCGCCACGCCATGTCTGACGACGATGATTTCATGCAGGACTCGGGGGAGGAGGAGTATGTCACGTTATCACGTCATCTTCTTGTTCACATCTGACCACACCGCAGATACGACTTCGAGTACGAAGACGACGACGACGAACAAAGCGGCGATGTCGACATCGAGAACAAGTACTACAACGCAAAGCAGCTAAAGGTCGATGATCCCGAGTCGGCCATAGATGAATTCCTGGGGATACCGGCGTTGGAGGAAGAGAAGTCAGATTGGTACGGCAGCTGCAGATAGGCTCTAATCCAGCTGCGGGCGCTGATTCGCATACAGGGGATTCAAAGGTCTGAAGCAGGCCATCAAGCTTGAGTTCAAGCTGGCGCGGTATGACCAGGTGCGTTGTGTGCATACCGCCATGTTGCTCTCGTGCTAATATTAGTACAGGCAGTAGAGCACTACAAGGAGCTTCTTACCTACGTCAAGTCCGCCGTCACACGCAACTATTCCGAAAAGTCCATCAACAACATGCTCGACTTTATCGAGAAAGCCGCCGAGGACACCGAAGCCTACCGCTGCATGGAGAAATTCTATGCCCTGACCCTCGACATCTTCCAGAGCACCAACAACGAGCGACTGTGGCTGAAGACAAACATCAAGCTTGCCAGGCTGTGGCTGGATAGGAAAGACTATCGCCAGCTGACAGAGAAGCTGCGCGAGTTGCACAAGGCCTGTCAAAAGGACGACGGCACAGATGATCCGAGCAAAGGCACCTACTCATTGGAGGTCTACTCGCTCGAGATTCTCATGTATGCAGAGACCAGGAACAACAAGCGCCTGAAGGTTCGTGTTGTCGCCCCAATCGTCCAGAGGCGCATAGTCAGCTCACCATATGCAGGCACTGTATCAGCGAGCGCTTAAGGTCAAATCCGCCGTTCCGCATCCCAAGATCATGGGCATCATCCGAGAATGTGGTGGCAAGATGCACATGAGCGAAGGCAAGTTGCAGTCTCCCGAGACACGGGTCCGGCGCTAATGCGGCTTAGAGAACTGGAAGGGGGCGCAGAGCGACTTTTTCGAGAGTTTCAAAAACTATGACGAGGCTGGATCGTTGCAGCGGATCCAGGTACTGAAGTATCTGGTGCTTGCAACCATGCTGTCGGGTTCCGACATCAACCCGTTCGACTCACAGGAAACCAAGCCCTATCAGAATGACCCCCGCATCTCCACCATGACGGACCTTGTCAACGCCTACCAGCGTGAGGACATTCACGAGTACGAGAAGATTCTACAGAACAACCAGGACCTGCTTCAAGATCCGTTCATTGCCGAGAACATTGATGAAGTCACGCGGAATGTGCGCACCAAGGCCGTCGTCAAGCTTGTCGCGCCCTACACACGGTTCACTTTGGCGTTCATCTCGAAGCAACTGAAAATCTCCCTTCCCGAGGTGCAGGAAATCGTGGGGTTCTTGATCGTCGACAAGCGGTTGCACGGCAAGATCAACCAGCAGAACGGAACGGTGGAGATCGAGAGTAGTACCGACATGGACCGGGTACAGGCGATGAAGGAATGGAGTAGCGCCATTGGATCACTGTGGCAGACGGTTCTGAACGACGGCGATGGCTTCAAGTCGGACGAGAGCGGCTCCCAGTTTTCTCCTACGCCAGGCGAGGCCGGAGGGCAGCGGGCGCCGTGGGGCTTGAATGGCTTGGGATCTAAATCTGGGCGACTCAAAGGCAAGGGCCCAGCGGGACGCTTGGGAGTGTCGAGCAAAGGATGACCTGCAGAGACCGGTCTGTGAGCGGTTCACAAGACGACCTGTGTCTGGGTATTCGGGAAGACCACGGGATGTGGACAGTTACACGTTACCGTCACCGAGGGCTTCGCTCACCTGAAGGATTGAAACATGCGGCTTGGTTCCCCAGAAGCAGAGGCAGGGTTGGTCGAGCAGGTAGCACAAGGCGGAGGTACCCACCGCCCGAGCGCTCTCCAAGCTGGCGTCTCAGCAGAGGCGGACATGTTCGGGTGCACCTGCGCGTCGCCGTCCCCGTTGGTCAGCCGCGAGCTTCTGTATGTAACATCGGCCTCGTTTTCTCCAGTAACCAGCCAAGGAACCGAGTGCGCGGTCGTAGCAGCCGCCCGCAGCCAGCCCCGCTTTGTTTCGTGATATGCGAACTGCAGTGAGTACCCATGACGCCGTGACTGTGATGCTTCGTTGTTGAACTTGAGCCATTGGACGCGGCGACACTGCTGCGGGCTGTGGTCCCTGGTCGCGGGGAAGTCGGCAAGGAGTGTCAAGCGAGCGGCAGTCGACTAACCACGGTCACAATGGCCAGAATGCGCCCATAGCAGCACTTCTCTACGGTCTGCCCTGGCTCGACTGCAGCGTGGGGGGCGAGGGGGGCACGGCAAACGACAGGATATCGCGGGTCGGACAGTTCTTTTTCCTGCAGCCTCGACGCCACATTGCTGCGAGCGAATGATGGTCTGCAGGAGGGCGCCGTGACAGGAGCCGTGCAAGGCGCGGTCATCAGGTCTGGGCGTGTGTGAGACGCTGTGAGAAATCACTTTTTCCTCCATCGTCCAGACGACAGGGGGGGGGGGCATGTCCTGGCTCTATGATGCTCGACGACTGCATTCCACGACGTGACACAGCGCCGCTACTGATCTCTTCCCCTTTGCTGCATGCACGACCAGCCTCACGCTCGGCCGTGCCAGGCGGCGGGCGGCGCTGCGAGAATGCTACTCTTCCATCTCGTGAGGAGGCCCGTTCGGTGAGACTGTGGAGCAGGTGTTGATGGTGACCCAGCTTGCCATGACATGGTCAGAGAGGGCCGCCGGCACGCCAATTTCCTTTGCTTTCCTTCGCCTCGACTGTGCCCGTGAGAAGGACTAGACGACGTTGGAAGCGACGGCATGGTCTGGCATGGCCCCGCTGGAGGGTCGAGTGCAGGCGGCGGCGAGCAGACGTTGCGTGATGCTGGCAGTGCGTCGTCAAAGGCGGCCATGGGCCATGGGCCATGGGCCATGGCAGCTTTTCTTTTGCTCCAGGTCGCCAGGCGCAGATTGTGTGCGCCGCCCTTGAGGTCAGGAATTCCCTCCCTCTTGTACGCCGTCACGCTCGCCCTCTGCTCCCTCGGGTTTCACTTATTGCAGCCCCATCGCTCGATGTGCATGAGGCGGCCCCAGCACTGACGAGATCGATACTGTGCTTCTGCCCGTCGTCCAGGCTGCTGGTGCAACACAGAGCCGCCGTTTCAATCCGCGAGGAGCCAATGTGTTGCAGAGCGCTCTTGTACCTGGCAGAGTGAATTCCACCGGCACGCGGCCAAGAAGCGCTCCTGTCTCTCTTCTATACGGCGTGCCCCTGGAAGCCGGTAGGTATCACAGCAACGACACAGCTTCCAGCCCACTGCCGCGGATCTCTGCACCTACTAAAAGACACGGCCGCCCTCTGCTCAGGGAGCTCGTGGACGATTGCTGCCGAGTTTGCCTCTGCCTTTGCATCTACCTGCTGCCGAGTCTGTCGTGGAATCCAGCGTCCAATTGCCAGCCCTCGACGCCCGTCACGCCGCTCACGTCGCTCACGTAGCTCACCGTCGCCCCAGCGCAATCTCGCACGCCCACAGAAAGGGGAAGTGCAGCGCATTGCCAGATCGCGCCCAGCTCGCCTCGTCGCCGCTACTGCTACTACTCCCACTCCTCCTCCTACTACCACCAGTCCTCGATGAGTCGGCCGTCGGTGATGACGGGCGGCTTCCACCCACATGGTATTGGTAGTGTTGGTCTTGGCCATGGTAATGGTCACGGTCACGGTCACGGTCACGGTCACAGCCACAGTCACGTCCAGCACGGCGGCCACTACGGCGTTCACGCACAGAGCGCCTACGGGAGCGCGGTCCACTCAGGCTTGACGTTCGCTCGGCCGCTACCAATCCGCGCCCCGGTCCTCCCTCCCGCCTTTGACCACCAACACACTGGCCAGCACCAGCACCAGCACCAGCACCAGCACCAGCACCAGCATCAGCACCAGCACCAGCACGGCCGCGCCTCCACCTTCAGCATGGCGGACCCCGCCTTCATGACCGCCGAAGAGGAGCATGCCTACATGCAGAAGCTGTCCAGCGAATATGAGCCCGAGGCCACTGTAAGTCCCGCTCCCGCCGCACACGCCCTGACTGAATCCGGCAAACTGACCGCGGCCCAGGGTCCGCTTGTCGGCGAGCGCCAGAGCAGCGCTGCCATCACCACACAGTATGCCAACGCCGATCCCGTCTACAGGATCAAGACGGCCGCCCTGCCCGCCAAGTATGCCTACTTTCGCACCTGTCGCGGCGACGGCCACTGTGGGTGGCGAGGTGAGTTGCATCGCGTCCCTCTCCTGTTTGTTTTCACTAACCGTGCCCAGCCATTGCCTTCAGCTACTTTGAAGCTTTGCTGCGCGTGGGGAGCGCCGAGAGAATCGACGACGAAGAAGCTCGTCTGAACTCAATGGGCAACCTGCTCGAGCACATTGGCTACTCGCGCGACATCTGGATCGACTTTGCTGATGAGGCCTTTGAGCTGCTGCGCAAGCTGGCCACCTCTGTGCATGCCATGGACGGTGCTGCCGCCGACATCCTGCTCCAGTCCTTCAATGACATGGGCGTCTCCATGGCCATCATCACCTACTTCAAGGTAGGTCTTGTCTGCTTCTTGCTCGCCCCTCCCTTACTGACCGTGGCAGCTCTTGGCCAGCGCCTGGGTCCAGTCCCATGCAGATGACTTTAGACACTTCGTCCCTATGGGCGATGTCAAGGCTTACTGCGCCAACAACATCGAGCCAGCGCAGTGCGAGGCCGACAACATCGGCGTGGCTGCGCTTGCAGACGCACTCGTCAAGCCTGCCGGTTTCGGTCTCGAAGTGTGGTACCTTGACCGCTCTCCTGGCGAAGAGATCAACCGCAGCTACTACGCAGAGCCCTCAGATCCTATCCATGCTCCCATGCTAAGGCTTCTCTACCGGCCGTAGGTGTCCCTCACAAGTCAGCCGACTCCAGCTAACCTCGTGCGCACAGTGGCCACTACGACATCCTCTACAAGGCCGAGGATGTCCCTTCACCTATCCACCACCAGGCCGTCGTGCCGCAAGCCCCACTTCAAGTGAACTTCACCAACTACGCAGACGAGTTCTTGCCCCAGACCTCCAATTTCGGCGACGTCATGAGCATGATTCCCGGTATGGGTCGCCCAGGCCTTGGAGGGTGGGCTTCACTGTCGTATGACTGCAACCCGAATTCCGCTTCGCAGCCCCAGGTAACACCCGTTCAACCGTTCCCAAGCGCATCCATGTCTGCACCTCCTATCACAAGCTCTCTGGACTTTGTTACACCTATCCCCAGCAGTCAAGCAAGCCAGTACAGCGCACCGCGTCACCACAGCATCCAGCTCGACCAAACGCCAATTACGCTCCCGATGCACCCTGCACCCCCGCCTGCACCTCCCGTTAGCATTGAGAGAAGTGCACCTCTTGCTGTGGAAAGAGGCGGTCCTTTCAGGCCGTCCATGTACGAGTTGGAGCCCAACTTTGGCTTCTCAAGTCAAGCGCAACCTTTCCAGACCTCGATATTCCGCAAGTATGTATTGCCCGTCGTTCACGGTGTTACTGAACTAACGCCTGCCAGCTCGCACTACAACACGGCGCATTTTATGAACCCAGAATTCCAACCCGAGGAGTGGTGCCCGGACGGAGAATATGCGACCGGCAATAAAGGCCGCCACAAGCACCCATCCTAGTCGTCTTTCCTGCCAGCTCTGTACACATCTTTGCTCTCTTGGAGGTTTCTTCCGACATTTTAGCGACTACTAGCGTCGGCGTTCATCGAGCATGCGATTGCTTCCGTTTGCTACCTGCATTACCATCCGCATTGCTTTAACACTAACGACGACGCACGACCAACGATACCATTGTTAATCATTTCTCGGGACATTACTCTGTTACTCTACTCTTGCATATGCAAAAGCGACGGTACTGCTAGGTACCATATCTCTTGACCATACGGCGGCATACATCACTTCCTACTGGCATCATCTACAAATCAAACTTTTGGGCGGAATCCTCTAATATCGTTCTCTGCTTCAATATGCAACGCAAGCTGCGAGAACGTACGAACGTGACGAACACCAAAGACTATCAACCTCAGGGTACCGACATTAGCGTTGATCATCGTTATGATTTCGTCTTTTTGGAGTATTATCGACCGCCTGTTTTTGCCGTTCCCCTTGGACATATCTAGCCTGCCCTTTCCACCGCACGTCGCAACCACTATTCGGTATCCGCAGTCTTCTCGACTCTAAACCCTACTACTCGGACCTTCTGGTCGGGTGCGAAAACACCCTGGGCCCACTTGAGCGCAAATCCAACAAGAAGCACTGGCATCGTGCCATGATCGGGCGCTTCGTACCGAAAGATTGGGACGCTGCAGGGTTCAAGATGCTCGTGAGCGAATTCGGCACGTTCGGCACACAAGATCAAGGATCGATATCACGAGCACAAGGAAACATCAGATAGAAGAAGGAACTGCACAAAAACAAACAAAATGAGGTACCTCGCAATCCCCAGTTTTCCGCGTGATTCCATGTGCCATGTCCAAAACTCAAGCAGGAGCGCAACCAGTATGACTCCGCTGCATCGAGCAAGCTGCAGCGCCAGGCCTGACGCCGCCCCAGAATCCTCACATCTCCAAACCCTCAAAGAAACAGGCACTTCACAATGCTATAGCAACGCTCTTAAGATGCGCTCCCTCCCGTGCTCGAACCGAACCGTTTGCCCCACCGCCACGGCGACTACAGTTACGCTCCCGGCGCTGCACCCGGCGCTGCTGCCACAAGATCGGAACGGCAGGCGCGCACATCAGCTTCGAGATGCTAGTGTGCGGGCTTTGTGGGAAAAAGCAAATCAGGGAGGGGACACGGCACGTACGGAGCGGTGGGGATCCACGCAGGTACAATCGCTTCACGCGCGCCGTGGTGTGGAGGGCTGGGGCGGTGGTTGGCTGTGTGGTGTTCACCGACTTTCTCATCATGTGTGTGTGGTATATGCAGTCAGTGGATTTTGTGGTGTTGGATTCATGACCTGCGGTATATTTGCAGGCTTTGTTCTGGACTCTGGTGCAGATCTGCTATGCTATCCACCAAAACCGTCCGTCTATGAGTCCAGAGCAATGCGAGCTTTGGAGTGAAGCTGCAGCCGTTCTCACACCGCTGCCGTACCCCTGCCCAAACGGGAGTGGATCGCTGCGGCAGTGTGCTACAGCATCGAACCTCCTCACCTCCCCTCACGAACCACTTGTCGCAATCGCACGAGGGTTCCCACTCCACTGCCGGCCGGTTTCACGGCAGCGCTGCGTCGCTGTTGAGGACGCCGCAGCATCTGATGCTTTGTTCGTCCCGCGGTGCAGATGATGCAGCTCCGAGCGTGACGTTGGACATGGCGCGTCTCGTCGACAGTGGTACGGAGCTCTACCCCGCTCTGTGGACGCGGACGATGAGCGCTGGGTGTCTTGGGGGATTTGTCTCTGAAGCTTGCGCCTGGTGACAGGTTGCTGCCCATGTAAAGTTATGGATAGTATGTCCGCCAGTCGATTGGACTGCCCAGCTAGGAGCGGTGAAGGTCAGAGTAATAGAGGCGTCTGCAATGGCGACCGGGGTGTCGAGCGTTGATGTCGTCCCTCAGTGATGCAAGGTACTTGGCGATACGCAGTCGCACACCTTGACGTGGTACAAATCTTGCAGCTCTGCCGTCCGAAGATGATAGGCGGAAGGATCCGAAGCTGTCGCGAACTGCCTCACTTTTCTTTTGCATCGACAATCTCCGTTTTAGATGGGCAGTTCGTGGCTCGTGTCCCGTTGTAGTGGTTTGAACTACGCCTCCATGTCAGAAGCATTGTCGTCGCCGCCGTCGCTCATTTCCACATCGTTGTCGCCGTTGCTAGGACCCGCTTTGTTCTTTGCCTTTGCGCGTTCGGCTCTTTTCTTCTCCTTGTTCACAAAGTATTCTTTCTCTTCGCGCAACTCCGACAACTGCGAGAACGTGACCTTCTGGATGCGCTGCAAGCTGGCGAGCTGCTTCTTCAACTCTTGTACTTCTGCATCATTAGATGTGCTTGGTGAATCCTCCTCGACGTTGGGGCTCGGTGCTGGGACGCTGGCTACAGGAGCATTGCTACCCTTGGATGGTGCGACCCATGACTCCAGCTCCGCAAGGCTTTCTTCGAGCATGCTGGCGGGAAAACTGGGGTGCGTGAGAGCCTCTGCGAATGCGCTTGTCTTGGTCGTCGGCCTCTCTGTAGCTGAGACGACCGGACTGTTTACTCTACCAGTGAACTGCATGCTCAGGTTGTAGTTTGACGGTACCAAGCCACTGCTACTGCCTGTCAGCCCAGCATCTTGTTTGGGCTTGACGATTGTCTGGACCTTGAAGCTGGGCTCGGTCGTCGTTAAGAAGCCTGTGGGCCGCAAGAACAACAGGCTAGATACAGGCCCTGGCAGATTGGTCAAGGTGGAGAGGTAGTTGCTCTTCGCAATGTCCCAGGCGGCAACCTTGCCGCTGGTGTGGCCAGAAACAAGCGTTGTGCCATCCCAGCTCAGACTGATACTGAGTGCCCCTCCCAGTTTCTGCGAATCAGCATTGAACCGGGTCTTTGGTGGAGGCTGCAAAGGTCGGTGTGAGGATGAAACATCACGCAAGACGTCGGTTGATGTGGTCTTCTGGATGTCGTCGTAGAAGTCTATGGTTTGTAGACTGCCGTCAGCGTACGCAATGAAGCATGCTCGGTCGGCGGGGTCAAGCGTTACGGCTGTAGGTGTCTCTGGCAGGAGATATGTGCGAAGGGCCTGTCCGCTGTGATAGTCCCATACAATCGCCGACTTATCCCCCGAAATCGACACTGCAATGTTGGCGGTGCTGGAGCTGTGGCCGCATGCGATGGAGGAGATGGGACCGCGGTGCGTAGACAGAGTATGCACAGGCGAACGAGAGGTATCGGGCGAGAACGAAAGAATCGAGGACAGTGCCCAGACGTGAATCATGGCATCTGCAGAGCCAGAGAGGAAGAAGTTCGACGAGGGATCGACAACGATGGACGTCACGGGCTGGAGGTGAGAAGTGGATGTGGAGACGAGGCGACCTGAGCAGATCTGGGCCATGAATTAGCATTGCCATCCTATGTACATGATTTGAGGCATGACTGACCTCCCAAGCCAGCACCCTCCCACTTTCAGCTCCCAGCAGCAGTACTGTGTCTTGCGCCGCGAGCGCAATGCTGTGTATCCTCTCCGGAAACGGCACAATGGCTTCCTGATTGCCCTTCTCCCGACTGTACACGTGCACAATCGCCTTCTCGGTTTGCGCGGCGAAGATGTGTGTGCTGCTCACAGCAATGCCGTTCTGAGCCGTTGCGCTCTTCTTGAAGACATGTCGTTGGGCCGCCAAGGGTTGATATTCGTGGATGAAGATGCCCTGGTCCTTGGTAACGCCCGTGTTCGGCTTCGTGGAGCCAGATATGGCAGCCACAAACTGTTCAGTAAGCATGGCTGGTACCGTGGTTGTGATTGTCGTGAGCTTCGATATAAAGATCAATAAAAAACTGACTTATTCTCGAAGTCCGTGCACGCGGCGTTAGCGGTGTTATGGACATCCTCCAGGTACAGCCCCCATCAAAGGCCTCCTATATGGCTACAACACTGCGATATACACGATGCGTACCTTGCACAGATCACGAAACAGGGCAGATGCGCCCCAAGTGTCAAGATGGGCTGCGCCATGGATGACAAGTGTGGACACTTTGAAGAAGCATACAAGTAAGTACTGTGCTCTCGGCTGGCGCCATAACCGTTCACGAAGATCGCAATGAGAATTCCATCTGGTATGCTCCTTCTCAAAAAAATGGATAGAGGATCATGGCCTGTCAAAATCAACGTCACACACAAGAATTGAACGCGCCCTATTCTTCACGTCGCTCCTAGAGGAACCCCACATAGCTCACAACCTGCTTTTGATAAGTGAGCCACGCCAGGTTAAACACCGCAGAGTCGGCATGTTCTAAAGGACACTGGCTGGATTAATGGACAGGTAGCTCAATATGCTTCTTACACCGTACTCTGAGCTTCAGCTTCAAACTTCTTTAGCTTGTTGCACTTCTCGTCCTTCATATGCCTCACTTTCTACTACGTAGTCTCAATTCCGTCTTTTTGTTCTACTATTATGTCTTACAGAACTCGTCACGTTATTTTCTCCGTCTTTCTTCCCTCTTCCATATTCCAGAGCCTTAATTTCACAGTTAACGGCCGGCAGCTCTCCTCCATTTCCGTCGTCCAGGGTATGCTGCTCCACCTGTACCACTTACCCCTATTTGGATACCAGCTGCACTTATCTTGCGGTTCGACGGCGAGCGCGCCAGTGGAACCCACGACAACGTGCTCTGGATTGCCCAAGTCGCTGTCAGGTGAGGCTGAGACAGTCTTTTGAAATTTACGGGGCAGTTTCGTGCTGTAAACAGACGGGGTGATCACATAGCGGCCTTGACCTGAAGGTTCAGGATACAGTGGATACGAAGGAGGCGCTGGAGGACGTTAATCTGAACGCAAACGATGCGTGAGAGACTCCGAACTTACGGCAAAGAGATCCATCAGGAGATGTCCATAACCCAGTGCGCATCAGCCGGACTTGTTCCTCGCACAGAAAGTCGTATGGTATACCGTACAGGTGGCAGTACCGCATCCAGTGTTCCCAACTCTTGATGTACTGCGGTGACGGGTCATCTGTTCGCCGCATGCGCCGAGTAAACAGTTGAATACCCTTACAGTCGCTAGGCAAGCTCTCGGTGACTACATCTGGAGGATTATGCAGAGTCCACAATTTCCCGGCAAAAGGCTCTTGTTCGAACCACGTCGGTCGCCAGTGCAGTGTTGTGTTGTCGTTGAAACTGGTAAGGATCAAGAGGTCCTGTTGTAGGCGCTTAGTCTCTGAGTTGCTGTCGGCCCTGATTGGCGTGAGCACTGGCGAGATAGGCGTGCCTTGGACCGGCGGTATCAACTTGGGCGACCCCATTTCTATACTGGTAGGAGTTGCAAGCTGGGTTCTTGGAGCAGCACGGGGCGGGGTGGTGTAGCCATCCATCGCGGTGATGTAGCAGAAATCGTCGTGATCAGCAATTTTTTATCAGATTCGACGTAGAGTAAAGAGTCGGCGACGAAATCGTGGATTCGAGTCGGACTGGGGCAAGTCATAGTGAGAGGTGAAGCTAGACGTCCATTCACTTCATCGGTGGTTCGATGTCTATGCAATCATCAAGCGGGGATCTACGGTTTGTTCCCAATAAGACAATGGGCTAGTCTGGCGTTTGCATCGTGATGAAAACAATTGAGCGATAATAGCTTGGTGTAGTCAAATGTCTTGCTTGGTCGTATCATGGCTTGCACGATACTGGACCATCTTGCCGACGTCGACAAAATCGTTACCAGAGACTTGCTGAAGATGCTGATGGGTGTTGAGGCTGTCACCCCCTGGATGTATACCTGCCTCTACATAGCCATTTCCTTCTTAAGCTTGCTTCTACTTCGCAAATCTTCTTGTTGTCAACCTTCGGCACAGCGTTCTCGAAGTTGGTGCGCAGCATTTAGGCAAACAAGTCTTTAAATGTGTCTGTCCGGACATCGTATCTCAGGTGAACTTTTGAGGCCCGATCAAGAACGTTCACCATGATCAGGCTCAAGCTTCCAGTCGTGAAACAATCTCGACAACAAACAAAGTCAATGCCCTGACACCGTGTCTTCATCTTCATTTCTGTGCGCTTCGATTCGCTCGAGCACATGTTCACTAATCAGGTCCTTTCCCAAAGGTAAGGCTTGCGAGGTTCAAAGCAATCATCGAATGAAACGACAGTGCGGTTGTCAAAGTGGAGGTCTGCTAACAGGATGCGACTGAACTTTGCGCGCACAGACTGGATTAGACATTTACGTCATCACAAATGATAGCAACGGCGAGGCCTAGGCCTAACCAAACTTCACTCAGCTGCACCTCACATTTTCATACATAAAGTGCCCTTGCCGAGTGAATTGCTGTACTATTCCAAATCCACTCCCACGCAAAGTGACACCATGACTTCCAACTACTCCTTCTACAGCATCCCCGTGTACTGGTTCTTGGCACTTGTACCACATGCCTACGCCGTACGTCCCGAACACTGATACAAACACAGATTGGTCGTCGACTTACCAGAGACAGGTCTCTGTAGCGAAGAAAGCCAACAAGGGCTTTTGGGACAACACGAACCCCCGCCGTACTGGCTACCTTGAGAAGAACATACCGAAAGATGTGTTTGCAAAATATGAGCGAGCAGAAGCAGCTCATGCGAACGGACTGGAGAACGCTCCATTCTTCATTGGCGCTGTTCTTGCAGGCAACTTAGCAGGTCTCGACACATGTGAGTCGCGAGTGTGGTTATGGCTTATGCGTTGAAAGTGGCTGACAAGACTAATCTAGTCACGATGAATTCCTACACTGGAGTATACGTTGGTCTGCGAGTGCTCTACAACGTTCTTTACATTAGGACTACGACGCTCAAGAACTCACGTGCTCGTTCAATGGTGTGGATTGCTGGGCTAATCACCCTATTTACGCTGTATATCAAGGCTGCGAACAAGGTCCTGGCAGATTCGTAGGAGGGCAGATATTTATGGGCAGCTTTTCAAAGCCTCTTGGGCTGTAATTCGTGCTATCTAGTACCAGCGCGTCCACGAATGATGTCCCTGAGCGTTGACTATTTAAGCTTCAAGTATGTACCAGACGTGGGTCACTGGGAAGGATCCCGTTAGTCCCCTTTGACGCATCAATAGCATCCCCGAAAATCAGGTTGTCGTACCCGGCCATGACATGCATCGCCGTGCTATCATCGGCGAAGCTCTGCTGGTCAGCCACCATGACAGGATTGATGAAAACCTGCATGAGGAACTTCTCAAAGGTGCTGTAGTCCTTCGTCAGGAACTCTGCAACACCGTCGTATGGAGCTACTGCAAGTCGGCCGCCGGTGGCGTGGATGAGAGGCTGGATCATCTTTCTATGATCTTTATCTTGATGGAACTATCATCGTATCAGCATGCATCGATACTTGCTTGTGGTATCGCGACTTACTTGTGTATAACGTAAAAGACGCACACCTGCGTCTGGGTCGGACATGGTGAGATCCGCGTGCACAGTCTTCCAGTGGCTGTGGAGGAATTTCTCTGTGATGCTGGTATTCTTGCGGAAGAAGATGTTGAAGCGAAAGTACGGCTGTCGGAAAGATCCTTGCAAACCCGGCTGTGGTCGTAGCTCGTCGAACGTGTAGTTGTAAGAAGAGGTTGGAGGACGGGTGGCAACAAGGCCGCAGAACCAGAAGACCAGAGCGGCAAGGCTGATTGTCGAGAACATCAGTCGCATTGCGTGGAGTCTTTGGTGGGTGTGGATTGTGTTGCGATGGAGCAAGCTATACGGTATATATACCCATTAGTGCTGAGTTGAAGCTAGTCAAGTGAGGCAATTGAATACTTGGGACCACCACCTCGCCGGCGGTAATGACAGCCACTGTATGCAGTGATTGCTTTCTCTATGGAACCACTAGCTCTGGCGGTGAGTTTACTACCTCTTCTTGGCTCAAATTCACCCATTTTAAGCACCGTCCCTTCAATTGACCCGTTGCTTATTCAGAAGCAAAGCCAGATCTTGTGTAACTCCAGACGCTCAGATCGATTCGCGTATCGGCGCCACGCACGTGGGAAGGCATACATGCTCAGGCTGCCTTGTACTTCTCACCAGCAAAATCAATCGGCGATGTGACCGTAAAGAGTGTATGAGTGAGATTTCCTAGTAAAGAGCGGGTAGGTGAATTGACCAAGCGCCACAAGATCGCAAATAGACTATGCACGATGAGGGTCCAGCTAGTGTCTCACCGTGCTGCAGGCAAATGACAAAACCAAGTACAGAATTCTTAGCCATTTCGCCGGCTGACTCTAGTACAGAAACCTCTTACTGTTGCCGACACTTGTCTTCCGTCACCAAGAGCAGACTGCTTGCAGGCTACGTGGCCGCATCGAAGAGGCTGAAGGGAGTGATGCGAAATCTCTGGTTGTTGCCCCGGTTTCTCGTATACACCAAGACTTGACGGGTGTTACCATCCCTTCTGACGTCGAGCACGCTGCCGAGGAACGCCGCACTCTCAATCCTGTGAGATCGCTGGTCAATACTTGCCCAGACTTTCTTTTCTTCAGGGATATCACTATACATACTCGTAGAGGCCATTGCCAAGAGTGTTGATCTTCCACGCTTGCTGAGCTCTGTTCCCCGTGGATGAGTAAAATTCCAGGCCTGATGCCTGGGAGTCATCGATGTTGTTGGTCGATGCGAAGGAACCGGTGGCGGTGAGAACACTGGATGGCAGAACACCCGCGATGAAGGCATACCCAGAAGATCTAGGTCCAGAAGTAATGTAGAAAGTGCCATTCTTTGTAGGGGCATTACTGCAGAGCGGATGCATTAGTCGACCCGACCAAATGTTGTACTTGAAAGATCACACTGCAAGCAGGGTACGAAGAGGATCATACCCAATGCTAACAACCTTCGATTGTGAGTCAAATGCCAATGATGTCCCATCTAACGCTTTAATAGTGTAGTGTCCGTTGAATTGAGCAAGTGCTGAAGGGATGATTGCCAAGGTGGCAACAAGGACAGTGGAAAAGAACATTGTGATTGGGTTGCTGTAGGATCTCTGTGTTTGTGAAGTGATGTCGCTGTGGTTGAGATGATTACAATGAGTTCAAACCGCGACTTTATACGAATGGATCTACTCTTGCATGGATCCCTTACTGAGGTTTTCGGCGATACTGGTGTTTGTTCAATGATCAGACTGCATTCGGCAATCGCTGACCTGAATCCGTTACTGTAGCCATATACCAGCGCATAGAGAGGATCAGCCTTCGCTGCCTGATTCCATAAGTGTGACATAACCTCTATTGGTAAGGTCTCCTATGTGGAGGGCTTTGTGGCATTACACAAATTCTACTATCGTAAGCCAGTTTGTCTGTGTGGTACAAAGGCGTAACCCAGATCGATCTGCTTGGATACGGGAATCCAACATGCTGTCGGCCCGTTATACGATGCTGTAAAGAGTACGCCGCACTGCGCTGCGATCTGTCGTGCAGGTCAACTTCGTCAAAGCGAGTAGTACGGACGCTGGTGGTCCGAGTAATCCCAGTCGGTGTTTTGAACAACTGAAAGTGAAGCTCCATCGTGACAACCTTGTGAGATGATGTGCGTCCTGTTACTAGGTCGCAGTGCAGCTGAAGCCAGCCGCCCCCAGAGGGTTGTACGTCGTTAGGAGTGTTTTGTGGTGAGGAAGACGACCGCGCAAGTGACACGCGGAGGACCCAATCACCAGCAGGCATGCCCGCACCAGCCGAGAAGCGACCCATCGCAATGCCATGCCTTGGCACTTCTAGAGGTTGATGGCGACATACACGCGCACTCTGATTGGCAGCAACGAGAAGCCAAGGGTGCAACAATTATTACGTCTCAATGTTGTTCACCAGGCACCATTGTCTCGATCACAAACCTCAACAATGCCCCTCCAGTCGATTATCGGCTCACTGCGCACAAGAGCGCGCGCACAGCGTAGCGCTTCACTCCAAGCCAACACCAGCCAGCTGCAATGGCGTCTGACAGAGGTCTTCGTTAGGATGTGGGACCTGGGCTTCACGGCGTTTGGTGGACCTCCTGTGCACTTTCAGATACTCCATCGACGGTTTGTCGAAGGCCTGGGCTATGGTGGAGGTAGCAAATGGGTTGATGAGCAAACAGTCAGAACCCCTTGACTTTTTGAGAGAGGCCATCAAAGACTAAACGCGTATTAGTACCAAGAGATCTTTGCCATCTGCCAGGCACTGCCTGGACCAGCCTCTACTAAGATGGTCTTCACAATCGCCCTGATACATGCAGGCGTTGTCTCAGCCGTGTTTGCCTTTCTCCTGTGGAGCTTACCAGGTGCCATTGGGATGTACGGCCTGTCTCTCGGCGTGCAAAGGATGCCAGAGCGATTACCACCAATCGTATACGCATTTCTGAGCGGCATGAATGCGAGTACGGTCGGCATCATCGCTCTGGCTGCAGTGCAGGTGAGTTTGATGAACTCAGCAACACTCGCTCTAGCATCTGCTTATAATTTGGAAGCTGGCACAGAAAGCAATCCAGGATCGCCTGACCAGGATCTTGGTGATCATGGGCGCCTGCGCCGGAATCTGCTATAACGCCCTGTGGTACTTCCCAATCTTGATCGTTGTCGGCGGCTTAACCACCGTGACGTGGGATGTCTGGCTCGCACAGAAAATAGGCAAGCTCAAAGCTAAGTGGGAAAGCAAGAGAAGGAGGACCAGGAATGAAGCTGGAGATGCGGAGGAATCAAATCCCCCACAAGACATCCAGCCTGCACAGCAGCTGCAGCTACGTCGCCCGGAAGCTGTAAAGAGAAGGGTGCAAGCAGGTAGTTCCACAGATCGTATGGTTCCAGACGATGAGGATGTAGCACTAGGTCGAGCCGACAGCCGGCTGAGCACAGGACTAGATTCGGCAACGAACCCTCCACCGGTAGCTGATGTCACTACCCACAAGATCCCTATCAAGCTTGGAGTTTTCCTGTTTGCAGCCTTTCTGGGTAAGATAAGTCCTTGATGCGTTGGCAGCCAGCTTACTCTTTCCAGCATCCTTTGTTGTAGTGATGGTCATCCGTGGCACCATCAGCGACCGACCGTTAATCTTCGATCTGTTCTCTAACATGTACCTGGCTGGCACGATCATTTTTGGCGGCGGGCCCGTTGTCATTCCCCTTCTGCGCTCTTACGTTGTGGATCCGGGCTGGGTCTCACCGCGAGACTTCCTCCTGGGACTTGCCATCATCCAGGCAATGCCAGGGCCCAACTTCAATTTTTCCGTGTACCTTGGAGCTTTGGCACTCGCGTCAACAGGAACACCAACCATCTTCGGAGGCTTGCTTGCATTCTTCGGCATCTTCTTCCCTGGTCTAGTCCTGACGGTCGCTGCACAGTCGATCTGGCAGGTCATGCGAACCAAGGCATGGGTACTGAGTTTGCTGAGAGGAATCAACGCAACAGCAGTAGGTTTAGTCTTTACTGCCGTCTACAGACTCTGGGAGATTGGTTATCTTACGCCGGAGAGCAGTGACGGTACGAGCCTGGGCAAGGAGCCGTGGTGGGTTGTCGTTGCTACACTCGCCTATGCAGAGACTGCATGGTTCGGCATGCCACCCGCTGCGGCCATCATATTCGGAGCTGTGTTGGGACTGGGATGGTACGGCGCTGTGGGGCAGTAGCTGTGTTGAGTTTCCACGCAATAATGCGAATGGACCTAATATCTTGTGACGACAGCAGTATGTGGTGCAATAATTCGTCCGCCATCAATTAGATGAGGTTATTAGCGTTCAAGTGTAGTGACGATTGCACCAGAACAACACTATCTGGAAAGTACTTGAAACTTGTACATACAGAAAAGATGGCATTTAGCATCCTAATCCTACCGCTAAAATCTCGAGAATCAACAATGGGATGTATTTAAGAAAATCCACGTTACTAGGATAATAGAAGTACAGTCATAGAAAAAGCTGCCTTCTACCTATTCTTGTGAGTCTTCATGAAGCTTGATGCCCTCACCTAATTGATGGCAGATGTATTATTGCACCCTCTGTTGACAACCACCAAGTGCGCATGTAACGAGATCCTCGACTCTGGTAAGATAGTGTTCGCTCATTGGTGGCAGCATCAGTTTTGTGCAGCTGACATGCAGCAGACCTTACTTCTTTCGTGGCCGTGGCTCAGCCTCACGAAACAACAACTTGTCTGACATGCAGCCGCCAGACTATCCCGTGTCTGGTGCAATCAGAGGCTGTGCACGAGATACTGACACATCGAGAGTTTTTGCACCCATCTCGAAGTTAAAGACCCCGACACAGCCTCGTTCCATATCTCGTCCGTTCTTTTTGCGCTGAGCCTACTTAAGGCTTCAATCATTCGACCAGCCTGACGTTGTCCCCTTGTCAGCATGCAACGCCAGACTCAAAATCCACAACCGCCGCCCCCCCAACCAAAGCTCTCAGCTTTTCTTCGTTCTGTAGGCCTGGACGCCCTCAATGTTTTGAAGGACAGATTTTCGGGCCACAAGACCCGGTCAGAGCCCAAGAAGCTTATCTATACAACGTCTCTTCGCACAACCCTCCAGCGTTGTGCTGTGCATCTGCTACCGTGCGCTTTTTCGATATTCCTCATCTCTATCAACCTTTACGGCTACTTCATCGGATTCGAATTGGCCGGTCAGACAGGTAGAACTTCACAATACATAGCGTTGCTCCAGATTGCGGCAAAGGTACAAGAGCTGCTCATCGTTGCCAGCCTGGCAACTGTCGTTGTCCACAGAGTCCGGCACGACCTGATAGATGGCGAAGGCGTACCCTTCGGACTTGTAGGGTCAGGCTTACTATTCAGCCAACTCAGCTACTTCTGGTCCACCCCCTTCATTGGTTCCGTCTCTAGAGGGGCCAGACTCAACGCAAGCCTCGTAGGACTACTCCTGCTTGCGGGACTCATAGCTGTCACAGCTGGTCCCGCAGTTGCTGTTCTACTCATTCCGCGCGAACAGACATGGTCTGCAGGTGGAACCAAGTACTGGATCAACGGTACTACCGACGACTTATGGCCCTCGCGAGTAGGTCTTGAGCATTACATGCCTGAAATCGGGACTGGCCTATCGAGAGCTAGTTGCTCATCGTCAAAAGCCTACACAAACGCCCTTTGCCCGGCTGGCGGCTACCTCCCGCTCATGAACAGATATTCCTCGAGTGATTCCTCTCGACCATGGTCAGGAACCCGGGACTCCCGCTACACTCCGGCGGAAATACTAATCTGGAGTCCAATGGGTCAGATGCCGCCGTACAGTATAGCATCGGCTCAACGAGCCAGGACAGCATTGGAGTCTTCAGCCGTGGGCGTTCATGGCCCTGCTTCGTGGGCTGTGGCCACAATCAACGAAGACTGGCAAGTTGCTGTCGATTCTGCAACTGCCCGTACGAACTCTCGGGTTTCTCGTTACAGATATTACAGTACGATGAGGTCTGTAATGGATACCTGGGTTCCTGCTGTGCGGGTCATCTGCAGTGATAGACAGTCCTTTGTGTCTGGACAAAGGACTCTGCAGTTCCCCGTAGTACCAGAATTTGGTGGAGCGATCAGAAACAACCTGATATTTGACGATAAGAATCCGGGTGAGCCACGCGAACTACGTACCGTACAGCTCCCGAATGGGACGTTGAAGAACCTCAATTACACACCAAACCCGAGGGTCTCTGCCATAGACCTTTCGAATGAATCGTGGACTACCGCCACCACCGGCATAATAGTCGAGAACGCTTGGGATGGCAGTGACCCCCATAGTTTTTCCAGCTGTGTCGTAGATGCAAGATGGGCCAAGGGAGCCGTCTCTGTTGGACTCGCTCAAGCAGTGCAAACGGAGGTTTACTCTGTCACAAAGTCAGTCAAGAACTCGCTTGTGTCCTCGATATCGTACCGAGCATTTGATATGTTCAAGTCAGATGCTGGGCCTCGAGATTCTTGGCGACGTATCGGCATTACTGATGAGTGGTTCAACTCGGTCAACTTGCCTCTCTCCAACGATACCAACATACCCTACCCGTTGAATGGAGCGCAGCCCACAGACTCCAACAGTAGCACTGTCCGAACATCAGAAATGACTACAGTCTCGGCTCTGCTCGCGTTAACGACATCCAATACATCCTCAAGCCCCGCAATCGAGCACACCCTCGCCTCCATCTTCGCCGACGCACTCTCCCGCGCAGGAACCTGGCGCATGCTCAACATCACCGTCCCGGTCACTAAAAAGACTCCTCAGTTGACGAACGACCACATGCGCATCCCAGACTTCCGATACCAACTTCTGCACGGCGGTGAAGCATACTCGAACCCATCCCTCTCCTCACCCACCTCCTTCACCCCCGTCGAGATCGAGCAAGAGATAACAGGCTACGCATTCAGAACATCATCAACAACCGACATCCTCGCTCTCGCCGTCGTGATCCTGCACCTCGCCATCGCGCTAGCCCACACCGCGTTCATGCTCATCCGCCGCCGCAGCTCAGCCTGCTGGGACTCGGTGCCAGAGCTCCTTGCGCTGGCGCAGCAGTCGCGCACATCGGAGGTTGCGCTGCACAACACGGCGACGGGAATCAAGTGCCTGGATACGTTTCGACAGCGCGCTCGAATCCGGGTCTCGGAGGAGGATAGCGCGCGGGTGGAGGTCAGGTTCGATGCTGATGTTGCGGGGGCGGGGTATAAGTTGGGGAAGCCGCGCGAGGACGTTGTGTATGGATAGAATTTCGTTGCTTCGCCAACATGTACATCACGCTTTTTGGCCTGGAGCAGTCAAGTCTTAATGGCAAGCGAACGCAGTGACATGATCTACCATGGCCGCTTTCGGCCCTACCCGCGACCCGCTAGATTACCATGCCCCACTGTAACTACCGACGACCAACTAAACCCGCTGATCGACATGCAAGTGTAGCCACATGGAGTAGGTGTAGAACTACGTGGCATAGCTTACCAAGATCTCTTTCAAAGAAGCGTCACCCTTCGTTCTGACGTTCAACATCTGTCAATCATTGTAAACTCCACGAAGACAGGTGATCAACTCCCACCATTTCATGTCCCACATCAAACATGGCATCCGCATCCCAAGAGCCATACTGGCTCGGTCGAGCTTCAGACGAACAAAAGCGTCTACTCAAACAACACACAATATGGACTCGGTAAACTCCCCTTCACCCACGTATCACCCACCCCTTAACACAACACAGAAGCATCGGCTACCTGCTCCCCCCCTCCATCTCGGCCTCCCTACCCACAAACGCCCGAATCGCAGACATAGGCACAGGGACCGGCATCTGGCCGATGGAACTCTCCCAATCCTCGCCCCCAACCTACAGCATCCACGGCTTCGACATCTCGTCGGAGCAATTCCTGCCCGCTTCCTCCCTCCCCACAAACGTAGTCCTCAGCCACGGCGACTTCAAAGCCCCGATCCCAGCCGAGCTACACGGGACCTTTGACCTCGTCAACATCCGCCTGATAATCATCAGCCTGGGGCCGGAAAGCGCGTGGAAAGCGGTGCTGGACAACGTCCTCTCGCTGCTGAAGCCCGGCGGCGCTATATGCTGGACCGAGGGGAATTTCCTAGTCGCGAGGGGGTTTCGCGGGGATGCGCCGAGTTCTACTCCCGGACACCATTTGACGCGGGCGCAGGTCCAGCTTAACAGTACGTTGGAGAAGCGGTTCGGGTATAGTTTCCCGTCGCTGGCGAAGCTGTTTGAGGCTGCGGGACTGACGGGGGTCGAGGAGGATGTGCTGAGTACGGATCGGCTTCCGGAGCAGCGGGGGGAGTTTACGGACTTGGGGATTGGGGCTGTGTTTGGTGGGTTGGGGAACTTGGCGCGGGTTGGCGGCGAGGGGTATTGGGATAAGGAGGAGGTGGAGAGGAGGAGGGGGTTGGCGGTCGGGGATAGGGAGAGTGGGGCGTATTTGAGGTGGGATATACATGTTGGTGTTGGGTTCAAGGCGGGGTGAGGAACGTGGTGTCTCCAATATATACGAAACCTTCTGAATCAATCTTTCTACCTAAATCACTGAAGCCCCTACCTACCCGCTCCACACCGCCGGGCCCGGCGCCGTATACGAAGTCTGCCCCCCGTAGATATTAACCTGCAACCCCTTCTCGCCCGCCGTATACGCACCGGGAAACGCGACAAGCGGACCCGGCGTCCCACTCCCACCACCCGTAACCTTAATCTGGGCGCAGGACAAGTAAATCTGCGCGCCGTTGATCGCACTCGCAGTGTGCAGCGCAATGTGCTCGACGCGCAGCAGATACTCGCCCGAGGGTGTCGCTTTGGGGATCGTGACAGAGGCTGTGGCGGCGTTCATGCTGGCCCAGGTCAAGGCGCCGTTGGCGACGTTGGCTTTTTCGGTGTAGATCTTGAACCACACGTTCCCGCTGCCGTCCCAGGTTGCTGCTGTTTTACCGGCGGGGACTTTGGCCATGTAGAATTGTAGCGGTCCTTGGTCTGGGGTGTGTCAGCTGGGGATTCACGTGTGGTGAAGGGAGGCTTACGGAAGATGTTGGGTGTTACTTTGAAACTCACACTCGACCCGGCGGCGACGGACTGTGTTCCTGTAGTGGTAGCGCCGGGTGTGAGTTCGTAGCATCGAAGGGCGGTGGAGGTTACGTCGGTGACGGGGCCGTTGGAGTAGTGGTTCTCGGTGGTGCGGACGACGGACCTGTTGAGTTGTGAGCCAGACTGCAAGTGAACGACTTCATGACAACTCACCAGTCTGCTGTGCCGGTCAGGGCAGGGAAGAGATAGTGGCGGGCTTGTAGGGCAGCGGCGCTGACTGCATCGGCTGCGAGTGCTACGGCGAGGGTCGTTGTGAGCTTCATTGTGTCCGTGTACTCGAGGCTCTTCGGAAACGGATCTGAGAGAACGTACCAAAAACCAAAGGCTCCGCCGGCACATTTATATCTAGACGTTTGTTAAGGTGCACTAAAGGAAATGAGACTAATCGTGCCATCGTTCCCATGTTTCGCCATATTGTTCATATTACACGGTGGGCTGGGAGGTGTTTCGGTTTGACAAAAAGGGTAATCTGATATTGACCGCAATATAAACACTTGGTGAACCGCACCACGTTGAACCACGCGACTCGGCAATGGCGGAATGCCGGCTTCTCGATGCGTCGAGGCCGCAGACCCGTGTGCATCTGCAGGCAAGCTGCGTGCTACGTGGTGCACTGTATGCCATGAGGATGCCTGAGCAATACATTCTGTCTGTCGTCTGCGAACGAATGGACTGCATCGAGAGCTGCGTGGCATTCGGCAATCCAGGGTGCGATAGGTATCTGAATGTTCCCAATCGCTGTCGAAAATCGATCGACCACTTCGAGTGATGGCTGTAGCACGTCTATCAGCGACTGGTATTGTCGATGAGAAGATGGACTCCCCCCTATTCCACTTCCAGCGTCGTCACCCCGACTGCATCGGCGTAGGAGTTCGGCGTCCTCTGCAGCGAGCGTCGTGTCACCAGATCCGTCTCTTCGAAAAAGCATTGCGCTCGGCGTCCGTCGACCTATCAGCCATCTTCATGTCCTCATACCCATCTCGACATCCCTAATCTCAGTGCTCAAATCCTGAACATCATCCTGCGCCATCATCTGCGCACTGGTCTCGAGATCGCTGACAACACCCTCCAAGCCCCTAACCAGCGCCTCAATTTCCGCGCGTTGCGCAGTCACGGTCGCGAGAAGGTCGTTGTTAGACGCCTGCGTCTCGGCGAGTTTTCTGTTCATGTCTGTCGCTTGCTTCTCGAGGAAAGGCATCAGATGCGCCAAGTGGATCTCCGACGGCGTGAGCGTGTGCGGGCTGCGAGGACCCATTAGCTTTGCGCCGCGCGTGTCCCACAGGTGAAAACTCACGGTACAGGTGCCTCGACAGGCCCTCCATTTGCGCTGGCCTCTGCGCGTTTCTTCCGCAGCTTTGCATCTTCAATGCACTGTTCCAGTTCGTTGATCAGCTTGACCACGTCCCTCTTCTTCAGGATCTCCTCAAAGTTGACCTTCCACGTGCGGTCCAGCTGGTCGACAATCTGGCTGCGCAGCCCTTCGAGGGTTTCGGGCGCGTACTGCGCGGCGGTAGGGAAGCAGGACGCGAAGTTCTTGGAGGAGCATTTGTCGAGCGTGGCTTTGGAGGCTTGGTTGAAGACGTTGATGAGGCCTTGGGCGCGCGGGCCAGGAGCCTCGGCAACAGGTGGCGCGGGCGCGGGCGAGGGTGAACGAGAGGGCGGGTTCGTGGCGGTGGGCATGGTGAGTATGAATGTTGTGGTAAGGGTGTAGGAGGTTGTTGATTGTTTACAACGCGCCGAGGGCGAGCGCTAGCGCAAACCCCGCGTTGGCCGGCGAGTGCGGGTGCGCATATTCTACCAGCGTCTAGTCTTTATTCTATTAATATTGCAAGAAGACATCGTGACGCGCCCCTATCCTCAATTCTTCTTGTTCTGGTGCCGCATTTGCTGTCATGTACGTGCTGCGTCTACGTCAAGATCTGATACACGACCGAAGGTCTAATACCAAAATACCAAAAACAAACTCAAGGGAAAATGCTATCCATGAAACGCTATATATTCTTCACTGCAAGCTTTCAGATAAACTTCCACGAAAGCTAAATCGATACCGCCCACCCAAACCCTCCCATACACCCCATACTGACACCAACCCCCCACCGCGCACCCCTCATCACGACGAGCCCCAACCTTCCCAATCCAGCAAGTACACACTAAAATCCATCGATTGCAGCGAACGACGTTCGCCCTCTGGCGCGCGCACCGTCTGCGGACCCTGCATACTAACGTGCAACAAGCCACGCCATGCAACCTGGTCACTGGTCACTGGTCACTGGTTACTGGTCACTGGCTCAGCCGGGATAGCGTGCAACTTCGTATTCCGCCATCCATGAATCATCGATATCACACCATGTACAGCGAACGTCTTCCCACACTGCACTGCACTGTGCTTTGGACCTGACAGCTATTTTCGGGCGCCGACAGTGGAGTAGTAAAGAAAGGGGCTTATCGGAAAATTTACCCTGGGCTGCGGGACTGGATCCTCTGCTGGTCAGAGCAACCCCGGAGCGTCGTGTATGACGTTGGCAGGCGTACGTATGTGGTAGAGTTCAGACGGGCCGTTGGCGGAGGCACACAGAGGGGCCCTGGGTTCAGGGTTGGGGGGGAGTCAGGTAGGCGCGCGCACGAAGCCATGTGTGGATTCACGATGAAAGGTAGGATGTGAACTTGAACTTGGACTCGCTCGTTGATTGATATCAAGTCTGAAAAACTCCATAATGAACCCCACCCACGCCAAAAGCTTGCTAAATATACAAGGCCTCTGCAAGGCCGAAGATTAGGTGCTGGAGAGTGTGATGAAAGTAAAACTCCTGTGGTATAGTGTTGGGCGAGACACTGCAGCCGGCGTCGAGACTCCATGTCCTCGGCTGACGCCTTTGTGTTTGCGTCGTGCAGCGGTGCAGAACTGCGTCATGGCAGTCCGTTGGCCCTCGACGGCGCCGCGCGTGAACAAGGGATATCATGCATGATGTGATGCGAAAACTGAGACTTTGCTGAAGAAACGTGTTGAAATAGACCGTCGCGTGCAGGCGAAGCAAAGCAGGGTTTAGACGGGGATCTTCTTCTCGCCGAGGCCCTTTGTGAAGACGGCGTCCTGGCTCGACATGCGGCGGTCGAGGGCGCGCTGGACCTTTGCGCCGAGGGCCAGCTTGCTCATGTCGGCCGTCTTGTTGTCGCTGGGGATGTAGCGCTGCTGGACGAGGCGCTTGTCCTCGAGGCGCTCAAAGCCGGCGTTCCACGTCTTGATGTCCTGCGACTTTGGGTCGGCCGAGGCCGAGGCGTCGGAGAGGTGCGAGGGGGCGATAGAGGGTGTGAGGGTGGGTGTGGCGCTGTAGGTGGACAGGCGGGTGGAGGCGCGGTTGCCGGCCGACTGCGTGTTGGCAGGGTTAGAGTTTGGTTGCGACATGGTAGTGGTAGTAGTGAACAGTGGTGGCAGTGAAGGAGAACGGGACGGCGGCGGTGTTTATTCGCAGAGCAGCAGAGCGGTGCAGGGTGTGGCAAGCAGCGACCTGGCGACAGGGGAGGCGTGAAACAGGCGGTGGATACGCGAGGGCCGTGGACGGAGGACGGAGGGCGGACAACTTACGCTGGCCAACATGGGTCGCGACGACTCCAGCGAGTTCGTCATAATGTGTAAAGCAGGTAAGGTAGCCCGGGGGCGAGCTAGGTCTTGCCGTGTTTCGGGTAGAGCTTGTGCAGAGGCAGCGCTTTACAGCTCTTTGGGCTTGTTAACAGCACTGCTATGGCGGCGTTGCGCTGCGAGGGATCGGCGGGGGGCGAGGGCGAAGGAGTGTGAAGCGGCGTGAGGCAGCGAAGAGGGAACAAGAACAGCACAGGAGCAGGGAGCGTCGCTGGGCGTCCTTGGATGAAGAGCTGCCGTGAGAATGCACGCTGCGGCCTGGCTCAAACACGACCTGTGCCCGTTTCAAAGCGCCTAGATCGGCAAGGGCGCAATCGATGCAGGACAAGATCCGCGACCAGGGGCCTGATAAGTACAAAGGAGCGCACGTGTAGAAAGGCAGCAATCGACCGTGACGAGGGCGGCTGGACGAACGCAGGCTTGACTGTGCTACTATTTACAGCGGCAAGCGTCGTCTGTCCATGTGGTTGGTGTAGGTATTGTGAGCTATGCACGAAAGCCAGCCAGACAAACCACCACATCACCTCCAAGGGACGGCAGCAACCTTTCGCACCTGCCGCGCACTGAGACAGCAAGTTAGGGACTCACCATGCATATCGACAAACCAAGCACCATGCAGCGTGCCTCTCAGACACCCGTCCAGGGGTTCCACACGCTCTCTTGCACATCTGTAGCCGCATACATATGTATACCGGTAGTCAGCGGCGTCGAGCCACCCTCCGGCCCCATGCCCCATTCACCACAGCCAGCTCCCATTCGGCGAACCACCAGCGGCCCATGCTCCGGCCACGTTCAGAAAACGTGGCTCCCGCAACCGCTGCCCCGGCCCAGTGGGGTATCACCCGGTGCGGTCTGTCTCTTCGCAGCCAGCACCTTTGAGACGTGAACGCACACGGCGAACGCCCCTTGCTCGACAGTCGAACAACGCTGCTTACTGCCTAGACGGCGACGACCGCTGCTGCCAAACCCTCGTTGGGCTGCCCTGAGTCCACGCTGCATGTTCGACTGTTGCGCCTGCAGCTAGTCTCTAGTCTCCCAGCATCGTTGCACGACAGCGGACGTCCCTCCCCATTCGCAGCGCACGCCGCCCAAGACCACGATCCCGACCCAGACACTCCATGCCGCAGACTCTAACTGTGTCATTGTGAGCGGCTTGCTTATCGTGGCCACAACCCCGCTCTCCACCTAGTGCCAAAGCCCACGATGGTACCACGAACCAGCGCAATGCAGCTAGATCGTGCTGACCACGTGGAAGCGAGGGATGTGCCCCTGCATGCCTCTCTGCACATCACCCACGCCGTGGAGCATGCAGTAAGACTCGAATGAGGCATGCCACTGGTCGTGTTTCCTCTTTCTGAAACCGTAAACATGGTGTGCTGCAGGGGAGTGTGCGCCTTACATGGACGGGCGTGCGTCATTGCTCGAGTGCGGTACTTGAGGTGTCTACGAGGTGTGGGTGGTGCGTTGATCTCGCACTTGCAGTCTGGTTTTGGTAGCGCTGAGCGTGCCGTGCCGTCTGGACTGGAAAAGACACGCTTTTTAGGATTTCAACATCTTTCGAGACGGATATCAGTGTCTCGCCTCTCTCCCTGCGGTACATAACGCTGGCGTGCTTGGACACATGTACCCGTGGATGGCAAATGCAGTGAAACGAACATACGAAAGGACCGTCTTCCAGTGACCGCCTACCCAAGGAACGCACATCTTGCTCGGAAACAACAAACACCTTTTGAGGGTTCAAAGGACAAAAGAAGGAAAAAGCAAAGCAACAAAAGTAACAAAAAAAAAGGTACATGGCGAAACACTCAACCACAAAGAATTCCTCAGAGCATGCTCGCAGGCATGACATGGCCCACCTCCACCGCCAACCCATTCTTCACCAGCTGCCTTTCATCCACCCTACACCACCCTCCATCCCCAACCGCACAAGACCCCTTCCCTGCCCTCCAAACCTGCACTCCCCCCCTCGCAAAAACCAGCCCTTCCCCAACTCGCACCAAACACCAAGACCCAGCAACAAGAGTGTATAACAACGCACACGCACCTAGCTTCACACCAACCACTCCCTCACCACCGCGCAACACAAACATCCCCCTACCATAGCACCGACGACTAACAAACGTGCATCTTGATCTGAATCTGGATATACATCCAGCACCACCCGCCGAAGCAGCGGGTCCCACGCATATATAGAGTCTTGGATATCTAAATGTATTCGCCAGAAGATCAGGAAGGTCGGTCGTCTTATCTCATCTCATCTCATCTCATCTCATCTCATTTCAAGAAAAGAGAAACTCAAACACTGCCTCGCAACGTGCAAGATAAAACCCGTAATGCAAGGTCGTGGAATGGTTGGTGTAGAGAAACAGGTATGGGGCGAGGGCTGAGATAGAGGACGAGGGTAATGACTTGATCTCAGCGTGAGGGAGTCATGTACGAGTGAGAGGTTTGGACCTGTTTTGGAGTGCTGTATTTTTTTTTTCATGGCAATGAAGCTGTGATGGCGAGTACGTAGGTGAGTGAGAAGGGAGACAGATGGAGTGCTGTCAGTCATATTCCTTTACGGATTCCACCTGCGACGGATTGCGAGTGTTGAACGGAGATATCATCGACGAATACTGATAGTGAAATTGATACTTGAAAGTGCTGCTACCCAGTGAGGGATGAAAGTCGGCCCTGCAACTCGTAAAGAGATGGCTTCCAGAAAGGTCGGCTGCCCTACCAATACCCTAAAGACCACACTATCAATATATAAACTCGTCCCGACTCCAACACAAGCCTGGAAAGCACGCGATCGCGACTTGACAAAGACTAAATGTGATTTCCATGCCCAGTGTTCGTGTGCTGCTTTTGAGTGCCTGCTTGAGGCTTGCTGCGAATGTTCGTGGGGCCTTGACGGACCGTATCGCCATCCAGCACCAGATTCTCTTTGAGCTGTCGTGGCTGGAAACGACGTACCAGTCGGTTCTTGACTGGAGTCGGGTTAGCTGTGGTGGCTTGTCTTTCTGTACGGTGTCTGGCCGACCCACGCTCGATACATACATTGGGGCTGAGCGGACTCAAGCCGAGCCCTACATCATCTAGTGGAGACGCTCGAAGAACGACAGCTTCCCTTGACCCCATGAACGGAGAGCGCCCAAGCTCTGAGTCGGATGGATAAGCTGTTTGAATGGCTTGCGGTGTATGAGGGTGGTTCAAGTGAGATGCTTCGCGCACCGCAGCAACACGGCGTGACAGAGACTTCGGTACGCTCTGGCCTGTTCGCTCTCCAAGAGCGTCCGTAAAGACAGCTTCGTCAAGCATGTCCGAAGTGTCTCTGCACTGATGAACATACTATCCTTCATCAAGATCGCTCGCACTATCCTCGGCGTCGTTTTCAGAGGTTGCCAGCAGCCAGTCATGCACTCTTGCAAACGATGATCCGGTGAGAGCCGTCAGGTTGCACTGCGAACCAGCCTTCAGATAGCTCGAGTCATCAGACCAAGATTCGGACGCAGGTCTGGACGTGGTCTGTTGAACAACACAGGACTGGTACGATTGCGAGAGAGCCACGTTTGGATTCGTACGTGTTGAGGGATGTTGGCCCGGGGGTCGATCGTGCAGCATGAAATCACTCATTGTTGCCCGCTGTTTCCTCAGAGGCGACACTTGCCTGGACACATTTGGTAAGGTTGGGTACATGACCTCATGGGACTGTTGTTCGGTGCGTTCGAAGATGTGTCGTATGCACGCGCTGTGACCGGCTCGTGCAGGGGATTGCAGCAGCGTTGACTCGATTCTGCAGCGTCGAGCACCGGTGTTGGCAGCTTGTGACGGCTGGGAGGACCGAAGTTCTCTCGTGTTCTCAGCCAAGCATGGAATCGGTGCTCTGGCCGAAGAGAACGGTGATGGGGATTCTATTCTGAGGTCACTGCTGTGTCTGGCTCGACAGTTGAATCGCCTACGTGCAACACGATGACGGTGCTCTAATCCTGGTGACACCGCAACCATGGGTCTGTTGAGAGAGACTCGGGCTTCCTACATGATCTTGAGCATGAGTTCGACCTCTGTTGACGTGTACAAACGCGATGCGGAAAGGCCATGAGGCGATGGTTGCGTCTTTGGTCTGGTGGTGGTGAGACTGGTGATGGACTGGAGAGGGAGCTCGTGGAGGTCAATTGCACGGTGAGTGAGATGCATGGTAATGTACATAGCGCACGACGGTAGTCAAAATGATACCATGCGCATTCGTGCTGCAGCTGCAAGCCACTCGTTGCGCTTTCTTCACGCACAGAAATGAGCATGCACCGTTAGACAAGCGGCCGGACTCGACAGCAGCGCACTCCAGACAAAGACGTGCGTTGTACCTGTGCGCAGCGGCATCGACTGAAGTGCAAACCCGTGCATCGTGGTCGTGTGATGGTGTGGCAGACGTCAGCGTCGACGATGTCGAGGTGGCCAAGGCAAGAGCGGGGCGAGTGGAACTCGTCCTGGCAACCGTGCCACGCCCGTGACGCAACACGACTTCACAGAGCAGCTGTTCTACAGTCTTCCTCTCCATTCCGGACATGTTGCGAGGTGGAGGCCTCTCTCATTCCTCACATTCTAACACCTACTGTCCGCCAAGATCGGTCCCTGCCGTGGCTGATCGCTATCTGAGATGCCTCGAATTGATTGCGGTGGGAGCCAGTCAGGCGGGCTCGCTTGCAAACGGCTGCAAGCGTGCGTCATGGTTGGCCGTTCGCACCTGGGACCCATCGCGTACCTGGATTAGCACATATTCATCTCATAGCGTCTTGGGGCCGCTGATCGCCGGTGCTGTGGAGCTGCCCGTTGCAGACAGCAGCCCGTCGAGCGCTGGTGCTGCAGGCGATGCAGCTGCCTGCAACAAGCCTCGACAGCGGCCGCACTGTCTGGACTAGCAGCGGCGATGCAGTGCGCCCTGACAGGGCACACCAGGCGTCCGTGGCATCGTGTCTCAAAACAGTTCTGTGGCCGACACCATCGGCCGTCGACTCGTGAGGGCCTCGCGAAGCTGTACGGCGTACGCAGGCCTAGGCCGAAACACGCCAATGTCGGGATGCCTCTCCATCCTCCAGGCCTCATGCCACCGCGGCAAATTGCTCACGCAGGATCCCAGCAAAACCGTCGTGGCGCTGACTAGCGGTGTTGGGAGCCATGGACGTGGACAGCAGTTCGGGGCCTCTAGCCACCGACAACAAATGGTGAGCATACCGGTGCAGCCTCACGCCCCTCGCCAACGCCTAGTCGTCTCCTCTGCATCTTCTTGGGGGCCATCTCGCCTCGTGCTGCGACGGGAGCATGTGCGCTGCCCGCTACTGTCGCACGACTCAGCATCCAATAGCCTGCAACCAAAGTGGGCCCCTGCCGGCCTCTTCGCTTCGCTGCATTGCAGTGTGCAGCGCGCAACTTCATCCAGTCCGTGCGTGCATCTGACATGGTCCCGCCTTCCTTCTTCCTTGCGCGTTCCGCCATCAGCCCTGGCTCCCCCCAGGCCCCAAGTCTCTGCATTGCGAGACATCGCGTTGAGCGCTGCGCCGTGTCTCCTTGCTCTTGCTCTTGCTCTGGCTCTGGCTCTGCACAGCACGCTTCTCGCACGCCAGCTGTACGTTGGATCTTCTCGCGAGCTTGACGCTCTTCACGCGCAGCCTGTCTGATGCTCCCTTCTCTACACGTTCCTTAACCTTCAATTCTTTCTCCCCACACTCAAGCCTCCACGCCCCAGTCGAGCCTTTTTCATCGCTACCTCACCGTGCATAGTGCACCTTGCCATTGACTCTTCGTCAACTTCGCTCGTTACCTCTGAATCACCAGATCCAATTCGTCCTGTCCACCTTGTTTGACTACCATCCGGCTAGGTAAAACTGTTGCGGTACGTACCTGGTTCTTCACTTTTTGAAACCCCACCTGTCAATTGCCCTCACATCACTGCAACAAACAACGTCACAGCATCGTCCATCACCCTTGCTTGCATGTCTCCAATTCAGCCCTTTGTACCTTGTCTTCTTTTCTCCTGTTCTTACTCACGAGGTAGCCGACGTGTGGTGGGCCTCTTCTTGCCGTTCGCCGCGAGCCCTCGTGCCCTTGCTGGCTGGCCCAGTACCCGTGTGATATGCGAGGGATGAGACTGACACCAAGAGACAGCAGACTCCTGTAACGTTTAGTACATACCATCTTCGCCGCCAAGCCAGTGACCTCGTTGGCCTCCACTAGAGAAGCACTCTAGCACCTCCGGACTTTACGCCGCAGCTTCAGCTCCAGTCCTGGACGTGCACCATTCTACCGTTTGCCCGCAACTTGATCTTCACATCCCCAAACCTGAGGCTCTGCTCTACGATTGGAAATCGGCAGGGATAACTGACAGCTCCGTGTCACACGTCTACGCATTGACTTGTCGCTGTCTTCAGTCTAGCTACCTCCTACCAAAGGCCGCACCATTACTGCTTCTAGCTGCTATCGCATGCGTTGCATCAGTGTTCAGACCCCGCACTGCACTCTTGCGTCCAAACACCCACGCTTGACAGTATACACCCACCGACTCGTGTCCGTCTACGACACGCCCGCCGCCACTATTCCAGCCGCGCGATAGATGAGCTACGAACCGACACTGGCCCCACGGGCGTATGGCGACGCACAGGATGGAGCCGCACAGAAGGGCTCCGTACGTGCAGCTCGGGAGAGGATGCAGACCGCCCAAATGCGATCACAATTGCCAGATACTTCGAGAATAATAGGGCTACCCCAACGACCCAACCAGCTTGTATCGCAACCTGCCATCAACCAGGACAGCGAAGCGCAGCCAAGGACTCCAACCGACCGTAGAGAAGATATGGGCATCAGCTCTCCTCCCCCGCAGTGGCCTCTCCCAGACGAAGCTAGCCCGACTATTCCACCTCGCTCACCCAACAGGTTGCGGCCAATCCAGCCGAGTATACGACCTGTATCCGATGACTACCCCATACAACAACCTTCCCCAGGGTCTCCACCGCCTATTTCTCCGGATTATCTCCAGCCGCCTTCGTTCAACTTCCGCATATCAGACAGGAGCGATGACATGTACTCACCATCGTCACGCCCCTTCTCGGGTGCATCAGAAGCATCCTCGCTCGGTTCTATTCCCGACTTTCCCGTTCCTCAGCCGCCCATGCCTACGGTCCAACCGCTTCCTCGTCGTCTCCCAAGCCTGGGCCCGCCACCTTCATCGCGAAGGGGTCCTTCGTCTTACTACACGCAGATGTCATATGTATCGCCCATTGTCGAGGAGTCGGAGACTCGTTCAAACACAATGAGATCGGTTCGTGGCTCCTTCGCATCTAGTAATGTTTTCCCTACCAACGGCGATGATTTCTATCCCAACGACTATCCACAATCAGACGATGATGGCAGTGATCGTGGTACCATGTCACCTGTTAGCGACCATGACGACCAGAGCGGACTCGTCAGGGAACCGCCTGCCCTTGTTCGACAAGCAAGTCTGGGAAGGAGGACGAAGCCATCGCTCATGACGATCAAGTCCGTCGATAACATGGGGGATACAAGAAACAGCACCGGCAAGAAAGGAATGGCAGCCGTTGGTGGTGGCGCAGCAGGGGCGGGCGGCTTCTTTGCAGCACGAGACGCGGCGCAACAGTCGCCCCTTCGAAACTCAATGCTGAGCAGCGGCACCGGTCTCATTGATCCATCCTCTTCGTCTTCTGCCGACTCGATGAACACCCGGAACACTCTATCCACATTCCCCAGCTACGCAGGCGCCGAATCGCCCATCTTTCCTTTACATCCTGAGATCCGCTCAAACACCCTGGCTGACCGCGTGGGACTGAGGCGTCCGCCGAGACTCGACATGGACACTGTGCGTGATGCCGAGGCACGAGGCAGTCTTACAAGTCTTCCAGATCTTATCAGAAGAGCAACACGCTTGGCAGCGAATCTTGATCGTGGAAAGACAGCCAGTCGACTAGGCCTAGACTTCTGGGAGGCGGGTGCGCCAGAACCAAAGAATCTTCGAAGTTCTCGTTCTCTGACCGACATGCTCGCTGCTTTTCCTCCGCCAGGCCAGGAGACACCGCTTAGGTCGGGTACGCCGGCTGATAATGCTATGGCGGATTGGCCATTTTCAGGAGGTGCAGCTACTCGCTCTGGCGGTGCGGACCAAGGAGCTAGTAACGAGAAGCCCGCCAAGAAGCGGCGCAGGTGCTGCGGTTTGCCGCTTTGGACTTTTATTACGCTACTGGTTGTGCTGCTCTTCATCGTGGCCGCAGCCGTGGTGATTCCAATCGTGCTTGTGGTGATTCCTAAACAGAAGAGTACCAGTGCTGCTCAGGACAACCAAGGGAGCAACAGCACTCCGAGCGCGCCAGCTCCAACTTCAGATTCCGGAAACGGTTCAAAGTGTAAGAACGGAGGCGTTGCCATTCAAAACGCAGACAAGTCAAGTACCTGTGTGTGCATCAACGGCTTCACTGGAAGCACCTGTAGCAACCAGGACCAGACAGGTTGCACCACTACCAGCACCATGGGCACCGACAATGCCACTGTGGGCTCAGGGATTCCTCGACTGGTCCAGAGCGCAGGCAGGGATTTCAACATACCCCTTGACGCCACTCGTATACTGTCTCTGTTCTCGAGCCTGTCACTTAGCTGTGCCGCCGAAAACGCTCTCATCACCTTCAACGGCCTGGCTTCGCGCTCAGTTCCCCCCACTGACCAGTCTATCAACCTGGGTAGCTCTCTTCTTACACGAAACCTTCCCGTTCTGCATCTCCCGCACCCAATTGGCAAAGTCCAAGCGCGGCAAGACGCGACACCCATCTCGAGCAACACGACGGCCGTCGATTTCGCTCGTGCAGGCGTTCTGTTCGCGCTGCAACAGACCGGCAAACTCGACACGGCGGCCACCGCACAAGACAACATCCAAGAGTTCCTCACCAGCAACCGAAACGGCAACTCCAACACCAACACCGTCGATATAGGCCCTTTCACCATGGACCTGGTCAAACTCACCATACGATTCGACAATGGGACCACCATCGGCCCGTCGTAAAAAGTAATTTCCATCTTGCATGTTTATTGTCTTTCCAGCACAGCGATACCCGCATACATGCATGTCTTCATCATTATCGCGTTTTCCTTTCCCTCTTTCTCTTGCTCATCCGCATGTACGATACGGTGTTGCACATCTCCTAGACACTTTGCTTTTCTGTACGAACTTTTACTTTCTAACTCCCCGTCCTGAGGACGGGATGCTTTTGGCAATCTCTTGGACTGGATCTAATGTTTATATGGGCTTCAGATACCCTTATGACGGTGTGCATTGGGAGGGATAGGGTTGGGTTGGGTTGGGGTTAGCTAGCTTTGTATATAGTGAGCATGGAATTGGACAAGAATCTAGAACAGCCTATTCGGCCTGGGTATTATTGGAAAATGGCATGTGTGATTCGCGGATCATTGTCTGAGTTGTGCATGTATTTGCATTGCTAATCTACAAGTATAGGTATGCCCGTGTACAGCAGCGCTTCAAGGACTTACACTTTGCCTACAGGTTGTTCACTGTAAAACGCCGGACCATGCGAAAATTGGGAAGGGTATAGAACGCCTTCCATGCGCGCTGAAAGACAAAACGAAGGAAAGAAAGAGTCGGAAGGGACAGACGCCGACCGACTCTCTTATCGAGTATCCAGCACCGTAGACGATCAACGGAGGACCGGGAAGAGGCTACAGCGTGTCCCATGGAGGGAGATGACCCTCTACTTCTCATCCCTGAACCTGCTTCTGCTCCGGCGGCGGAAGCTGACGGCCCGACCACTCCATGTCCAGGCACGTGAAGGCCGTGTGGATCTTCATTAGGGAGTGGCGGTAGGTGAAAGCAGGGTACATAGGGATGACGAAGTAGAGCAGAAAGTCGATGGGATGCGCCCACCACCACGCCGCCGTCTTGACCAGCTTGGTGAGCTGGAGAAAGTAGACGAAGCCCACGAGAAGAACGCACGGATGGGCGGACTGGTCGAAGAAGGTGGTCTGCGTCAGCGTGTACACAGCCAACAAGTCCCAGAACAGCGCGGCGTTGTACAACCACGGGAAGAACGTCGTCCATACCGTCAGCGGCCACTCCCACCAGATGTTGCGGTCGAGGAACAAGGCGATGGGATTCTGGCGGAACGTCGACCGAGACCAACGCTGGCATTGCTGCGGGAAGAACTTGAAGCCCTTGGGGTAAGCGCCCAGGACCGTCGTCATAGTGGCCTCCTGCTGGCACTGCGCCTTTACCTTCCACCCCGCCTTGAGAATCCAGCGCGTGATGAAATTGTCGTCATCAGGCTGGACAGGCCCGCAGCCGAGGACGAACTCGTTAGTGAAGACGTGCTGGAACGCCTTGTCGAGGATGCTGGCCCGGATTAGACACGAGCGGCCGGAGATGCAGAACACGCCTCCGTCGGCAGCGTTGGTCGACTGCATCTCGAAGTTGTGCCGGATGAGATACACACCGCCCATGTTGTTCCAGAAGCGCGCATACCACTTTAGCCACGCGTTGTAGAAGACTCCATCAGCGGAGTCCACAGTCGGCGCAGCGAGACGCTTGACCCACTTTCGCGTCCCCACGAGACCAACCTTAGGGTCGTTGAAAGCAGCCAGCGCCTCGGTCAACCAGCTTGGTGTCCATTCCGCTGTGTCGTCCGAGGAGACGACGATGTCGGTTTCGACATGGGCAAGACCGGCGACAATCTGCCGCCGCTTGCTCGACTCACCCACATTGACGACCTTGATATCCGAGACTATATCTCTACCGGGGAGGTTGTGTCGCTGCTGGTAGTCAGTCTCACCACCTTGATACTTCGCTCGAAACCCGCTCAGAAACACCCACACCGCCTTCTCTGCCTCTGCCGTGTTCGTCGAGAAAACAACCCGCGCTGGCTCGTTGACTAAAATCGAGGCTACGAGGTGCTCAAACACTGCGTTCCCCACAGGCCCAACGGTCGGGAGTAGAACCGTGCAGTCAGCCGGCTTCATCGTATCGCGGCTTGTTGGTCGAGACGGCTTATACCTACACCAGAAGAAGAGCTGGGTTAGTGTGCGCCAGTAGCGGAAGGTTAGGAGTGCGACTATCCATACATCCGCCCCGTTCGTTGCTCGCTCAGCCTTCCAGCATGTGCAGAAGAGACACAGTGCCGGCACGATGTGGAAGACCAAACCTAACATCTTCCGCAGTGAGGGGACCTTGGTTTTAAGGCGGTAGTCGTACATCAGGAATACCACCCACGCCGCCATACCTACGACTACCAGCGCTGACGATATGGTTGGGTAGACGTACGCGGCCCAAGTGCCCATAGCGAGCATCGCACCGAGCGCGGCGAGTAGGGGCTGCATCATGCTGTTGGGAGGGATGTTGTGCTGGTTGATCTGGTTGATACTCGGGGTGGTTGTGGACTGTAGTATCTACCTGGAAATACAGTATATAGAAACGAGGACCTACTGGAATCTCTTCGTGGGCTTTCACTGTCGGTTTGCCTTGCGTGCGGTGGTGCTGGTGAATGTATCGCAGTGGTGACTGACCTGGTAGACTAGACTAGCCGGGGTGGGAGTGAAGGACTGGATTATCGAGTGCTGTACGTTGCTAAGGAGCGGAGTGTCGAGATACTGTGATCGAATGGGAATGAGGGAGATGGGTGTTCTGATACTCAGTTGCTCATTCAGTCATGGACACTCCCCACTCCAGCGCAGGGAAGTTCTGATATCCCACCCAGGGTGCGTGGTGAAACGGCATTGTGCGTGTGTAAATGTATTGCTACTGTTATTGTTGCTGTTGCTGCTGTTGTTACGGAGCAGTGAAACAAAGCCTTGGACTTGGAGATAACGTGCATAGTGTGTGGCGAACAAAACAAAAAAGAGGAATGTGTGTGCATAGAGTAACATGGTGTGTGGGTGAATGGTAGACGGGCGTTGGTATCTTGGGAGCCGTTCGAAGTGTTGTTTGGAGCTGCAGCTAGGGGAGGGGGTCGGCCGTGGAGGTGTTGGGGATGTATGTTGTGTATAGCAAGTCTAGTTGTAGATATATAGATATATATGTGTGTATACTGTATGGTAGAGAGATGTGTAGATTGGAGTAGACATGGTCTCCTTTTATACACATTTACATAAATCCCTGCAGAACCAACGGTTTCTAAATGTGTGCGACCACGCAAACCATCGTAACGTACACAAAGAGCACAAAGCATCTACAAACTACTTACAAACTGCTCGCAAACTTACACGTAAGCTGCTCACGACCAACAACCTTCAGTCCCTGAATGGGCACCGTTTAATATCCGTAGCGCGCACGGGGGTTTTGAGAAATAGTAATGAGTGACTACAAGCCTACTCTGTCGACTTGATCAATTATTGAAGTAACGCTATCTCATATCCCAAGGCCGTTAGATCTCAACACCAAGACCACGTCTCCACCATCTCAAGAATCTCTTACCACCAGAGACGAGGCAAGCACCGAGCAGGTGCACACTCACCTGCTGCTGGCTGGCCTTCTATCCCCGACCACCTACCTATTGCACTTCCATATATACTACCACAAACGTGACAAAAGTGCGGCTTCGTGCTCTATAGGGTATACTTTTACTCTGCATACGCTGGTTATGCGTGCAGTTCTGTAGAGTTAGAAGTAAGAAAGTAAGACCTTACCCAGGCATGCTCTGCAGCTACGGGTTTTTTCAGTTATGTTGTAGCGCAGCTTTGACAGAGAGTAAGTAGTTGTTAGATACAAACCCCAACAGATTTCAGGCATCAATCAGAGTCTCATAGACCAACAGGATAGGCATACCACACACGCTAGACAGAAAGTAGATGTTGGAATAGTGCAGAAATAAACTTGGAGACTATGGAATAGCTACGACACTACTCTCACGTCGAGATTACATCAATGTTGCATTATGGAACCTCTGTGGCGCGGTTCGGGGGGTTAGTTTGGGTTAGTTTGGGTTGCTTTGACGAATTACAGCTACCGTCTACAACAGCACCCCTAGGGCCTTAAGAGGTGGGAAGACAGGTTGAGCCTTGTGCTGGTCGTGGTAGTAGTGCTTAGCATTCTCACTGCTATGTAAGGAAATCGTGTGTATTGTCTTCTCTAATAGAAGCGTATCTAACCTATTTTTCCTCCATGCTCTGGGTTGTGGATTCAGTGTGTGCTTTGTACCCTCCAATTTTGTAACCTTAACGTGTAGGATCCTAAGGATGGAAGGAGGTAAGTTATGAAGTAGAGTAGAAACTTATATTTATTCCACTCAAGCAGCTATCCACCCCTTCACCCCTCCCTAATCCCAAACCCCCACCCACCGCTCATCCCGCGGCCCCTCCCCCCTCTCCACCCCTTCACCCCTCCCTAATCCCAAACCC